>WOVY01003112.1:0-222500 GCA_013436015.1 Rhipicephalus annulatus
AAAAGATTTATTGGAAAGAGCAGAATATATTATTTATTTAATTGATTTGCATACACAGATACACAAGGACGCAGAGGAAATAGGGAGAGAGCAAGCTGGCAACTGCCACCTGGAGGGCACAACGCCTGCTCACTCTTCCGGGAGGAGGCAAAAAACAGAGGAAACAAGAATTAGAGGGAAGAAAGAGGAAAGAAGGTCAGGAATCAAAAGAATGACGGAGACTTCGACAAGTACGAGTAAAAAACATCAATAAAATAATAAAAAACGTCTATAAACGGGTGGCCAGGTCCGTTTGGTTCATAAATGTAAGGAGAGCTTGGTGGGCTTGGTCGCGTCGGGAAGCACAACCGCTTGGAAAGAGGTAGTCGTCTAAGGTCGCGCACTTAAGTCCTAGGAATTTATACTCCTTAATCAGCTAAGACCTCGGTGTAGCAAATGTGGGACAGTGCACTACGAGATGCTCAAGCATTTCGCAGGCCACAAGCTGCGCATAACGGACTGTCCACACGCCCTTTACGGTGTAATCGTTCACGCATCAACACAGAGCCCCCTCTTAGTTTGTACAACAGCGCTCGGGAACGACGAGGCAAGCCATGGCCACAAACACGGGGAAGGAACGATCCATTCGCCACACGCTGGTCTGGATGCTGCTTTAGGAGGTGTCGGCATATAAGCAGACGAGCGTTGTCCATCGTACATAGAATTCCCGGACAGTCACAGTCATCATGGTTGCATGACGAAGCAAGCCGATCCGCTTCCTCATTGCCCGCAATACCCACGTGCGAAGGTACGTACCCACTGTGCAGCTAGGCATACCCCACGTGACAGAATATTGTTGATGGATTCCATGATGCTGCTCAGGATAGGGCTGTCAGTTTCCTTGCTGGTGAGTCTGCTAAGGGCACCACGAGAGTCGGTGAGGACGACAACCTTCGATGCTGGTAACCCTTCTTGTGCGTACTTAAGGGCGACATCAATCGCTGCTAGCTCGGCCGTCACCGACGATGAAGGGTGCGGTATTTCAAACAACCGCCTGATATCGGTTGAAGGGCAGAAGAAAGCTGCAGAAGCACTCAGGCCTTCGCTGCGTACAGAAGCGTCCGTAAATATTTTTGCATGGTCTTCGAAGTTTTCAAATAAGTGTGAATGGGCGAATTGGTATAGTTCCGAAACAGGTCGGTCACACTTTTTGCGTATTCCTGGAATTGACAGATGGGTAGGGAAGGCACATGGGCTGTGCTCTGTCGATGCTGGCAACTGAAAAAGTTCGCAGGAATTGCCAGTGATTGTCATTGAACAAAGCCTCCATGTTTACCAATCCGATAATTGGGATGCTGTAACAGCCTGTTAAGGAGGGTTTTGCCTTCTGGGGCTCGGCTCAGACGCTCAATTGATGTAGCACTCTCTGGTCAGCTTGCAGCCTTAGCGGCAACTGGTGTGGTTTCAATCAATAGTGGGATGAATTGTGCTTCACGAGGTACAACCAAACAGTACTCTGAGGGCAACAAGATGATCCCGTTCCAGTTGAGACATTAAAGCAGGCGGTAACATTCAAGACTGACAATGCATACATCACGCAAGAGAGTAGAGCTGATTGGTAAACCTGTAGTGCCGTCTTCTGATCAATGCCATCAACCCTAGCAGTCAGGGCGGCTACATGCTTGAACAGGGACAGCGATTTTCGCCTCACAGTTTTATTAGCAGGGCACCAAGAAAGGCGATCGTCGATAATTACACCCAGGTAGCGATGTTGGTGTACCACTGTATCGGTGTGTTTCCGAGGGTAAAGCCTGCTTGGATGATACGTGATCGCAGCTGACTCGCAGGTGAAACCTGGCAGGCCAACTTGCACCAAATATTCAGAAGTTGCATTTAGAGCTCGCTGAAATATACACGAAGATGCGGACCATGGTATGACGGACCACTAACCCAGAGTGCGATGTCATCAGGCATAAATCGCTATGCCTATAGGAAAGTCATCTTCTTGCGGTAATGGGCCTGGAAGTCCAGCAAGTTACGCTGTTAAGAAGAGCGTGACAAGACGCTGCCTTGCGGGACGCCACATGTAACAGCGCGAGGTTCATTCTGTAATTCTCCAATGCGCACTTTCATTCTGCGCTCAGAAAGGAAAATCACAGAGAAATTGTAACAGACGCCCTGCAATTCCTTCATTCATCAGTGCACAAATATCGCCTTATGTGGCACCGAGTCAAACGGTTGCTGTGTGTCAAAGAAATAGAACATATGCTGAATGTCTGTTTGCTAGAGCAGATTCAAGCGATGATACAAGATCTGCTATGCTGTCGAGGGCTGAACGGTGGTGACGAAATCCATTCATGGCATCAGGGAAGAAAGTGAACTCCTTTAATCTGGCGTCCAGACGAAACAGCACCATACGTTACATCAGCTTCATAACATTAGAAGTTGTAATATTGGTCGGTATGACTTCAGGTGTTGTGCAGGGCCACTAGGCTATGAAATCGGCTTCACCACAGACGATTTCCATTCAGCAAGAATCAGACTCGTTTGCCACACTTTGTTGTTTCGTCCAGGATACATTGATGAAAGACTCATCAACGTTTCGCAAGGCTTGGTACGTAACACCATCTTAGCCTGGGGTAGTGCGACGATACAGAGGCTAAGTGCATGACGCAGCTCGGCCAGGGTAAATTCTGCCTCAATCCATCTCGCATGGATGTCCCATATAAAAATTGTTAAAGAACGATGACTGGCGTTGTCTTTGACATAGGGCAGGTGAAAATATTGGCAAATCTTCCACAAGAATTTTCGGAGGCCCGTTCAGTCGTGATGCACGATGCTGTAGTTGGGTTCTTGCAGACCTCGGGTGTTCAGAGCCTTCAATATGCGCCATACACTCCCGAAACCGCTTCGCCATATGCACGCGCTACACAATGCGGCCCAGCTTCTTCGACGAAGTTGTTTGTGTGGCCGCCTAATGACTGCATCTAAGCGGTTATTTAAAGTGTCCAATCAGAGCTTCTTTGGAACACTGTTCCCTCCTGTAAGCACGTCGTCGACAAGCACGTAGTCTCAAGAACTTAGGTCAGGGTTTCGCTTGTCTATGTTCCACAGTTGTCGTACTGTAACTTGTAGACATTCACTCACAAGTGGGGGTGCCATCGTGTGATGGCACCCCCCACTATCAGCTGACGGAACTTGTCCCAATTCGTCACTGTGTATGCAGCACTCTGGCTGCTAGGAGAATTTTCTGGAACCAGCCAAATGGGCAGATGATCTGAACCCCATGGGTCAGCTTCGCTTGACCAAGTAAGACGCACATCTCTCATTGATATGACAAGATCAATGCTGGATTGTCCTTTCCTCTGCCGACAAATGTGGGATGAGCCGTCTTAAGGGTCTGCAGATCATGTTTAACAATAAGCTCATTGATTAAGCTGGTTCCGAAACTTTATGAGGCGTGACCTTTGAGGAGGTTGTGTCCAACAGCTTTGGTGGTAGCGCCGCCCACGATGTTGTCCAAATGCTGAAATTGCGCCTCGCTTCGTCCGCTTCTTCGATTCTCTCTGACTGTACTATTCTTCGGACGTACAGGTGCATCATCAGTGTTTGCCGTTGCCAGCTACTTGACGGGTGCTATGGCTAAGCGTTTTTTTCTCGTGGTGCTATCCTTTTAGCTTTCTCTTTCAGGGCCTTCCATTTTTTTCTATAGCTTGGGACAATTCTTTGTCCGTTGCTAAGTGTTCGCCCTTACAGTTGGGGCAGTGAGATGTCACACCGTCACAAAATTTTTACGTTGGGTGATTTGCGCCACAATTAGCACAGACTCAAACACTTGTGCAAAAATCCAAGCTTGACACATTTGCGGCATTGTAGAGGCTTTGTATGAAAGGTCGGGACCGGGTACCGCCTTTATGTGATAGGTAGCTTTTCGCACCCGAAAAAATCTTCACACAAAATTTGAAAAGCCAAACCTTCGAGCGCTGATGACTTTGCATGGTGGGCGTGGAAACTATCATAATTTTCAAAACGTCGTCTGAAAGTTCTACGTCTACATCCGATATAACCCGAGCTCCAATACAACGCCCAGAACATATAAGCAGACAATCAAAATCAACGCATTTGTCTGTTGGTTTAGTCATGTTGTTGCCTATCAAAGAAAACTAACCCTTGATCCATTTCCCATCTTCCGATCTTTCTAGGCAGTGTTAACTAATTAAGAAAACGAACATTAATGTCGGGTCTTTCAAGTAGCGGAAAAATGAACGCGGGGTTAGTTTAATGTCCATAGGGCCCTAATTATGTGCGTTATAGTTAGGCTAACCACTCAAGTTGATTTCCGTTCATTTAAATAGAGACATAGCATGCAATGTTCCGCAATTGATCTGTTTCAACAGCAACCTATCCTGGCGGATTACGGCTACAGCAATAATATAAAATTAATAATGAAATCTGCTTGCAACCTTCTGAGCGTTATCAACTGCCCGTTTAGACAAAGCCTTTATTCTTTTGCGATGCCAATTGCTGAACTGATGCTTGAAGGCTGGAAACTGGGTTCAGACATAAAAAAAAAACATCCGACCAATTTCTTCTACGCTTAAAACAGTAAAGTTCGCAATTGAACGAATGTACTCCACTACACATACATCAATAGATGTATGGTCTCGTTGCTTGATTCATTTTGTGCGCATACAAACCATAAATGTAAAAACAACAAAGAGAAAACAAGGAACAACTGTGCATTTATAAATGCGGTGTAGTGTTCGACACTGTTCAGACGGCCACCGGGATATATGTACGGGGGCGACGAAAACAGCTTTGGAGAGCGGATAATTTATAGGGGTTCTGGCTGTCGTGTGCTGTCGTCGTCGCTTGGCGTAATGCGGGCAAAACTGCGTATGAAAATACAACAAAATAGGCCCAAGCGGACTAATATAAAGAGAGAGAAAGAAATAAGTAGAAGAGGAAATGAAAGAGGAAAAAACCGAAGAGAACCAGGAAGGCTGCCAAGCTCTGCACTTCCCTCGGGCATGACACCATTAAGACGAAGCTGTCCTTTTTTTTAATTTTTCTGTGCACCTCGAGTAGCCCCTTCATGTATAGCGTATAAAGTTAATCGGCAAAGACCGGCACGTGTCCACCCCTTCGAGACGTAAGTTAGCGCCGCGTGCTCTGCAGGGGCTGAGCTTATAAGACTGCCGACGTCAGAGGCGGACGCATCGGCTGTGCACACTCGTCAGCTGCGGTTGACGGCCGCCCACCATGTCCCGTGGGCGGTGGAGCGGCCTCTTACGCGGCCGAAGGCATACACGAGCGCCGGTCCGGGCTGGGGTTCTTCGGAATGGGTCAGAGAAAAGCTGTTGAGGACCTCCCGTCGACACGTGCGCCTTGGCACGTGGTTGTTTACGCGGCCGCGTGCGAGTTTTGCGGGCTGAACGAATGCGCAGTGATAATAACGTACTCGTGTAGGCTCTAAGAAAAGAAAAAAAGCCATTTCACTTTTTTTGTAACTCCTGACTACCGCTTATTTAACTCTCTTTAAAGAGCCCCGTGAACTCTCTTTGAAATTAATACACTCTCTTCGGAGAGCAGGGTGACTCTCTTTAAAGAGCCCCAAGAACTATGTTTGAAAATCAATATACTTTCTTCAGGGAGTAGGGTGACTCTCTTCAAAGAGCTCCAAGAACTCTCTTTGAAAATCAATATACTCTCTTCGGAAAGTAGGGTGACTCTCTTTAAGTGCCCCAAGAACTCTATTTGAAAATCATATATTCTCATCGAAGAGTAGAGTGACTCTCAAGGAGCCCCGAGAACCTCTCTCTGGAAATCAATATACTCTCTTCGGAAAGTAGGGTGACTTTCTTTAAAGAGATCCGAGAACTCTCTTTGAAAATTAATATACTCTCTTCGAAGAGTAGGGTGACTCTCTTTAAAGAGCCCCAAGAACTATCTTTAGAAATCAATATACTCTCTTCGGAGAGTAGGGTGACTCTCTTTAAAGTGCCCCAAGAACTCTATTTGAAAATCAATATACTCTCATCGGAGAGTAGAGTGACTCTCAAGGAGCCCCGAGAACTCTCTTTGGAAATCAATATACTTTTTTCGGAAAGTAGGGTGACTTTCTTTAAAGAGCTCCGAGAACTCTATTTGAAAATCAATATATTCTCTTCGGAGAGTAGAGTGGCTCTCAAAGAGCCCCGAGAACTCTCTTTGGAAATCAATATACTCTCTTTGGAAAGTAGGGTGACTTTCTTTAAAGAACTCCGAGAACTCTCTTTGAAAATCAATATACTCTCTTCGGAGAGTAGGGTGACTCTCTTTAAAGTGCCCCGAGAACTCTATTTGAAAATCAATATACTCTCTTCGGAGAGTAGGGTGACTCTCAAAGAGCCCCGAGAACTTTCTTTGGAAATAAATATACTCTCTTCGGAAAGTAGGGTGCCTTTCTTTAAAGAGATCCGAGAACTCTCTTTGAAAATTAATATACTCTCTTCGAAGAGTAGGGTGACTCTCTTTAAAAAGCTCCGAGAACTCTCTTTGAAAATCAATATACTCTCTTCGGAGAGTGGGGTGACTCTCTTTAAAGTGCCCCGAGAACTCTATTTGAAAATCAATATACTCTCTTCGGAGAGTAGGGTGACTCTCAAAGAGTCCCGAGAACTCTCTTTGGAAATCAATATACTCTTTTCGGAAAGTAGGGTGACTTTCTTTAAAGAGCTCCGAGAACTCTCTTTGAAAATCAATATACTCTCTTCGGAGAGTGGGGTGACTCTCTTTAAAGTGCCCCGAGAACTCTATTTGAAAATCAATATATTCTCTTCGGAGAGTAGAGTGGCTCTCAAAGAGCCCCGAGAACTCTCTTTGGAAATCAATATACTCTCTTTGGAAAGTAGGGTGACTTTCTTTAAAGAACTCCGAGAACTCTCTTTGAAAATCAATATACTCTCTTCGGAGAGTAGGGTGACTCTCTTTAAAGTGCCCCGAGAACTCTATTTGAAAATCAATATACTCTCTTCGGAGAGTAGGGTGACTCTCAAAGAGCCCCGAGAACTTTCTTTGGAAATCAATATACTCTCTTCGGAAAGTAGGGTGACTTTCTTTAAAGAGCTCCGAGAACTCTATTTGAAAATCAATATACTCCCTCCGGAAAGTAGTAGTGACCCAAAAGAGAGAATGCCTATGTGTGGGCAGCGCTTGTATAACGACATACACTGTAAGATAAAAAAAAGCATCTATTACTCTTGTCGGTTAATACTGACTTGCCCCGCGTATGACTCTGTTTAAAGAGACCGTGAACTCTCTTTGCATATCATTATACTCCTGTCTGAGAATCGTGGAGCACTAGAGAGAGTTAAATTGTCTCTTTAAATAGAGTAATTTACGTGACAAGTTAGAGTAGTATAGCTAGCCACGCATAAACTTTCGATATCTCTGCAGGTCAATTTTTTCGAAGAAGCGTGCAGGTACACAATCAGAGATGTTGCACCCTTTGGGGAGTCCTTTTTTTGTCCCGCAACAATAATCGTCATCTGGCTTGCTTGCGTTTCATTTCTCGCGAAACTCGACGCTTGCCACGTGAGCATATCCGGAATGTCATGTCACGCTTATATGTCGTGGACGCTGTTCATGACCGGCAAGTATCAGGCGCACAGCGTTAAGTAAAAAAAAATCCCACAAAGTATACGGCGATTCTTTTTGCGTAAGAGAGATAAATAAACGTTTATTTAGAAAACAGTGTTCCGAGCGAGGCCCGGTGTCACCCTAAGGTGGGAGGGTTCCCTAGTCCAGGAACCCTCTGGCTGCGACTGCCCTCTTGGCCCTGGCGACGAGTTGTCACTGGTCTTCCAGGTAAAAAAAATGCCCCGGTACAAACTGTTCTTGGAGTGTAGCCGCGACAGTTCACTTATCGCTGCTACAATTTTGTGGGTATAAGTCACTGTGAATTACATCAATCTTAGGTCAAAAGAAAAGATTGCCATCTACCTCACTACCATGAAGAGCTCAAATGGTGATTCCAAACAGCCTATCCAGAAGACATATAGTAATTATAAGCACGCAAGAAACGCTAGCGCTGACACGCGAACCACCAAACTATCAATCCGAGATAAGCAGCCGCGGAGAAAAGGCTACACGTAGTTTTGAACTCTGCAACGGCTTATCCTCGGGGAAAAAATTTTAGCTAATTAGAAAAAGTTACGAGAAATTTGGGCGTCAATTACCTAAGTACAAAAAAATGAAAGTTCTCTGCAAAATGGTAGCAACAGCTCAAGTTAGAGGACTCAAAATAGCGCGGCGTTTCCCGATATGCTCATTTATGACCAGGCGCCGCGGTCGTCAACAATGCGGCGCTACAGTGGAGATTTCAATTTCTTGCATTTTCCTTCGCAACAGCGGCTGTTGCAATATCGATCAACGTAGAGTCCCATGCTGCAAGGCCGTGAATATAAAAAGAAAATGAGAAAACTATCCGATTTTTCAGAAATAAGCGCAGAGCAAAGTGCGTGCTAAATAGCGAGTAAACAAGTTTGTGTGCACCAAGTGTAGGTTTCGAAGTATGTACATGCTCTCGTTTTCTGCACCTATGCTTCACGTATACACCAAGCGCAACGCGCGGTGTATCGCGCTGACGGTGGTTTCGGATCGAATTATCCCCGGAACGCACGCCGCGAAAAGATTGATGAGGGTTGAACGACGCCGTGACGAGACTGCGAACTCCATAGCATGCACGATGACGCAAACACCTTCGCGGTGCGCTGAAATATGTTCGCTCGTTGTAGAAAGGTCGGCGTTGCTCGAATGCCTACGGGGACGTGAAAAAAAATTACTAATTGGATTAATAAGTTGCACTCTTGGTAACGAAATAAGCAGCAACGCGTGAGAGTAAACACCGGCAAACACCCGTTTATCCTAACTTGGTTTACAAAGCTGTATAATGTGTGAACTAAATTATATATAACCGTGTAGTAATGTGTCGTGTGGGATACTATGAAATGGAGTTATATAACGCGCTCACCATTATTTCTCGGTCAAATATTCAATTTCTCCCGATAATTCACAACTGTTGCGTCCAAAATGTTGCGTTTTGAAGAGTTTGGTTTGACAGGGGCGAGCGGGCGTCGATCACTTCGATCACTCACGCGTTGTCTGCAATTGCGTGACAAAACCATTTATACAATGTTTTTATACACACACAGTCTAATTTAACCTATAGCAGCATTTGTATAAGCACAGCTGACGCTACTCGCATGGTGGGTACAGCGCCTGTTGATATACGCAGCCCGAGTATCACTTTTCAATCGTAGATGATGATGAACAAACTTTATTTAATCAGCAGAAAGATCCTCCTCCGCTCTCAGGTGCGAGAGGAGAAGGAAGGACCAAACCTAGACGACGGCCATGATCACATAGGCCCTGGCGGCGTCTTCGGCCTGCCGTATTAAGCGGGCTTGTAATTGAGAAATTACTATATGCGGCGCACAGTGAGCAGAAAGCGAGGGGCGCACATGAACTATACAGCTTCATTCGTTGCCGTAAGCGGCACGAATAACGTGTTTGCCTTTTCAATGACGTATACGTAGCTCCGAGGCCTGAAGGACACGTACCTGCTGCGAAAGATGGACCAACCAGAGCGTTCCAGACGCTCGGCACGGACATTCACTCGACGCCTGACCGAGGACTCCAGGGTATCGCAGTTTTGACACTTTGCACGCCATAAAACGCTTGTTTTTGTTTGCTTTGGAAGTAGTGTCGTCTGGGAATATGTACGTATGTACGTATCACTCATCTTTTGCCAGCTGATACTGGTGAGAGAGAGAGAGAAACAAATAGCGAAAGGAATACAGGTTAGCCAGGCACGGGATGATTGGTATACTGAAGAAAAAAGGGAAAATATCGATGGATGGGACACGGAAGAAGAAGAAGAAGAAAAAGTGGGAAATGAAATAAATACGACCAAACCTGGGCGACCCAGCACGCCCGTGAGGCAGCGTCGAGGCAAGCCCTTGACGTTCCCTCATGGGAGGCCCGGCCACCTAAACCTGCTGGTTTCTTATAATAAAGTTTATTCCTCCTCCATGTGAACGAGCAGGACATGGCACGCATAACGCACAAGCGGGGTATTTCGATCGAAGAGAAAGTTAAAATGTATATATCAAGAGGAGGATATGACAGAAAAATTGTACTAAGTCACAGCAGAGCCGGTGCACACCTACAGCTTGTTCGGCTCGGCTAGGTTCTTACTCTCACATCTCTCTCTTAAATTCCCAGCCCTTCATATAGTATACTATACACGGCAATGCTTGCTCTCTTTTCATCTTTTTATAGTTTGCATCTTTTTATGTTTTTGTCTCTCTTCCCTTTCTTTCTTGTCTTCTCTTTTTTTTTCAATGTATTTCTCTCGCTCTCTGTAGTCGCTCTCTTACCATGTACCTATTTCAGTCTTTCTTCGCTCTCTTTTTATCTACTGCTGTGTACGTTTTTTTTTTTCATCTGCGACACACGCAAACCTTGGCCATAAAATTTCTACTGTACTACTCCTAGAGCACGTATGTGCCACATAAGTTGGCACAAATTACAACTACCCACCTCGCTGGCTCATTAAAATTAAGAAAGAAAGAAACAACGATCAGGGGCCGCACCTCGCAGCTTGTCTTGTTATTCGCGTGTACCGAGTGCTTGAGCGACGATTTAGCTCGTGCTGGTTTAACGACGATGTAATTTTCTACGACACAGACAAACCTCGACCATAACAACTCCGCTTTTTTTTCTGAACATCAGCCTTGTCTCCCGACTTCTCGCGGAATTTCTTGATTGATATGTGGATTTTAACGTCCCAAAACCACCATAGGATTATGAGACGCCGTAAAAGAGGGCTCCGGAAATTTGGCCCACCTGGGATTACCTGAGCCTACGTGTATACAGCAATTCCGCCTCCATAAGAAATGCAGCCGCCGCAGTAGGGGTTCTATCCCGCAACCTGCGGGTCAGCAGCCGAGTACCTTAGCCAGTAGACCACCACGGTGGGGCTTCTCACGGAATCATTTAGTATTTTCTCTAGAACAATGTTTTTTTTAATCGACTATGGCTCGATTGACGTGAAACCATCGTTTATTGTAAGAGTATACTGCCGAGGTAAATTATGCATCTTTCTAATAAGCTCCGGCTGCATCGCTCATCTCGTGTATAAATTATTGAGAGGTTAAGGGTCTGAAGTGAGCATTGGCTCAAGCATTTTCGCACACATGTGTACTGTAGGAATGAGCTGCCGGGTTCCCCTTCGGGGGGCGAGGGGGGGGGGGAGCGGATTTTGTTTCCCCACTCTCAAGTGACGAGAGAAAACAGCACCCTCTCCTGCATTTTGTGCGCACGCCTATAATAAGTACAACAGTTTGTGAAAACTACACGATGCGCCAGTCGGCAAAGAACTGTGTTCTCAAATCGGGGATAGCTCTACAGACGAGGAAGTAAGAATCAAAGTGAAAGTGCCGGAGAGGATTCATGGAGGCGACGCAGACCCAATTCGTTTTAATTATGCCTTTTGTGGCGTGTAAATGCGTGCCCAATAATGAGATTGCAACCGTTGAAATGAGACTTCGGAATATTCATTTTCGTGCTGTGCTCATGCTCTCTTGCTCCACGCTCCTGCTCGCGTGCTTATGTGCGATGCTGTTCGCTGTGATTTCCGATGTTGAAGCATATCAAGTGACCCACACAGCTGCAGGAGCGTGTGTCAAAAACGTCGCGATGTCCAGCAACAACCTGGCAAATATAAATAATAATAAATGCGGCTTTTCATTCTTAAATCACAATATGATTACGAGGCACGATTTATAACAGAGGGCTCCGGAAATTCCGACCATCTGGCGTTATTTAACGCGCACTGGCGCCGCACACTATACACGAACCTTTAGTGCTTCGCCTCTATCGAAATCAGTTTGAATTCACGACCTTGAGTCAGCATCCGAGCACTGTAGCCGCAATGCCATCTGAGAGTGACTATTTATTTATTTATTTATTTATTTATTTATTTATTTATTTATTTATACTATTAGCCAAAGGCCAATACAGGATGGAGTACTGAAATACTCTTCACACATAGTTCAAATACACAAGCACTACACAGTGAAATCAAGACAGACAATGCATCTGACAGCTTTAAACAAAACTAGACAATACAGACCACACAAATCGTAATGCACACGAAAAGCAACTCTTACCGAAAGTACAACGCACAAAGGTATTCAAGTTTTACAAAGTAGTGACCAACATTGAAATAGAGAGCAACAGAATCGCAGACACCACACTCAACATATACTGTTACACAAGCTTGAAAATTACGATCATCAAAATCAGGAACTTTTTTATCATTATCTATAGTTATTTGAACTGATGTCAAAGCATACAAGCCGCCTTTCACTGGGAAAAAAAGGGAAGGCAATGACGCTTACATACGGTTACCTGGAAGAATAATAGGCCAGTACAAGTTTTTCGAATTCCTCTGAAGAGCTAATTTTGGTTATATTATGCTGTAGCACGTTCCACTCTTCAATAATTTTCGAGAATAGGGAGTATTTAAAGGTGTCAACCTTTGCGGGTATGGGCTCAAATCGATCCGAACTGCTCGACCTGACAGATCGTGAAACACGCGACATTCTCTTTTGTGTGTATTTGTGTTATGTGTTTACTGCCCACGTGCTCGAATAGGGCAATGCCTAAGACGCACGATTGCAGGTCGTGTGGGCCGAGCAGCAAATGGTGAGGCCGCGAGAAAAGCGAGGCCTGGCACAGGACTGGGAGACGCTGCGCTTCAACGACCCACTGTGGAGCCGCCAGTGGTACATCGTGAGTGCACGTGGCGCCGCACCGTGGCGAGATTATGCGGTGATGTAAGAGAGCGTTGCTCTTCCGTGCAGCACGACACGCGTTCTTCGCCGGAACTGCCCGAGCTGGATCACCGAGTCACCAAGGTGTGGGACATGGGCTTCACCGGAAGGGGCATCGTCGTCACCGTTATGGACGACGGTGAGTCCCTCCCCTTCTCCGAGTGTTTCGGTTGCTTTATACGTTTGGCCACATTATGCTAAAATGTTTGCACATTTTGAAAACACTGAGATAGTTTCTGTCCTGTTGGAAGTCACGAGGTCCCTTATGCCTTCCCCTAAGATGACTCGGAGACTCAAGCCGTTTCCCCGTTCTTCTCAGTGCCTTATGCCCTCTGCACCTCACCGGGTTTTGCGGTGCTCATAACTCGTCCCATCTTTTACCAAGAGGTGGTGTCATGCGATTACGCCATCATATGACGTCATAGTTATGCCGTGGTGGTGTCGCAAACTTTGGCGACATGTGACGTCATGATGATTAGTGTAGTGACATCATCATATTGTTACGAGTGACTGTGTTTATTTACAGATGAGGTGAAATGGCGTTGTGAAACAACAGCGTACTTCTGAGACAGGCCTAGAACGCTTCCACCCAACCACACAGTCCAGGCGCTGCTCCACTACTCTTCTTCTTATTTCGCGCCCCGTAGGCTTGCGCATCTTCGTTTCATTTCCCCCGGCGGCTGACGAAGCTCGCCGAGCGAGTTAAATAGGCCTATGATGGTACTGTTTGAGGCGGGCTACGTGAACAATTTGCGTAGTGCGTGAACGCCGGTTATTGGCTGTGACTCGGGCGACAACGTAATTCACGTCACTGAGACGAGTGACTATCACGAATGGGCCGGAATAGTTTGCTAGAAACTTCCGGTACAATCCTTTTTTTTTACGAACAGGAGTCCACAGCCACACGTAGTCACCAGGAGAAAACTCTACGGGGATATGCTTGGCATCGTAGCGACTCTTGCTGTGTTCTTGCGAAGACAATGTTCGAAGGCGCGCTAGTTGACGTGCCTCTTCAGCGCGACACAACGTCTGAGCGATGGACAGATCTTCCTGATGCGAGAAAGGTAATAGAGTGTCCAGAAAACTCTGTGGATTTCATGCGTAAAGCAGAAAGAAGGGCGAATGTCCAGTAACTTCATGCTTGGCGGTGTTATACGCGTAAGTAACAAACGGTAAGACGGTGTCCCAGTTCCTGTGGTCAGCATCAACGTACATCGATAGCATATTCGTGAGAGTTCGATTTGTTCTCTCAGTGAGACCATTAGTTTGCGGATGGTAAGGGGTGGAGTGACGATAAGAGGAGCCACAGAGGCGCAAAATTTCTTCAACCACATCGGCCATAAATTGTCGTCCACGGTCACTGATGACAACCCGTGGAGCACCGTGACGCAGTATGACCCATTGTAACAGAAAAGAAGAAACAGCGGCTGCTGTGGCCGATGTCAGTGCGTCCGTTTCCGTATAACGCGTTAAATAATCCACGCACACTATAACATATCGGTGGCCCGATGGGGTCTTAGGAAGGGGTCCGAGCAAGTCGATGCCGACTTTTTTCAAAAGGGGATGTCGGTGGAGGGATGGGCTGCAAATAACCTGCCGGGACAGTGGTGTGGTCTTCCACATTTTCGGCCAGTAGAACCTCTCACGTAGTCGATGTAGCGTACGTGTGAAGCCGAGATGATCATATTATTACGGGTGGCCGAGCAATCTCTCGAAGAAACTAGACTATCCGAGTTTTGCGCGTAGTCTTGACAGAATGATCCAAAACAATCTTAATGATTCTGATACGTCATGAAGCGATCTGAGCGGAGCATTGCGAACAGTCCTTGTAAGTGAAGCCCGAATGCATCAACATAACACACGTGACAATACCCCTCTCTAAAAAAGCAACGCCCCGCTATTAATGTACCACGGTCGCCTATTCGACCAAATTCACAGGGTTTCATCTTGCACGCGTCTACTGCTGCCTTCGTCAACATCACGACCGAGAGAGGTGCTGTTCGTTCATGTTCCGGACGCCCCCGTCAAGCTGTGAATCCAGCCCACGTCACGGAGAAGACACCGACACCAGCCACGACCAGCGAGCTTGCCGTAGGCAACAAGGTCTACCACCAGAATAAGGGCCTATACCCAATAAGCCTCGCTAGACCAAGGCCATGACCACGTTTGCGGCAACGATGTCAGCCGCTGCCCCACCACCTGGGATCATGGTGCAGCAGACAATGAAACCGCCGATCTTTCGGGGATCACTCATTTCCAGTCCGAATTGACCGATCGAATGACGTATATTTTCCATCTGAAGCCCCAGCAGCGAAGCGCAAAATAATGGACACGCTCTACGCATTATTTCTTTTTCCCTACGTCACTAAGATTAGTAAAGGAAATTAGGCCTAAAATGCGACACCTATATGCCTGCACGCTATAACAGCCAGCTTCCCCCCGTAGACCCGGGATATATATATATATATATATATATATATATATATATATATATATATATATATATATATATATATATATATATATATATTGTGGTGTCATGAACCATCGTTTATCATCAGAAATGGCATTGCTTCAGCGTTGCAAGGCGGGAATGTAACTGATTCGAACAAAGCGAATACCGTTTGAGTTTTGTGTACGGGTCTTCACACCTTCTATACCTTCGACTTAACATTGGATCAACTTCCAAAAGAAGTTAGCGCAGCTTCCACTAAGTCGCGCAAGGCTGGATCACGGCACAGCTGCTGAGCACGTTTGAACATTCCTTGTGAACCATCTGCACAGATAGTCTGAGTGGTCATAGCGTGGCGGTTTGTGATGAAGATAATTTTATATCTACGAAATACGGCAAACCTCATCTCTGCTGTAACAAAAAAAAATGACAGCATATCCGCGGGGTGAATGATGGAGAGCAGGGCGAAGCAGGGTCGCGGCACACCACTGCCGCGCCGCTTCAGCCTCCCGTTCTCGTTCGCCTGGATCTTGTCGGCGCCGCCGCGCAGCTTCACGGCACGCTTCTGCCTCGCGCGCTCGCACACCGGGGTCCCGTCTTCGAGCGCGAGCCGCCGCCGCCTTGCGCGCACGCCACCCTGCGACA
This sequence comes from Rhipicephalus annulatus, assembly GCA_013436015.1. Lineage (NCBI taxonomy): Eukaryota > Metazoa > Arthropoda > Arachnida > Ixodida > Ixodidae > Rhipicephalus > Rhipicephalus annulatus. The sequence goes on from WOVY01003112.1 coordinate 15,958, forward strand.
ACCTTGTCCATCCGCCGACCGTCTGAACGCGCTCGCTCGCGCCAAAACGGTTTTTATTTTACTACACCGCGCCACCTAGCGTACAGCACCACCGACGAAAACGCGATCGCCAACGTCTTCGTGTGACGTCATTCCTATTTTCTCGCGCACTAGCACACCGAGGTTCTGTCTTCGAGCACGAGCTGCCACCACCTTGCACGTATCGTACTTTTTATGGGCAAACCGTGAAGCATCCTCTGGCCGCGTCCAGCCGCCGTCTGTCTGTCTGCCTGTTTGACACACGGACGGACGGACGCATGGGCGGACGGACACATTGACGAACGCAGGAACGGACGCACGAATTGACAGACGCACGAATGGGCGCACGAGAGGACGGACGCACGGACGGATGAATGGACGGATGTACGATTGAACGGACGCATGGACGGACGAACGCACGTATGAACGGATGGACGGCCGAACGGACGCATGAACGAACGCATGGACGGACGCACGGACGCACAGATGGACACGCGAGAGGACGAACGCACGGAAGTATGCATGGACGGATGCACGAATGGACGGACGAACGAATGGACGGACGCATGAATGAACAAATGTACGCACGGACGGATGCAAGGACGGACGCATGAATGGACGGAAGCAAAAACGAACGGGTGGCCGTAAGCACAGACGGAATGACGGACGCTTCGCCCCACTTATCATCATTCACTCCATGGATATGCTGTGATTTTTATTAAATGCGAGGCATTTCTGAGCGAACTTCGGCGACTTTGAAGCGCAACTGTCTATATATCTATCTATCTAGCCGTTTACGTTTGGGTGCTCTCATGGTGATACCTTTAACTTGGCGTGAACCAAAATTAGCATGGGAGGGTATGATGGTTTGATGAATATGACGCACTGGCCAAGACATGAATAATGTCATAATCCAGTCACATACGTCGTCAAACACTTTCTGCCAGACAATGGCACATACCCATGGGCGGGTATGCGCCAAGCATTTTGCGTGGCAATAAAGCATTTTACTACAGAGCTACGCCAGGTTTAGAAACTACTTTTCAAATAGATGCCAATATTCGTGAAACGTCAATACTATAGTTGCTGTGCTGCCTACTCAATTTTATAAACATTACCTATATACTCTTTTGATACTACCTATATACTCTTTTGATACAGCAGTCATGTTGGGTCAACGTCAATTGTGGTTAGTTGCCATGCGCTGAAGTTGATTTATGTAGCAGTGTCCAGGGCCAGCATCTCCGCGAGCATCCGCGCTTCATATCAGCTTCTGGTGTTGCTAATACATATGTTCCAGTTGGCATTGTTGCGCAAGTGAAAACAACTGGTTATATAAACATCTGCTACCCTTCAACATAAGCCTCTGCGTGCAACATTTTTACATATATTTAGCGTCATTTCATGACGTGTCGCTCAATAAAACAATTGCAACATGGTTGCCTTCATTCCGGATGCTTTGCATAACGTCGATTCCCGGGTAAGTGGGATCTCCGATTTTTTTTATTTATCATACTACAAGTAACGTCTTCTATTATCGTACCATTGACATTTTTTTCAGCGTATATAAATTTCGTTGCATATACGCTGAAATTTCGTTACATATACGTTGCATATACACGGGCCTTTACCATTTCCTCTCCACGGAAATGCGACCGCCACAGCCGGGATCGAACCCGCGACCTTCGGGGCAGCAGCCGAGCGCCCTAGCCACTGATCCACCGAGGCGGACTCAACGCGTGCGTAAATCTAAATACACGCATGTTCTTGCATCCCCCCCGCCCCTTTCCCTGTATTACGGCCGCCGTGGCCACGGACATATCCAGACACTTGTTCCAGAGGGATCAACAAAACTTTGTGCATGTTTATGCATGTTTTTGTATTTTCGCTCTTATATAAACACACATGCGAAATTGAAACCTTTTTTTTTTCTGTATGGGGGGAAGGGTGTCTTGACTCTCCCCACCCCCAATCTCCTCCTGCTCCTGTTTACACCCGTGGCCAAAACGAGGAATGAAACCCGCGGCATGGAGCTTAGCAGCGCAAGCTCTCCATCCACGGTCAAGGTCTTCAGCCGCCACCCGCCGCAAAATAGGGCATATAGAAACGAGAGCCGTCATCAACACGTTCAGAGAGTCAGCCGCGCCGTGCAGGGTCAGCGGGCCAGTCGACACGTATTTTCTCCCCGTGCCAGAACCAGCGCAGACGGCTGCGCAAAAGGTCCCATCCAAAACAGCGTGGATTCGCCGTTGGGATTCTGCTTTGTGTTACACGAAGCCCGAAGATGAGGCAGCAGACGCGTTTTGTAACAGGTTGTCGCGGAGAGCTGTCGCAGCCAGCCGCTGGGATTCGCGCGCTCGAGTAATTGCTTGCCTCTCTATGCGGGAACGAACGAGCAGCATAACACGGGAAGACCTAATCTTAGCCACCGCTGTCGACAGAAGCGACAAAGCCACCAACGCCTTCAGGCCTGACGTCCCCACCAGCTATTCGCCCACCGTTGAAGGTCACGTGTTCGCAACAAGTTTATCACTGCGGCAATGTAGTGTACCGCCGAATGATGATTGGACCTTTGTAATGAATTATCCCTGTCGAGAAAAAACAGTGGCTATTTTCTGTTTCCCCGGCAACGAAATTCTTGAAGAGTTTCGGAATTTGCTGCTCTTTCAAGATCAGGTTATGCTGTAGTTACCACGTAAACGTGTATAGGGTGCTTCATTATAGAGAGATTTTCTGTTTTCCCGGCAATGAAATTGCCCCGCTGCGGTGGTCTAGTGGCTAAGGTACTCAGCTTCTGACCCGCAGGTCGCGGGTTCCAATCCCGGCTGCGGCGGCTGCATTTCCAATGGAGGCGGAAATGTTGTAGGCCCGTGTGCTCAGAATTGGGTGCACGATAAAGGACCCCAGGTGGTCGAAATTTCCGGAGCCCTCCACTACGGCGTCTCTCATAATCAAATGGTGGTTTTGGGACGTTAAACCCCACATATCAATCAATCCCCTGCTTTCAAGGGGTAAAACGGTAAGCAGTTCTGGGACAACATCAGGGGCTCTCGGTAACCATTATCATCAAAAACCAGCACGGTCAATACGGGCGTGCTGCAGGGTTTTGTCTTGAAAAAAAGGTGGAGAGAGGGCGTTGCGCGCTAGCGTGACGAGTGGGAGGCGCGTGCTAGTGTAACTAGGAAGATAACCACGCACTTTAAATAATGGCGTCACTGGTCACACTGCATAAAGGTATGGACACACGTAGCGCTCTCCTGCGATGATTAAAAAAGCACCCCCGCCCCCTTATTTTTTTTTTGTGTGCATTCGCCTCTGACGTCCTGTAGCCATGGAAAAGTAGGCGACATTGCAACAACCCTGATTCCCGACGTAAGCCTAACGCTTGCCCGTCGCGAGAAGCTTGCCGAGACATTATACGTGTGTAGGAGTCTGGTCGACCCATGACTCTATAAAATATAACTTTTTATGCTAAAGTTGCTGCTTTCCGTAGTTCCTTTTTTTTTCTTCTTCCAGTGGACAAGTATTTCATCCGGAGTAATCTGCCCCATGAAAAGCAATCCTCAAAGCGAATTCGGACAAAACAAAACAAAAAAGTTGCGATGTTGGATTCAATTTTCCACCCTCCTCTGCCTCTTTGCGGACGGTATTTGTTACGGATATTATGGGCGCGATATAAAAAAAGTGTGATTAAATATACAGTAATATTTTTATACTATGAATGAGTTATTTTTCTCTTTCTCTCTCTTTTTGTAGCATCACTGCAGAATGTTTGCTGAGCTGGAAAAGTAATAAGCACTCTGAGATTCCGAAGCGTGGGCCCGAACTACTAATCAGAGTGCGCGGGCATCGAGAAGACCAGATCAGCTATTTTTCATTTAGGAAGTGTATCAAAACATTGTTGAAAATTCCATCCAAACGTCGATTAATAAAAAGCCACAAATTAGTAATCTGCGTATCATTTATCCGTTTTTTAAGCCGTAATCTCGCCATTGAGGCTGCAAGACCTACATTAGGTCATCCCTGCTGAGTTAAATCACAAGCGAAAAGTTAGGAGCTTAATATCAAAATAGGGCGGTCGAGATTTTGTATTTTTTTATCCGTCGGTGAAAGACCTCTATCGTTCGCCACGGCAGTAGAGTGGTTGGGGTACTCGACTGCTGATCCGAAGGTCGCAGGATGGATCTCGGCTGCGGCGTCACCTTTTCGGTAGAAGCGAAGTGGTAGAGGTGACCCGTGTTACTTCGCACTGTCGGCGCTATCTAAAGAACACCATGTGGTCAACATTTTTGAAGCCCTGCACTACGAAGTGAATCAAATCATACCGTAGTTTTAGGATGTGAAACCCCAGAATTAATTTACTACGAATATATCATGTCCTTGTGCGGGAGCGCCAAGAAAGATCTCCATGGTTAGGCTACGCGAATAAAAAAAACTTCTTTATATATTTTTCAAACACCCTTTACTCTGTTTACTAATGAAGAAGTGCAGCGTGACAATATGTAAAAAGTATGACACCGAAATGACTGCTAAATTACTCAAAATTACCAGTCGTGCGTACGCTTTACTCCGGTAAACGTAATAAATAAAAGTACATTGATTGATTGATTGATTGATTGATTGATTGATTGATTGATTGATTGATTGATTGGAGTCCAACACTACACGATTTCGCTAATAAACTTCACAATAAACACCCTTGTGCACATCAATAGATTTTGAAAGTTGTCTTCTCCTTACGCATGGCAATTTGCACTGGTGCACGCTTTACAGGGGCTGCATCCTGTCAGATTTGAACGATTTCGAAAGACGAGACGAAACTTCAGACATAACTGCAAAAAACCGCCTTATCTTCGACAGTAAGCTCTGCTTCGAGAAATATGATGCTATAAAAAGCTATACAAAAATGCAATTTAGGTCCAAAGACGTTGCACCGATATCTAAGGATAGTGTCTGGCAACTACACGATATACGATCTGCAAGGATTGTCGGTCGTATATATTGCAACAGACACTCGATTACTGAATATTTTTACAAACATCATGTAACCCGTGAACAGCCAAGTATAAACATATATTTCTTCATAATTGTAAACAGTCGGTTCAGTGCCAACGCTGGCGTGAACGGCGTAGGCAGAGGTGAACTAACGTTTCGTGTTGGTCCACCTAAGCCTGCGCAGGATGAACCGCCATGCTATGATATATTGCGCTGAGGTACCACCGGTATAGAGAGACAGAGAGAGGGGGGACACAACTTAGCTGTTGTCCTAATTAATATATATATATATATATATATATATATATATATATATATATATATATATATATGTGTGTGTGTGTGTGTGTGTGTGTGTGTGTGTGTGTGTGTGTGTGTGTGTGTGTGTGTGTGTGTGTGTGTGTGTGTGTTGCGTATCGCGTAGAGATCAAAATCGCATTTTCTTTGCACCTCGTTTCCCAGTTAGTGCGTTGTTCCAGCCCCGCTCTGTTCGATTTCTGGGCAATGCCGCTGACGGCAAGATGGCGCTACCATGACCACAACATCTAGCTATGTTCCCAGCTCAAGTCACGCTTCTTTCTCTCGACGGCGAGACATCCCGGTGCCGAATTCCACGCTAGCATACGTCACTATGTCACTTGCGTCTGCATACGTCGCTAGTATACGCCTATCCTCAATGGCCGCCAGTCACAGCCCCCGGGCCTCGTCTTCTCTCGAGCTATCTTCTGCCTGACGCCAGTTCACAGCAGCAATGCTGTCCGGCCTGCAAGGCGAGGGTTGCGGGCTGCATGCTGAGGCAATATCACGGCATATCGTTCATGCTCTCGGTCGTACCCTTTGCGCGGTAGCCGATAGAGTCACAGTCAAGCGTACTCGATTGGTCTTGTGGAGTAGAGTTACTGTATATGCTACCTTCAGGTAGAGTTTCACATCTGTTTTCCAACGCCGCTAGTAATCATGCACAAGGGGGAAGCTGGTGTACAAGCCGCGCCCAGAAAACATGGCAGCACTGCAGAAAGCAGTCGCCGTCCACGTGGAATTTATAAAGTGACCATCGTGCACTCTGTAGCTCGTTAGCTACGAACTGGTGGTTTTATTTGCTTTAGATTCATGTCCTTAAGCTTCAACCGCAAAGTATTTGCGTAAATTCGGCACCACTTGCAGAAAACAAAAAAAAACACTAGTAATCAGTGCTGTAAGCTTAGCGAGGCGCTCTCTGAGTCTCAGAAAACACATATTTTGTATTTGTCAGTTGTTACTTATTCTCCATAGTTGGCGCCACTTGGCGTGTCGGCAGCGGCGGTACACGTTATTCGGCATCACGCTACGCCTTCGCGCTTTGCGTTACCGGACGAACTGAAAGTTATTTTGTACTCCTGCCCAAAAATAGGTGTTTTTTTTTTCTTTCGTCGCCTGTCGCTGACACGCCAGGCTCTTCACCTAGCGATCGGCGACACGCTTCGTCGATCGGCGACACGCTTAAACAAGTCGGCTGCAGAAACAGGGCGACTTGTTTGCCTGGCTAGCAACCATAGTTACGCGGCTTCACCGCCTAGCTATGGTTGCTAGCCAGCCAAGATGGCAAGACGTTTGTTGACGACTTGCCTCGAGTGCTTCTACTGTGTCGTGTCGGAGAGTCGAATAACCACAGAGCCTTGTGCGCCTTGGAGTGGAGGAGAGTCGCGTTGCTCCCCGGCCGCGCTGGTAAAGTAAGGCTCGCTCAAACTGTCTCCACAATCATTGACGCTGCAAGGAACCAAAAGGAAATCCTGGCTCGTTTATAACAAACAACCTTTTGAGCAACCTTTTGCCAGCGAGAAAAAGATAAATGGTAGCTTTTCTGAACAAGAAAGCTTATTTGGAACTATTTGTACATGTCCACTCATATCGAGAAACAGTGCGAGCCACAGGACAACAGAGCAGTGCTTAGTCCGTCTATGTCATCTTGTTCGGCGGTTCGCAGTGTTTACTGTTTCCTTTGCTGACTTTTCCAGTAATTAATAGTTAATTCGAATGATAACCCGATGACATTACCATACTTGTTTCTTTCTCACGGTGCGAACGCGTGTCGTGCAGGGCTAGAGTGGAACCACACTGACCTGACGCAGAACTACGTGAGTTACAGTTACTGTTTTGGAGCCATCGGAGTCTGGAAAATGTGGTGGCTGTGACGCAGGCACCCGAAGCGAGCTACGACTTCAATGACGACGACCGCGATCCCTTCCCACGGTACGACCCTCAGGACCTCAACAAGTAAGCGGACGCTCACTCACATAACGTTTAGGTTCGCGTTCATCAAAAAACGTTAAGGGGCGGCTTCGCAGGAGTGCCAAACCTGAAGGATCGTTTCTCCTTGGTTTCCTATTTCTTTATTCTTTTCTTCGCACGCACACACACACACACAGATATATATATATATATATATATATAGATATATATATATATATATATATATATATATATATATATATATATATATATATATATATATATATATATATATATATATATGTTCGCTTCTTCTGATGACTTATAATAACTCGACCGGAATCCAGGAAGACTTTCAAGATATATATATATATATATATATATATATATATATATATATATATATATATATATATATATATATATATATATATATTATGAAGTCTTGGTTTGGAAGACCTTTATTAGGCCCGAGGAACCGGCAGCCGACAGCGGAGATGCACGAACCAAGATGATGATGATACGTGACAACGATGAGGATGCATGAGCAATACATGATAATGATGATAATGTACAGATGAAGAGGATTGGTATACTAAATGCCCACACTGATTCCCCCCTCGTGAAAGCGGCCAGCCTGGCCGCGGCAAGACAAGGGGACAAAGAACGTCGCATGAAGGTCTTCATAAGGGAGACATGGACGACTTCAGTAGTTCGATAACGGCGATCTGCTGGGGCTACAAGTGGCGTCACGCGATAATTTACTGGTGAAGTTTCTTCAAGAACGGTGTACGGCCCGATAAATCGTGGCTGGAACTTGTCACACGAACCAGGTGTGCGAATAGGCGTCAAAAGGAGCACTTCGTCTCCAGGTTGAAAGGATACAGCACGATGCGATTCATCATAAACCAGCTTTCTGTCTTGCTGTCGGGCTTCAGTGTTTATACGAGCACGTTGGCGGCTCTCTGCGAGCCGCAAAACGTATTCCTCTGAAGAGGATGGAGATGAATCCGCATGGCAGGTAAAGAAAGAGACATCCAGCAAAGAAGTAGTGGAGCGTCCATAAACTAGGTAAAATGGTGAGTAGCCGGTTGTCCGCTGAATAGCCGTATTGTAGGCGAAGGTAACGAATGGAAGAACTACATCCCAGTTCTTGTGGTCTGGTTGAATGTAGGCGGCGATCATGTCAGCAAGAGTGCGGTGGAATCGCTCAGTGAGGTCGTTAGTTTGGGGATGATAACTAGAGGCAGTCTTGTGAGTTGTGCCAGAGGCGCGAAGAAGTTCGTTCACTAGTTGTGAAAGGAAGGCCCTTCCACGGTCGCTGAGCAATACACGTGGAGCACCATGACGCAGTATAATGGCTCGGAGGATGAAGTCGGCAATTTCAGAAGCTGAACCGGTAGTGACAGATGCCGTCTCGGCGTAGCGCGTCAAATGGTCAACGGCTGTTACTATCCATCGGTTTCCAGCAGCGCTGACTGGAAGGGGGCCATAAAGATCGATGCCTACAACTTCGAATGGTGTGGCTGGGCATGAAAGAGGCTGTAGTGTACCGGCTGGAGCAGATGTGGGTAGTTTTCTACATTGGCAGGTAGTGCAGGACCCAACGTACCGAGCTACACTAGTGGTAATACCTGGCCAATAAAACCGACTTCGAAGGCGATCGTAGGTTTTGTGGTAACCAAGGTGACCAGCCGTCGGATGGTCATGAAGTGCTCTGAGGACTTCGGACCGAAGCGATCGGGGTAGAACGGGAACCCAGCGCTGACCGTCAGGATGGTAAATTTTGCGGTACAGCACCGAGTTGTCCAGCTTAAACTGCGAGAGTTGGCGACGGAGCCTCGCATTAGGTGGACGGGAGCTGCCAGTGAGGTAGCCTATAATACGTCGACAGTATGGGTCAGCCAGCTGTCGAGAAGAGAAATCGTGCGGGTCGTCCGAAGGCAGCTGGTCTGTAGAGGCGAGAGAGGAAACCGCCGTAGACGTGGACTCCGAGGGCGCGTTGTGCATATTGATTGCGGAAACCCCGAGTGGAGTCGCTGGTAGTGTGCAGCGAGAAAGAGCGTCGGCGTCACTATGCTTCCTGCCACACTTGTATACGATGGCAAAATCATACTCTTGTAGGCGTAGAATCCAGCGGCCGAGGCGTCCCGACAAGTTCTTGAGTGTCGAAAGCCAACATAAAGCGTGGTGGTCGGTCACAATGGTGAAATGGCGGCCGTGAAGATAGGGACGAAATATCTGCACTGACCAAACGACGGCGAGGCACTCCTTCTCGGTAATCGTGTAGTTACTTTCGGCTGCTGAGAGGACGCGGCTGGCGTACGCAACGACTCGCTCTCGCAAAGAGTTTTCGTGCTGGAGGAGCACGGCTCCTAAACCGTGGCCGCTAGCATCTGTATGGAGGAAGGTCGGTGCACTATCGTGAAAATGAGAAAGTACAGGATCGGTCGTGAGGGCACTCTTCAACCTGTCGAAAGCAGATTCACATTCCTGAGACCACTGAAAGGGCGTACCATAAGCAAGTAGCTTATGGAGTGGTGCGGCTATGGAGGCAAAGTTTTGTATGAATCGCCGAAAGTAAGAGGCGAGACCAAGGAAACTTCGCAAATCTTTCGGCTTCTCAGGGCGAGGGAAGCGAAGGACCGCAGCAGTTTTCTCAGGGTCTGGACGAATTCCGTCCTTGCTCACAACATGATCGAGGACCTTGATAGATCTGCTGGCGAAATGGCACTTCTTGGTGTTAATTTGAAGACCAGCGCCCGCAAGGCAAGTCAGGATCTCGTCCAAGCGTTGCAGATGTTGAGGAAACGTCGATGAAAAGACAACAATGTCATCGAGGTATCATAGGCAAGTCTTCCATTTCAGGCCACGCAGCACGGTGTCAATCAAGCGCTCAAAAGTTGCGGGCGCATTGCATAGACCAAACGGTATAACATTGAATTCGTATAGGCCGTCCGGGGTTGCAAACGCCGTTTTTTCTTTGTCATCTTCGTGCATGGGGATTTGCCAATAGCCGGAACGCAAGTCGAGGGTTGAAAAGAATTCTGCACCTTGTAAGGAATCGAGGGCGTCGTCGATACGTGGCATGGGGTATACGTCCTTCCTAGTGATCCTATTGCGTGCTCGGTAATCGACGCAAAATCGTACGGAACCGTCTTTTTTACGCACCAGAACCACTGGAGACGACCAAGGACTGGTTGAGGGTCGGATTATCTCCCGTTGCAGCATATCGTCTACGTTTTCCTCAATGATTTTCCGTTCGGCTAGGGAGACGCGGTACGGACGACGATGCACAATGGATGTTCCGTCGGTCTGAATACAATGTGATGTAGCAGTTGTCTGACCCAGGCTGGATGAATGAACGTCAAAGAGTTTGCATGCTTTTGAAACAAATCAAGCAGCTGCTGCTTCTGCGAGTCTGTCAAGTCCTTGTTGATGGCTGCTGTAAAGGCCGAGGAAGCAGCATGATCTCCAGGGTGGCCTTTAGGGGAGGCAGGGGTAAGAGGCACGACGCACACAGGCTCCAGATCGGCAACGCAGGCGACAGTAGTGCCCCGCGGCAGTAAAATTTTATCTGGTGTGGTGTTCGTAGCAGCGAGGACAGCTGATCCATTGTTGAAGCGAGCCACACCTGATGCGAGAGCTATGCCTTTATTAAGGCAATGGGGCGATGGAGTGACCAAAATGTCACCAGAGTCAACGTCGTTGGACGAAACAGTGACTAATTGATGTTCATTTGGGGGTAACTCGATGTCTGCAGCAGCAACGAGTCGAAGTGGCCTGTAGGTTTCGTCACTAAGCAAGTGGTCTGTGTCAGTGAGATGGATGACACGTTGTGCACAACAAATAGCCGCGGAAGCAGATGAAAGAAAGTCCCAGCCTAAAATGAGTTCGTGGGAGCACGGGGATAGCACAGCGAATTGTATATGATGAAGAATGTCGTCGATTAGCACACGGGCAGTACAGAGAGCGGAAGGGCGAATCATTGTTCCCTGGGCTGTAACCAGTGTTGGTCCATCATAAGGCGTCGTGACTTTTCGAAGACGGGTACACAAATCAGCACGAATAATAGAAAACGCAGCCCCAGTGTCCACCAAAGCATCAACGTCCACTCCCTCAACTGAGACTGCAATCATATTGTAAGGGCGCGCTGGAGGAATTGGAATACTGTGTTGGAATGCAGTTTGTCCTCCAAAAACTGCATCGCTTAGTTTTCCGGACGCCGTTCAGAAGCGAGGGAAGCAGGCTGAAGAGGAGAAAAGGAGCGACGGTAGGGCGATGGTGAACGGCGTCTGGTTGATCGATGACTACTGCGCAGTTCACCGGATGCTGGCGGCGATGGAGACCGACGCGGCGGTGACGAATAACGACGGCCCTGGTACAAGGCTCCTGCGGTATAGTCTCGTTCGCGTATGTCGTACCCTCGGCGCTCATCTTGCTGGCGCTTGCGGCAAAAGCGTGAAATGTGACCACGATAGCCGCAATAATAGCACGTAGGGCGAGTCGATCGATAAGGAGGGTAGTAGCTTGTGTTAGACGCACCGGGAGAGAGAGCAGTGAGAGGGACAGATGATGGCTCAGGCGGTGGTGATGGAAAGCTCGTGGGAAAGCTTCTGGGAAGTCCGGCAGCAACCGACGCGTACGTTGGTGGCGGCGACGTCGAGCTGACGGTGCCTGATAATGCGGCGACGGCATGCGAGAACGATGGGAGAGTACGAGCGACAGTGGGCTGCAGGTGGGCCATGTGGGTCATGGACGTGAGCTCCTCCCTGACGACATCCCGCAATGACGTTGAAGAAGACTGAATGGGACACACTGAAGGTAGTGTGAATCCCATTGATTCTAATTCTTCGCGTATAATCACCCTTATTGTGTCTCGTAGGTTTGGATCCGCCGTAATACGGGCCGCGTCACTGTCCGGTTGTAGGCGCATAGACTCGAGTTCTTCGAGGCGCTGACAGGTTGTCGCAACGTCAGCAACAGTAGCTGGATTCTGGATTGCAAGGGCATTGAATGCGACGGGCGCAATCCCCTTAAGAAGCTGGCGTACCTTGTCTGACTCTGTCATTGGGGTTTCAACTCGGCGGCAAAGTGAAAGGACATCCTCGATGTAGGATGTATACGACTCCCCGATGTGCTGTTTCCGAGCCGCGAGAGCTTTCTTTGCGAGAGCCGAACGAACAGTCGGTGTACCAAAGACTTGGCGAAGCTGATCTTTGAAGGCTGACCAGTCGGGGATGTCGATGGAGGGGTTGAGGAACCACGTCTTCGCGACACCCGTGAGGTAGAATGACACGTAAGCGAGTTTGTAGGTGTTATCCCACCGGTTAGCAGCGCCGACACGTTCGAAATCGTCCAGCCATTCCTCCACATCTTCCCCGCGCATACCGGCGAAGGGATGGGGCTCACGCTGGAGGCTGTTAATGACGTGGAAAGGCGCTGCACGCGGTGGCGGAGTGGGAACGGTTGCAGCACCGGCCTCTTCTTGGTGCGACATGTTTCTGGACACCTGGCCCAAGCGGTGACCTGAACGTAGCTCCAGGGGGTAGAGTCGTCGAGAGGATGACGAGGGATCTAACAGCACGCTCCACAACGTATGAAGTCTTGGTTTGGAAGACCTTTATTAGGCCCGAGGAACCGGCAGCCGACAGCGGAGATGCACGAACCAAGATGATGATGATACGTGACAACGATGAGGATGCATGAGCAATACATGATAATGATGATAATGTACAGATGAAGAGGATTGGTATACTAAATGCCCACAATATATATATATATATATATATATATATATATATATATATATATATATATATATATATGTGTGTGTGTGTGTGTGTGTGTGTGTGTGTGTGTGTGTGTGTGTGTGTGTGTGTGTGTGTGTGTGTGTGTGTGTGTGTGTGTGTCTGTGTGGCTTTGCGTTGTGCTCTTACCCATAATGGAGCGTTACACCAAGCGAAGACGACAGCACACGACAACCTGGTACAAACACGAACGTTTCAGATGCGGTCTGATAGAAAACATTATGATGTAATCGAACACGTGCAGCATAAAAAGTTTGATGAATACTATGGTTACTCTGTTTACAGCTTAATATTGACTTTTTTTCCTCCTATGCCTGCATGAACAGCCGCGATGATGATGGCGTCATTATCCATAACGACATGTAATTTCTTCGCAGCCACGGAACGCGCTGTGCCGGAGAGATCGCCATGACTGCCAACAACCGAAACTGCGGAGTTGGCGTGGCGTACGAAGCACGCATCGGAGGTGCGCATGTTGGTATTACTCGTGTGACGTCATGCGTTGCTTCGAGTTTAGCGGACGTAGCCGGTACGAATTAGACATCTCGTATTAAGACTTGTCAACACAGAAACAAATTAATCATAATCTAAAAAAGCGATGCGCGACCGGTTATCAAAAAGAATGTCATCAATCGGATTGTCTAAAAAAGGATCGATCAACCGTGCAAGAAATGTGAGCGCACGCCGAGAAGGCAAAAATTAAAAAAAAACAAATAATTTGATTATATTAGCAGCTATAGACCTTGCCTGTTTCTGAAATGATATTAAACACCAGGCAATGCAGAATATCAAAAAGACTTCCTGCGCAGAAGATAGCGAAAAATATCACTTAAGCTACGACTGAATTGATTATTCGGTGTCTCAGAGCCAATTCATAGTTCCTGGTTTAGAAACGGTTCTTCCACTTGGCTCCTCGCACTGAATTCTGCTACTCGTTTGTTTTGGAGCCAAATTCTTGTAAACCTGCCGAAAATGTACAAGTCGATGTCTGAAAGCCACCACTGCTTCTTCGGAGGTGTGAGGCTATGTAGGTTGTTTTGTTTTCCATTGCGCGCTAAGCAGATAGCGGTGAAGCGGTTATGCCAGGATATACGCGATATACAGGAAGCGAGCATGAACAATCTCTCTTATTCACTACGCTTCATTTTGATCTGTCCAACACGCTGTTGCATTTGTTTTACATGTTTTAAACTTACCTATTCATGTGGAATACATACGACTACTTCTGTACTTGGACACATTTTTGCTGTTGTTGACATACTACATTGTTCTTACTGACTTGTTAACCCAATTTGTTATTCTTTGTATCGACCCCCCTTACACAATGCCTCTGCGAGGCCTGTAAGGTACTTGTCAATAAATAAATAAATAAATAAATAAATAAATAAATAAGTTATTTAGTTGACGCAAGTGTGAATCGGGAAACGACGGATCTCGCAGGTATCCGCATGCTGGATGGTGACGTAGTGGACGCCGTCGAGTCCACATCGCTAGCGTTCAATGTCGAAGGTAAGCAACCCTTTCTAATTAACTGTCGACACTGACGTTTTGTCTGGCTTTTATGAATATCATCTGGTGACGGTTCTGGAAGCGATTGAGAGATGTGGCGACCCCGACCCTATCCATCGAAAACGCAACAAATACTTCATGACGTTACGCTTTAGTACGACTGGTGAAAAGCGTATACTTCGTGCATGCAACGCTGCTCATAACGGGAAAAAATAGATAGGCCACATCTTTGAATGTTATTGCGACGGTGTCGCGGCATTAGGCAGCACTGACACGCGCACGTATAGTGTGACCATGGTGCAGACAGCTGAGTCTACTAGAATGTATAAGAGCGTCAAGTTACGACACGTGTTACGTTACCCATGATGACGAAACCAATGTTGGCAACGTGTGATGTCATTATGACGTCACCTAGTGATGATACCTTTTGCATGACTTGCGTTGACACCTGTCGAGCGGGACGCCGATGGTAAATTTTCACGTTTGATGAGGCGTCTAAGGGATTTCTCTTATTACTAATAATTAAGGGCAAGTACAGATTACGCGATTCGTTGGGGCACCGCGCAGCTATCGACGTGTTCAGCGCATCGTGGGGCCCTTCGGACGACGGGCGCACAGTGGACGGCCCCAAGCGGCTGGCCAGCGAGGCCCTCGAGCGGGGCGTGACCCGTGGACGCGGGGGCCGCGGCTCCGTCTACGTGTGGGCCTCGGGCAACGGCGGCGCCAAGGGGGACAACTGCAACTGCGACGGCTACGCGGGTTCCCCGTACACCCTGTCGGTGTCCGGCGCCAGCCAGCGCGGCCGGTTCCCTTACTACGGCGAGAAGTGCGCCTCGACCATGGCGGCCGCCTACTCGTCGGGCGCCTACACCGACCAGAAGGTGTCCACCTCGGACCTGCACGACAGCTGCACCACGCAGCACACGGGCACCTCGGCGTCAGCCCCGCTGGCAGCGGGCATCGTGGCACTCGTTCTCCAGGCAAAGTACGAGACGTGGAATCAGGGATAGATAGGGGCTCGGTTGTAGGAAAGGTCGTGACGTAACTTTTCTGAGTGAAAGTATTCCTATGGCGAGCAATTCAAGGCATTCGGAATGGAAGACTTGAAGTGAGCTGAAAAAGGCAATCACAATGTCAAGAGGCAGGAGTGGATAGACATGTGCGCGTTCTAAAGAATAAAGCGTATGTGCTTACGCACACGCAGTGAGATTCAAGTAAGCTACAAATGCTGGTTAAGTTCCGTGTCTCTTAAGGAAGTCGAAAGGCTCGGCAGCGTATGCACGCCAATCGAGTCCTGTAGCGGTCGACTATCAAAAGCTGGTGCACCGATTACGATTCCAACAGACAGACAGACAGACAGACAGACAGACAGACAGACAGACAGACAGACAGACAGACAGACAGACAGACAGACAGACAGACAGACAGACAGACAGACAGACAGACAGACAGACAGACAGACAGACAGACAGACAGACAGACAGACAGACAGACAGACAGACAGACAGACAGACAGACAGACAGACAGACAAGACAGACAGACAGACAGACAGACAGACAGACAGACAGACAGACAGACAGACAGACAGACAGACAGACAGACAGACAGACAGACAGACAGACAGACAGACAGACAGACAGACAGACAGACAGACAGACAGACAGACAGACAGACAGACAGACAGACAGACAGACAGACAGACAGACAGACAGACAGATAGATAGATAGATAGATAGATAGATAGATAGATAGATAGATAGATAGATAGATAGATAGATAGATAGATAGATAGATAGATAGATAGATAGATAGATAGATAGATAGATAGATAGATAGATAGATAGATAGATAGATAGATAGATAGATAGATAGATACTATTTTAACCACATGGTACGTACATTATAACATAGGAGCACAAATGACAATGTTGCCGCTCAGCCAAACGACCATTGTTGTTGTGGATATGTTCATGCATGCGCCGCTGCACCGCGATCGCAGCCCGGACCTTGGCTGGCGTGACGTGCAGCATCTGGTAGCCTGGACGTCGGACTTCGCACCGCTCAGCTCTAACCGCGGCTGGAAACGCAATGCTGCCGGCCTGCTCTACAACAGCCGCTTCGGGTTCGGACTCATGGACGCGCATGCCATGGTACAGGTGAGCACTCGGTCACGCACTGCGCAACCTCATTGCGGCCCAACTTGTCGCTCCTTCTTCGGTGTGTGTGGGTATGTATATGCAAGTCGAGAGACGGCGTACAGAGTAGACCATCGGGAATGTTCGTCAGCGAAAATTCGAGATAACTGCGAACAAATAGATAATAATAAATATTCAGTTTAACTGAGAATCGAACCAGGGCCGTCTGCGTGGCAAGCAGGTGCACTACCCCTCTAAAGCATCAATGCGGCCATTTGAACACGAAGTCGAACAATACATTAGTGTGACTTATTTATTTATTTTTCTCGCTGCGAGCCCACTTTGTTTCTCATAGTAAGCGTCTCTGTTAAACACAATGTGAACAAGTGGAAGAAAAGATAACTTGCCGCTGGCAGACCCGACCTTCAAATAATGCACCCTATCACAAAAAAATGTTCCCCCTCTGCACTTCATTAATAGCTAGGATTTCCTTGTGGCAGACTTTAGTATGCGAGATATCATTGCTCAGTTACAAGCTCGTAAAAAATACCACGCTTGCTTCGCGACACCAGCAGACAAGAAAATAGGAAGTGCTTGACACTCGCCGTCATGACTACTAGCGGCGCTGTCTAACACCCCCACGGCCAAGTGCACATATATACTGCAGCTCAGCTGGTAGAGCATCCAACGCATTATTTGAAGGTCGCGGGTTCGGTCCCTGGCAGCGGCAAGGTATTTTTTAATCCGCTTTACGTTCTTCACAGTTACATCACAATCACTAGAATTACTAGAAATTACTTTCTTTGGCTTTCTTGTCTGTAAGTTCTCAATAATATTGTGCTTAACAAAGAAAAAACGAGCCCTTAATCTTCCCCTACTTTCGTTTGTTAATAGAGTCTCGAAACAAACCCAGCAGGAGTTCATACACAACCAAATAGTTCCAACAGCTAATTAGGCCAAGGAAAGCACAGGGGAGATCAATTGTTGTCTTTTATTGCGATAACAGTCGTATTAACAGTTCTGACTGGTTTTCGCCGTCACCGTCATGTCACGTGTAATGTCCCTCGATTTCCAACTGCGACCTCCTTTGATTTTATTAGCGCGGTCATCGCTGGCGCGCGCGTTATCTGGCTATATATCAGCCGTCAGGATGCGTCTCGCGTACCCATCTACGTGCTGCGTTTTCAACGCCAAGAGACGGTGCGAAAAGTGAGCCTGGAGCGGCCGCATTCTCTTACAGCAGCGTTTTGTAGAGTTGCGTACGATGATATCCAAAATGTTAGCTGCCAGCCTCTCACATCGTGTGACATTGCTATTAGTTGCTATCGCATTCATTGCTTCACCCTTGCGGTGATACTATGACTTTTTAATTGTAGTGTAGTAATTATGGCGTGAATTGACATGAGTTAAAGTGGACCGAAAAAAAATCACCCTTTCAGTCTGTGGGATACGAACCCATATCTTTCGAATTACACACCCGATGCTAACAGTGGATGGGGAAGCGTCTATCGTCAGCACATCTTCAAACACTTGTGCTTACAGATACCTTATTAGTACGTACAAGTGCGTGGGGATGTGCCGTATATTATAAAGAGACGAACGACGCAGGCCGCCCTGAACTGGACCAACGTGGGGCGTCGCGAACAGTGCCGACTCGAGCCGTCGGCGCTGCTGCCGCGCCGGCTGGCCTCTCACCAGCAACTGCAGCTGGCCTTCGACGCCAGCCTGTGCCCACTGGCGGCGCTCGAACACGTCCAAGTGCACCTGGACCTGCAGTACTCGCAGAGAGGAGCCCTGGACGCCTACCTGCGCTCGCCGGCCGGTTCGCTCGTTTCCCATCAGAAATTATTCACTCGCGGGGCACCTTCAGTTTAGTCAGTTAGCTGCAATATATTTATTTATTTATTTATTTATTTATTTATTTATTTATTTATTTATTTATTTATTTATTTATTTTGTCCACCATGTTGATGTAGTGGTTACGGTCCTCAGCTGCTAACCTGGCCGAAGGTCGCGGACTCGACCCCGGCCGCGGCGGTCACACTTGTTTACCTCACCTGTAATAACTCTCACGCAGGGTTTATAGTATTCCGTAAACAAATTTCGCTGTAGGTGAAATGGTGGAGGTTCGCGCACTGAGCGATGCCGGATGGTCGCAGCTCTACACTACGCCATCACTCATAATAGCACCTTGTTCTGGGACATAAAGCCCCGATTATTATTATTATTATTATTATTATTATTATTATTATTATTATTATTATTATTATTATTATTATTATTATTATTATTATTATTATTATTATTATTATTATTATTATTATATTATTATTATTATTATTATTATTATTATTATTATTATTTCCTTCTTTGTTTGTTCGTTGGTTTTACCGCACGTCTATACAGCAAACTCATCAACGTGCTATCCTATGACCTACATCTGCAGTGTAAAATATTTCACGACTATTTTTGGAGTACAGCACACAACAGCGATACCAGATAAGCAGCGGGTAATATTGTTTGTTTCGGGCCTGTCGTTCAAACTGTGACGCGAAAGGAAGCTAATAGAGTCAAATGCAATCTAACGTCGGGAATCGGCACAGTGGGTTGTGAAGAATGCCTTGCTAGAGGGTTCTGGGCTAACATTGTTAACATGCACCTAATTTTAAGCACACAAGCCAAGAGTTCCAACCTTTTGCTTTTCGGAACTGGACTTGGGAAGCCAATTGGCAACACGTGACCAGGTTCGGCGAGCCTTGTAGTGGAGCCCTTCCCCCGATGGGTTCTTCCAGCAGTAACCAGGGAGCCACATTTTTATGATAGCTGTTTTTCACTCTCTCCGTCGAAGAACAGCTGCTGCTACAGCTAGCGACAGAACCCGGAACCCGTTGTACAGGAATAAAATTTAGCCGCATGACCTGCCATATCATAGGTGATGCTGTAATACAAGTACAGCCATACATCACTGCATATACAAGGAGGTCTACCCTTATGGCATCATCGAAACTGCATTCAAGCGCAATCGCTCACGCGTTGCAGGCACCGAAAGCGTGCTTCTCTACCGCCGAGCCAAGGACACCACGGGCCAAGGATTCCGCAACTGGACCTTCCTCACGGTCCACCTGTGGGGCGAAGACCCGCGGGGCCTCTGGGTCCTCGTCATTAGGGACAAGGTGAGCTCACACCTGGGCAGGACAACGGGCGTGTCTCTCTAACTGGGATCACTGCGCAGTTCGGCCAGGACAACGTCGGACGACTGAACGCGGTCTCAATGACGCTCAGTGGGACACGTCAGCAGCCCGCCTACCAGGTGATGAACGACGGACGTCGTCGATACGACGACGAACAACTGGCACATGACGTCATTGACACAGTCCCGGTGAGCTATAATAAAGCATAGGCTGCACACTGTACGTACTGTGCAGAGGAGCCGTTCTAATATTGATGGATAGATGAAAAGCACGTTTATTGTGAAATGGGGAGGCGCATCTAAATCCTCGATATAGACGGGACATTGCCAGACTGTTGAAATCATTCACAGTGTCTTATAGGACTTCGAAGTAAGTAAAGACTTTTCAGTAATTTAAGCAGTAGTCACTTGTAGTGAGCGGAGTTCGGATACATTGATGAGGCCGCGCTGACTTCCATAGTCCTCATATAATAGCTGCGTGTTCGGATTCACGAGCAGTGTCTCATGATAACTCGCGCATTGTACCGGGAGCTGTCCCTTATAAATAAAGATGATTCATAACCTCCACATTGACTTCCTTGTGTTCCCTGAACGCGCGTCGTTCCGAATTTCCAAAATCTTTGTTTCTCCATATAGGACCGTTCATGAGTTTATTACACTTGGTTTAATATTTATACGTAAACTTTCACACGTGTTTTTCGTAAATGCATATATGTAGACGTTAATCGACAAGATCTCCAAGCCCTACAAGTGAGCTGTCTTGCAGTTATTTCAGAGAAACATGTATACATACTCTTTACAAATTGTCAACAAACATTATATTGCGAGATATATTCGGTAACAGTACCACCATGGTGACTGCCATCTTTTATGGAAAAAGGGGATTCCCGGCGCGGTCTCAAACCTCTGTATCGAGCCAACTGCATGCACTGCCACGAAAGGTATAGCGCTAATATTTACGTATGTGGACGGCTTATCCATTGTTCACTCTTAAACCTTTTGTAAGATTTACGTTCAGTTAGGCATAGGGCGGATGGCAATAAGGGGGGGATTACACATACAGGAGTTAAACAATCTGCTAGATCTCCTGTATGACTGGCTGATATTCCTGATATCTCGTACAGCTGTATGATAAAAGTGGGCGATTCAGATAAGTTGAACCTCGCTATAGCAATCACTGAAATTGCGAAATATTGGTTATAGCGAACTAAATATGAACTCTGGTTGGTCACGCTTATTTTCAATTGCATTGGTAATCTGTATGACAAAACCGAAACGCGAGCACCGCTGCGATGTTGGCCATAACGAAGAAATATTTGGTTGGCGCGAAGTTTAAAGCTGTGAAGATTGCGTAAAAAAAGAAAAAAATAATTATTTGAATACAATTCACAACCACAGTTTTTCTTTTCTTTATAAGTGTCGTGACACCAAAAATTTACTTTAGAATACGGTCACAACTTTCCTCAATTAAATCTCAAATAAATGTAAACGCAGACCTGTTTTGTCGAACCAACTTTGTGATTTCACCTTTTTATGCTGCGTACTGTAGTATAAAACAGCAGAGAGAGGCAAGTAAGAATTACCTCGTTTATAGTGGGCTATGAGGCTAGAATAATTTGTTTCACTAGCCAGATTGCCACTTTGCGACTATTTTGATATTTACAGTTACAATAGACATCGGATATAGAGAACTAATTTATGATCCCCATGCTGCTTCGTTATTCAATTTGCGGTATTCGTGCTTGACGCAGGAGTACGAAGAGGAAGAGGAGGCACATCGCGCAGCGGTCATCCAGCGAAGTCGCCTGCAGCAGGTGCTGCTCGGAGAGAACCTCATCGCCCCGAACTGAACAGCCTGTGGGTGTGTGACCTTCGCACAGTGCCTGTCTGAAGTTTAGAGTTTGCCGCTTGATTGATCGACCTTCCACAGCGTCCGACATCCCTTGTCTTGCGCAGTAGAAAAGGGCGCTGTCACTAGAGCCAGCGCATCATAATCACATGGCGATGTGGTATAACCCATGTGGTGTTACACGGAGAGAACTGAACATGCTCTAAAGAACGAAGGAAGCGGAGTAGTAGAGGCGTTTTACAGAGATTTGTACAGTAGCCGGGACAACCGCGACCATAATGTAAGAACTAGCAGTAACCTAGATGACATTCCACCGGAGGAGGACAGATTGCGTTTCAAAAACTATCTGCCCTGTTTACAAAGAATCTTCTGACAAAGAGTCTTCTGACAGAATCATGGAAGAGTGCTAACATCATCTTAATCCATAAGAAAGGGGATGACAAGGACATGAAGAATTACAGGCCGATCAGCTTGCTCCCCATTGTATACAAGCTACTTTAAAAGGTAACTGCTAACAGAATTAAGGCAACATTGGAATTCAATCAAGCAAACGATCAAGCTGGATTTCAAACAGGCTACTCAACAATCGACCACAGTCATACTATCAATTAGGTAATAAAAAATGCTCAGAATACACCAAACCACTATATATAGCCTTCATAGATTACGAGAAGGCATTTGATTACGTAGAAATATCAGCAGTCATGCAGACACCGCGGAATCAGGGCCTCAACGAAGCATATATAAACATCCCGGAAAAAATCTGCAGAGGATCAACTCCCGCCATAGTGCTCCATAAGGAAAGCGACAGAATACCAATAAAGAAGGGTGTAAGACAAGGGTATACAATCTCCCTAATGCTGTTTACCGCGTGCTCACAGGAGCTTTTCAGACGCCTAGAATGGGAAGAGTTGGGGATAAGAGTTAACAGAGAGTACCTTAGTAACCTGCGCTTCGCCGATGACATGCATTGCTGAGCAACTCGGGGAACGAATCACAATTCGTTATATTAATTAATCAGACAAGGAGAGCCTAAAGGTAGGACTTAATATTAATCTGCAGAGAACGAAAGTAATTTACAACATCCTCGGAAGAGAACAGCGCTTCGAGATAGGTAGCAGTGCACTTGAAGTTGTAAAAGAGAGCGTCTATTAGGACAGGTAGTAACCGCAGAGCCGAACCATGAGATTAAAGTAACTATGATAATTATAATGGGGTGGAGAACATTCGGATGGCATTCTGAATTCATGACTAACAGATTACTCCCATTCCTCAAAAGAAAATGTCTATAACATCGGCATCTTACTGGTACTTACCTACGGAGCAGGAACCTGGAGTCTTACAAAGAGGCTTCAGCTTAAATTGAGGACGACGCAGCGCGCGATGAAAAGGAAAATGATAGGTGTAACCCTAAAGACAAGAAGAGAGCAGAGTGGGTCAGGGAACAAACCGTGGTTAGATTACAGAGTTGAAACGAAGAAGAAATGGACATGGGCCGGGCGCTTAGCCCGTAGGCAGAATAACCGCCGGTCATTAAGGGTAGTAACTAACTGGATTCCTAGAGAAGGCAAACGCACGAAGGTGAAACAGAAAGTTAGGTGGGCCGATGAGATTAAAACGTTCGCAGGTATAACGGGGCAACGGAAAGCACAAGACCGGGTCGATTGGCGGATCATGGGAGAGGTTTTTGTCTTGCAGTGGACGTAGCCAGCGTGATGAAGTTTGATTGATATGTGGGGTTTGACGTCCAAAAACCACCATATTATTATGAGAGACGCCGTAGTGGAGGGCTCCCGGAGATTTCGACTACCTGGGGTTCTTTAACGTGTGCCCAAATCTGAGCACACGGGGCTACAACATTTCCGCCTCCATCGGAAATGCAACCGCCGCCACCGGGATTCGATCCCGCGACCTGCGGGTCAGCAGCCAAGTACCTTAGTCACTATAACACCACGGCGGGGCGATGATGAAGTTTGGGGATGTTGCCATTACGTTTCAGCATCTAGCGCACAACACAAGACTAGTACCGAGCGACAACCGGCGAAGACACGGGTCCGAGCCCGGTCTCTGCGATCGCATTTCAGTGGAAGCGAAATGCTAGAGGCTTGTGTGCTTACATGCAGGAGCTAGTAAGAGAACCCCAGGTGGTCTAATTTCTCGGAGCCCATATCGCCCCTTATTATCGCTCAGTCCACGATATGATATGATATCGCTCCTGTCTTCGTCAGTTGTCAGTCGGTCCTTTCCATGTGATGTGTGCTAAATGCTGAAAAGGCCTTATCTTGGTCACGGCAACAACATGCCTCCCTTTAATGTTTGCAAGGAATGGAAGCAGCGTTTTCACGTACGCGTTGTTTTCCTCCAACCTCAATGCAGCAGGAGGAGGAGCTGGGGGGTAAGCAAATATTGGCGCCATTGAAGGTTTGGTGCCTGTATGCGGGGAACGGGGAGAGATAAACTTGGGTGCCTCTGTGAATGTGCCGTGTGTTTGCACCACTTCAATTATTTTTTTCAAATAATCTACCAACTAGCCCAACAACAAGTTATTTTATAATAGTCAAACTAAAGTGCCACGCCAGTTCGATCTCAACAGCTTGTCAATAAGTTGTGTGGTTGGCAGCCACATTGAACTTTTTTCTAGTTGTGTTTGCCCTTCAAATATACAGGCCTTTAAAAAGGGTATGCTGGCAAAAGGGCAAGAAACACTTTATAATTATCTCATAGAGAAGAGAAAACACTGTTCAGCTCCACCGCAATGCCACAATGTTATGCGCTGAAGCATATAAAAAAATCGGAAAGGGTGTTATTGAGGGAGCCCCCGAAAAGCGCGTCTTTTTTTTTCGTTTTCTTTTTTAGACGATGAGTCTAAAATTACCTTCGTGGAACGTCGGCCCGCGTCGGTGGCTTTCGTCAGTAATAACCACTACGGGTAATGCAAACACATCATCACTTGATGACACCATCATATGACGCCATGATTATGTCACAGATCCCCAGAAGTTTTGACGTCACCTAATATGACATCACACAGTGACGTGATCACGTGGCACTTTTGATTGCTCAAAGGTACCACGATCACGGAGGCAATGCAAAAGCAGCCGAGGTGTCTGCGATCGTGGGGGCAGTTCAAAACCACGTCAGGTGCAGAAAGTATGGCTGGGCCGGATCAACACATCGACTTAAAAAAAAAGAAAAAGATGACCCTCGCCTTTGAGTCGTTTTAGATGTATGCATGAATAATGTTTTTGTTTGCCTGCTCGTTTGTTTTTCCTGGTCGCACAAGTAGACGGCCAACACTGTTTTTCCACATTCTTAAGTCGCGCACTATACAGTACTCGATAAGAAAAAAGGGGTCATTTGACTTTTTTGTTTGTTTGTTTGTTTGAGACCTGACTTACTAAGTATGACTCTCTTTCTATGAGCTCTGTTTGGAGATTGTTGTTCTGCCCTCTTTTGAGAGTCGCGACACCCTGGAAAGAACTGACGTGTGTATTTAAAGAGAGCCAAATACGTGGCGAATCAGCCAGGGCTCACAGAAAAGAGTAGCACATACTCTTTGTTTCCTCAATATGTACCAGGTGTACACCAGAGTTCGCAAAACGTGGAGGGAGTGGGGATCGCGGTTCAATCACCCTGCGTGAATGTTCGTGTGTGCGTTTGTATGCCTGGGTGCACGCATAAGCTTACACATGCAAAACTGAAGTTATTACGGATGTGTGGAGGGTTTGAGCCTCTAGCCCCAAGAAATCCCCGCACCCGTAGAGCGCACCAAATTGACTGTTGACTTCTTCGTCACTGTCTCACTTTGCAGGGCCGTCTCGTCGCAGAAGACTCTCTTCCCGGTTCTCCGATTGCGCAACACAATCTCAGCCACAGCGGTGGCTGTTGCAGACGTGTCTCGATCCTTCTCCGCCCCGAAATGTCACCGACAGAACTCACGGTGAATTCCGGCATTGGCCGCCGACCAATGGCTTGTCGGTCCTTGCCTACGAGCCCCAGTGCGCGGAACGTTATATCAATAAAAAGACCTGGGAGCCAGAGTTTGTTGAAACGTCTGGCGCCCAGGCACACTCATAACCCCGCAACTTTGACAAGATACGTGTGATGTATTAAATAACAGAACGAAAGAAGAAAATTAAATGGCTTGTTCTTGCTTTCTTGATTGATATGTGGAGTTTAACGTCCCAAAACCACTATATGATTAATATATGGTTCTTGCTTTCTTGACACATTATTAAAGCGACACTAAAGGCAACTATTAAGTAGACGTAGATTGTTGAAACAGCGGTCCAGAAACATCGTAGTGTTACTTTTGTGCCGAAGAAATGTGTTTGTTTTTTAATAAAATCACGTTTTAGTGGTCCGCATTGCGTTAGCGCACTTCAAAGTACCCGCCTCAAAGTGGAAACTTTCACGTCACTGTTACCGTGCGCAACGTTGCCCCGCTTTACTGCGCGGCCGCCGACACTAGTAGCAGCAGAGCAAAAGTAGCGGGAGCAACAACGGCCATTGGACAATTTCCTGCCATGGCCTCCGAGATGGCAGGCATGCTTGGTTCGAATGGGCCCCGCTAGACGGCTCGAGCTGTATAATTTAACTAGGGTGTACTAGTTCAACCAGGCTAAAATTGAACTATTGAACCACTCGCGAGTCGTGCCATTCTCTGTTGTAATGTCCGGCGTTTTTTTATGAATCAAACAGAAACAAACAATCAGCGTTTTATTACGTCTTTTGGTGCACGGACGGTTCTTTATTTAGTGCAGCTAGTTTGATTACTAGTGATTCATTGCAGGCAATAACTCTGGCGTTATTGGGGTCATTTTTCAAATTGCCTACTCACAGCGCATGTGTTCTCATGCATTTACCTTGATTTTTCGGTAAGTAGGGGACTGCCATTGATAATATTGTCGATGTAGACGTTGTCATACATTGAGCTTTCACTCCGACATAAATTGTTATTTGACTCTAGTGTCTTAAAACGAAAACGACAATCAAGCAAAGAAACCTTAGGGAGGTTATTTGTAGTTTTTAGCTTTGTTGTATAGTAATTAGGATAATTACTACAGTGCAGATAGAATACAACAAGTAATGTCCCCTATATTTAAATTCCTTGTTTGTTGAAAAAACAATTTCTGGGGTTTAACCACCTAAAAACACGATACAATTACGATGAACTTGGGGGCTCCGGAAATTTCGTTTTTTTTTTATAACGTACAGCTAAATCTAAGCCACCATGGCCTGTAATCGATCCTGCGACGTTCGCGTCAGTAGACGAGTATCACAACCACTAGACCACCATGGCAGGTTTTAATTTCTGTTGGTTTTGAGTGATTAACAGACTAGACAAGTTGTTGATCTAATTGGTTAACTATTCATAGCGTCTGTGAAATAACACATATATGTATAAGTTAATTGTAGCATAACATAGCTCTATAGCGAAGTTCAACAGGGATCCAAACTTCGTCATATTGTCACAGGTAATGGGTATGAGCCATCAACTGTAGGTGGAATTCCTTGGAAGTGAAGAAAGAAGAGGGCTTTTGCGTCCTGGTCTGAGGGCAAGCAAGGCGTCGTTTAGTCGCTGTCTGTTATTACGTTCGCGGCACTGGCGGAGGTGCTGGGTAAATGCGCCTCGGCTGCAGATTTTCAGCCGACACACCGAGCTACTTGGAGACAGCTACAGCTCCCACGGCACGAAGCAGTCGCCGCCTGCGAAGACTTTCTCCCGAGTACGGTTCCCTCTCTCAAGACGAGATGGCAACTTCAACTAACAACCAGGCGAGTCAAACCAACGACGCCTATTCTTTTCTTCCGCATGTTTTTCATGCGCCGCAAACACCACGCTCATTTCGTGGAGACATTTATGAAGATGTTGACGACTGGCTTGACCACTCCAATCGAGTTGCCAACATCAACGAATGGGATGACGCTCGCAAGCTGCGGAGAGTTTACTTTGCGTTAGAAGACTCTACTAAAACGTGGTACGAGAATCACGAGGGTTCCTTTGCGACGTGGCATGAGTTCAGCCGACAGTTTCGCGATGCGCACCGCAGCACTGAAAGGAAAGAGAGAGCGGAGCAGGCTATCCCGTCTCGGAACCAAAGACCCAACGAGAGAGTTTCGATGTTTGTCGAGGACATGCTTCGACTCTTCAAGCGTGCTGACCCTGCAATGTCCGAGGAAACGAAGGTACGGCATTTAATGCGTGGGGTAAAAGAGCAGCTCTTCGCCGGACTCGTGCGCAATCCACCGACGACTGTGGCAGAGTTCATAAATGAGGCAACCACAATGGAGCGTACTCTCCAGTATAGATCGTCACAGTATGAACGCCACGACCTGACCCCTGCTGCATGCTTTGTCGGGGCTGACAGCGAGAGGCATGCCCTCGCTGAGTTCATAAGAAGCGTCGTGCGGGAGGAGCTGCGCCAACTCCAAGCAGCGGGACCCCAAACACCTGTAAGTGTTCTCGCAGACTTAATCCGAAATGAGATCCGACAGGTGGTCACCCCACTCGCGCCAACAAGGCCTGAGGCCCCTGTGCTGACTTATGCGGCGGCTCTGCGATCTTCTGCACCACATGGCCCTGATCCCACCATGGGGAGAATGGATCAGGCTAGCCATCGATTCCAGGACACCTCTTTGACTCCGCCACCCATTTCAAGGTTTCAGAGTGCACCAACTTATCGTCTGTCTGGATCGCGGCAGAACGCCACAAAGGCCAGCGTGTGGCGTACGTCCGATAACTGTCCACTCTGCTGTCACTGTGGCGAAGCGGGTTACGTCTACCGTAACTGCCAGTACCGCCAACTTGGTCTCCGTGGCTTTCACCCTGATGCTCGGTGCCCGCGTTACGGTGAGCGTCCCCGCGACATCGAAGCGTACCTTACGGGCCAGCAAGCTCCTCGCCTTGGTCAATGCCCCCAATCACGATCACCATCACCTCGCCGCCCCACGTCACCTAGCATTCCCTCGTCATCTTATGCTCCTTTCAGAGGCCGGTCACCGAGTCCCCACAGGGGAAACTAGAAACCGCGGCTCCTGGGGGTGAAGCCGCGTCTCAAAGAACTGTCAAAGAGCCTCCTTCGACGCAAAGACCCGACGAAGACCGTTCTGACTTTCCAGTCGTTTCCGAAAGTCATAAGACTGTTTCCGCCGACATCACCGTACACGTCGATAATCACGTCGTCACTGCCCTCGTCGACACCGGCGCCGATTATTCGGTTATGAGCAGCGCCCTAGCATCCCAACTGACGAAGGTAACTACGCCTTGGCAAGGACCGCCATTGCGCACGACAGGGGGCCATTTCGTCACGCCAAATGGAATGTGCACAGCCCGTGTTCGAGTCCGTGCTTCGATGTTCACAGGGTCTTTCCTCGTATTACCTGTGTGCTCCCGTCCACTCATCCTGGGGCTGGACTTTCTTCGCGAACACGGCGCAATTATTGACTTACGAGACTTGCAGGTGTCGTTCGAGGACCCGTTTCATCCTGAACCGGAAAACGCCCGCTCATCGAAGGCTGCCCTACGTGTATCCTCCGAATCTGTTACTCTGCCTCCCCGCAGCAGCCTTTTTATCAACGTTGAATGTCACCAAGACGTCCCCGATGCTGTAATCGCAGAAGGAAATTTGTCCCTACTTTTTGCACAACAAATCTGCGTTGCCCGAGGTATTGTTCAGCCCAGTAGAAAGCAGGCTTGCCTATTAGTCACGAATTTCAGCGAGGAGTATCGCCATCTTACCAAACACACTGCGATCGCATACCTTGAGGATATTGCCGACGTTCTGGTCCCTCAACATTATCTGCTTTTTCGTCGTGCGACGATTCAGCCATGACATTTGCAAGCACTCTCGACGTAAACCAGGGTCTACCGTCTGCACAACGGGAACGTCTTTTGAAGCTACTCGGCTCATTTCGGGACTGCTTCGCTACGACTTCGAAAGTTAACCAAACACCGCTTGCCAAGCATCGTATCATCACCGAGCCTACCGAGAGACCCATTCGACAGCATGCCTACAGAGTCTCGCAAAAAGAACAAGACGTTATACACCAACAGGTCCAGCAGATGCTCAAGGACGATGTCATTCAGCCATCGACCAGTCCCTGCGCGTCCCCTGTTGTGTTAGTAAAGAAAAAAGATGGTACTCTCCGATTTTGCGTCGACTACCGAAAGTTGAATAAGATCACGAAGAAAGACGTGTATCTTTTACCACGAATAGACGACTCGCTGGACCGCATTCGCAATGCTCGTTACTTTTCTTCCATGGATCTACGCAGCGGCTATTGGCAAATATCTGTTGGTGAGCGCGACCGCGAAAAGACCGCCTTCATTACTTCTGACGGACTCTACGAGTTCAAGGTCCTTCCATTCGGCTTGTGCTCGGCACCAGCTACTTTTCAAAGAATGATGGACACGGCTCTTTCTGGGCTAAAATGGCAATCGTGTCTTGTCTACCTTGACGATGTGGTCGTCTTCTCGGACACGTTTGAGCAGCACGTCCAGCGCTTACAGGCAGTTCTTCAGGCAATTCGAACAGCTGGACTTTTTCTCAAACCTGAGAAATGCCACTTTGCATTCGAGGAACTGAAATTTCTTGGTCACGTCGTCAGCCACGCCGGTATACACCCAGACCCTGAGAAAACGAAAGCTGTTGCCGCATTTCCTGTCCCAACGAACAAGCGCGACCTCCGCCGATTTCTGGAACTCTGCGCATATTACAGACGCTTCGTCAAAGGCTTTTCTAAAATCGCTGAACCGCTAAATGAACTTCCGAAAGACGGCGTACCGTTTGTTTGGGGCCATGATCAGCATCACGCCTTTGACACGCTACGAAACCATCTCCAAGCCCCACCTGTACTCGGTCACTTTGACGACAACGCTGCCACAGAGCTACACACGGATGCCAGCAACGTCGGACTTGGAGCTGTACTGGTTCAATGGCAAAATGGCATAGAGCGCGTGATTGCCTATGCAAGTCGAACACTATCATCTGCAGAGAAAAACTACTCTGCATGCAACAGAAAAAGAATGCTTAGCCGTTGTTTGGGCTATAACAAAGTTTCGCCCTTATTTATACGGTCGACCATTCAGGGTAGTTAGCGACCACCATTCTTTATGCTGGCTCGCCAACCTCAAAGAACCTTCCGGTCGTCTAGCACGCTGGAGCCTTCGGCTGCAAGAATTTGACGTTACAGTCATTCACAAGTCAGGACGCAAACACACTGATGCTGACTGTCTCTCACGTGCACCAATCGGAAGTACGAACGCGGACGTTGAAGAGGACGATACATTCCTTTCCTCTGTGTCAGCAACCGACTTGGCTCAACAACAACGCGACGACATGGAGCTAAGCCCGCTGATTGACTACCTCGAAGGCTGAAAACGCAGCCTTCCTCGAAACTTCGCACGTTCGCTGGCCTCGTTCTGCATCAGGGATGGAGTCCTCTATAGGAAAAATTTCGACCATACCCAGGCTACTTACCTACTGGTTGCGCCGACCTCGCTTCGGGACGATATTTTACATGCTTGTCACGACGAACCATCATACGGACACCTTGGCTACACGCACACATTGGAAAGAATTCGCCGCTCATACTACTGGCCCCGCCTCGCGAAGACAGTCAAGCAGTACGTTCGCACATGCCGCGACTGCCAACGCCGCAGGACTACTACCAGCAGGACTACTACAGCCCATCGCCACGCCGAAGACACCATTCCATCAAATTGGCATTGACTTGCTCGGCTCATATCACACCTCTTCGTCTGGAAACCGGTGGATTGTGGTTGCCACCGATTATTTAACGCGTTACAGCGAAACAAGGGCCCTGCCCAAAGCTACCGCAGCCGAAATCGCACAGTTTTTTGTCACCAGCATCGTACTTCGTCACGGAGCGCCAGCTGTGATAATTACTGATCGTGGTACAGCTTTCACCGCAAAGATGCTTCAAGAAGTGCTGAGACTAAGTGGTACAGAACATCGGAAAACCACGGGTTATCACCCCCAAACAAATGGATTCGCTGAACGGTTGAACAAGACAATTGCAAATATGCTGTCAATGCATGTGGCCGTTGATCATAAGAACTGGGATGATATACTCCCTTAAGTAACTTTTGCTTACAATACAGCAGTCCAAGAGAGTGCAGGTTTCACCCCATTTCACTTAGTTCATGGTCGAGAGGTCACTACAATGCTCGACGCAATGCTCCTTCCCAACAACTTGAGCATGTTCAACACGGACGCTGCATTGTTCGCTCAGCCCCGCCACCGTGGTCTAGTGGCTAAGGTACTCGGCTGCTGACCCGCAGGTCGTGGGATCAAATCCCGGCTGTGGCGGCTGCATTTCCGATGGAGGCGGAAATGTTGTAGGCCCGTGTACTCAGATTCGGGTGCACGTTAAAGAACCCCAGGTGGTCGAAATTTCCGGAGCCCTCCACTACGGCGTCTCTCATAATCATATAGTGGTTTTGGGACGTTAAACCCCACAAATCAATCAATGCATTGTTCGCTCAACGCGCCGAGGAGGCCCGTCAACGCGCCCGATGCCGTATTCAGGCTCGCCAAACTGCCGACGCACACCGCTACAACCTTACACACCGAGAGGTTACCTTCCAACCAGGCGATGAAGTTTGGGTGTGGACTCCCATCCGACAGCGTGGTCACTCTGAGAAGTTGCTTCGGCGCTACTTCGGCCCTTACAAAGTTCTGCGCCGACTCAGTGACGTTACGTGTGAAGTTCTCCCTGAGGGCACCTCAAGACGTTCCCGTCGGTTTCCACAAAGTGATGTGGTGCACGTGTCAAGACTCAAGCCATATTTCTCGCGTCATCCATCGAACGTGGACTAACTTACCATGCAATGACTATTTTTTGTCACTTTGGTTTTTTTATTGTCTTGTGTACTTACTCCTTTCTTTATTGAATACTTCTACGACGCCAGCCCATTTTTTCCCTTACGACGGAGCTTTTGGGTTCCATGGTAGCATCTTTTCTTTCGCATTTTTTTTTTCTACGCGCTCATTACCAGCATCGAGCCGATGCTTTTCGAGGAGAGGGAGTAATGTCACAGGTAATGGGTATGAGCCATCAACTGTAGGTGGAATTCCTTGGAAGTGAAGAAAGAAGAGGGCTTTTGCGTCCTGGTCTGAGGGCAAGCAAGGCGTCGTTTAGTCGCTGTCTGTTATTACGTTCGCGGCAACGTTAACTACTTCATCATAAAGTTTTTTTTTTTTTACTCACGGACATCATTGGACGTCAGCAAAGTGCTGGAGGGCGCTTATAGCATGTACGCCGATGCACTACGACATCCATGCGCGCCCGCCACGGTGACGTCGGCTTACAGGCATACGAAAGCATGATATAAAATCCCACTGACGACTTAGCTGCGGCTCGGCTCGCTAAGGCTGACTGCAGCAAGAATGATTCTTGTTAACACAAGGTAGCGCTGACAAACATTCTGCTTCACGATTGCACTTCTAAGATAGGTATAGTCTGTGTTACCGGGGCGCAAGCTCTATCCCGCTATACTATAACTCACTTTTGGCAACACACGGTACCGGTACGGTAACGTTATTCCCGTAACATTCGCTATCACGGTAACGGTATACTATAACTCTCTATTAACTTTTACGGAACGTCTAGCGACGTACGTTGGACCTATTGCAGGCGTAGCACTCAAGTAGCATGCACTACTCAGTCCTTCCGGCTCGTCGAGAATAAGCGAAAATAACTTCTTACTCGTCAAAACCCCCAGAAGGCACACGGTAGTGGAGGGCTCCCGAAATTTCAACCATTTTGGCTTATTTAATTATAACGTCCACCTGAATGTGAGCACACGTGCCTCTAGCATGGCTTCCATCGAGATGACAGCGGCGATCGAGCATGTGTCTTTCGGCTCAGAACCTGGCGACCCAAAGAGGGCGCAGTGCTCAAACGAATTGGCGCAACGAAGCAACGCGTTCGTGCCTGGCCGTGATAGTGGAACATAGCGCCGATTGTGCATACCCCCTATAATACTGTGCGTACTCAACTTTTGAACAAATCTGGACTGTTTTTTTTTGACATTGTCGCATTTCATATGACTTCGGCGACGGTTGTACTACCCTTAAGCTGTATGCCATCACGGTCCTTCGAGCAAAGCACAGCAGCATGGCACAGGAGAGAGGAAGAACTGAAGGTACAGGCAGATCGCGCGTGAAACTGTACACCATGGAGAAATGAAATATGGCGCCGAAAAACTAGCACGCCGGGTTTGGCGCCACTGTCACTTAGTCACACGAACAGCCAGACAACTTCAGGTGTATATTTTCAAAAGAAACATTTAAGTGAAGTGCAAGAAGAGTCTCGTGTACGCATGTTAAAACGCTGAAAAATGATATCAGGAAAGGTTCATACCTAAAAAGGGAGGTTTGTTCGTCCGCAAGAGAACTGTTTGAACAAGTAGGTTATGGACGAATCTACGTATATGTGCCACAGTGATGTGACTAATAGCTCCATGCCAGACAATCTTCAATTTCAGACACTTATTTCTGCATATCCACGCCACCTTATATACAGCTGCGTAGCTCTTTGTCACAAGGGATATCCGACATTCAACACCTGCAGTAAAAATTACATAAAAGCCCCAGGAAAGGTAATGAGTGAGACAGCTAGAAAGCCGTCGTGTTAAATTGATCAGTTAAGTACTTTAGTAGGGTAGGAGAGATTCAACGGCTGATGCGAAAACAGCTCAATCGAACACGTACCGAAGACCACATAAACTGAAACAAGAAAGACTGACAGGGGCCGAACGATCCCCTAATTCTTGCCACTCAGCTAATATTCAGCAGCGGCAGGAGTCGTCGCCTTCCTCTAAATAAATGTATCGTTAATTTCATTCATTCAAAGGGCATTCTTGGTTTAAGACAACCTATACTGCTATTCTATACAATGATGGTTGACGATATATACATGTACGGCCGAGGGCAAAACAAAGAAGTATTTTTGATATTCCGCCTTAACGGCCCAAAACTAGAATATGATTATGGGAGACGTGGGACTCCATAAATTTCGACCATCTGGGGTTCTTCGAGGGGACACTAAAGAGAAACAGTGGCTTAATTTAGATTGGCAAACTGCGCTCTGAGAACTCTAATGCCATGTGTTTCACTGTCATATGTCCATTATTAGCGTAGGAAATCAAGGTTGGAGTTTAATTTTTAAACTTCGCGCCGAAATTTCCGCGCGTGACCGGAAGCATGCAGTTGATTCGAGAAAGTTACTTTTCGGCGATCTGATGAGAGTGGGAGATCTAAGAAGGGAAGAGCAATAAACACGTGGCGCACTAGACGACGGCCGACGAGGGCCCCGACATATATGAATCCGAAACACACGGCCACCCACGACCACGATAGCGTCATAGAATGCCTTGAAGAGCTACGCTGACGTCGGAGATCGTGAAGGCACAACCGGTCGGCACGGAATCCGGCAAGCGAGTCCGACTCCTGCGACAGTGTCCATCTTTCCTATCTTCTCTTTGGATCCGTCGTTCACTGTCCCTGTGCCTCGCTTTCTCCTTCCTATCCCTATATATACCTTTTAATCCTATCATTTTAATCCCTCTTTACCCCCATCCCTTGTGAGCTACTGTTGAGGCGTCGCACTCTGGTGCAGACAGTTACGGGCTCACTTTTATTTCCCCTTTGAGAATCTCAAAACAAGAATAATTCTGTGTGTATCCTATACTTTGTAGGCGTACATGGCCAGCTCAAAAACTCAGAGCAGGCAATATTTTTTTTAATCAGAAAAACTGAAAAGTACGCTACAAAACATCACCATTAAAATAGCTTCAAGTTAGCAATCTTGAACTCCGAAAATTTTTAAACAAATGGTTTATAAGAAGAAAATGAAGTAAACTTTTACCTTGTTGTCATCTCGGTCTCGACGTTTGTCTCCTCGCGCGAATTTCTCGTCTCTCTTGTACAGATTATTAACAGAAAGTTTACCAGCAAGTGACAACACACTTCAGGAACTGGTGGCCTACCGCAAAGAGAAGTGTTGAAAGAACCGCAAACACGTAGTTTGAACGTGTGTTTATCGTAAACGAAACTACAACTGCAAGAATAAAACCAAGGGCTTTACCACGCTGTTGATCGCACCGCCCCTCGCGTCAGCGCGTGGCGTAATTTTCGCGCGTCTGATCCCGCCAACTAATAAGCGTCTCCGTTTCGTATTCACCCAGCGCCCAATAGGATCCCTCCACGAAACAGGGAATACTCTGGAATCGGCGTGGTCGAGCCGGTTATGAGTGTTTGAGATGCATTTACCTGGGATGAGGTGCCCGCGCGAGCTTCAGGTAAGCCGTTCTCGGCGAACACTTTCGCTGGACGCGTTCTACGACTAGGCTGCCGTGTTGGGCCCGCGCCCTCAACAGCCATCGGCG
Organism: Rhipicephalus annulatus; assembly: GCA_013436015.1. NCBI lineage: Eukaryota > Metazoa > Arthropoda > Arachnida > Ixodida > Ixodidae > Rhipicephalus > Rhipicephalus annulatus. The sequence goes on from WOVY01003112.1 coordinate 52,089, forward strand.
AGCACAGCGTCAATTTACTGCGATTACAGTACAGCCCGTTTTCCGGTGTAATCGATTACTCGTAAGTGGCTGAAATTAACTGATTTAGCGAGCCCGAACGTGAACCTTCGGATATCCTCCGGACTTATTTTCTCATCATTCATATCTTTGTTGGTTGTGCTTAAAGGTGAATAGCTTGCATGGCTAGGTCCGTTGCAACATCGCCCGGAAAGAAAGTTGGCCTTTTTGAAGTTCTGCTAAGCTTTGGGTGTTTCGATTTTACAGGTAATGTATCTAGGCTGCGCATTTTTGGTCATCCTTGCCTTGCCGGGGTCGCTTGGCGTCCCAGAAGAGAAAAAGGTTTGTAACGATTTCTCTTTGTCATTTGTTTGGTTGTTTCTTTTCCCCCCGCGTATTGCGGAAATTGCCTAATCTCGTTAGCGGTCTGAACGGGAATAAAACTCGCGTTGGGCCAACGTTTCCCTTTTCTTTTAGCCGGCGCCGAAAACCGAAACTCCTCAAGCTATCGTTTATAACATTCCAAAACCCGTAGGATTTGCTCACATTGCGGAACATTTCGACGATGTTGAGGCATTCAAAGAACGGTGAGTGAACCGATTTTTTTTTCCTACTTTCTCACGCAGTACCTCTATTAGATCTATTTAGGCAATAGATGAATGAAAGCGCAACGTTTTTGTACTGTACCGCCATGGAGGAAGGAATGTGTACCGCAGATCACGTCGCGCCCGCATGTTGGCACATGTGTTTAACCCTCAAGTTTGCGTGGCGAATATGGTACCGAAATATTCAAACCGGGCTTGTACCTTAATTTAATAAGAGCCTGTTTCATTAAATTACATTGTCGTGCGTTTGAAATGTGCAACTCACGGTCATGCGTGTTGTGCAGGTCATCGCGTCTCTGCAGAAATGTAGTTGAGGTGTGAAGTTGAGACACTGCAGCTACATTGATGTTACACATGGCAATATATTGTTACGTGCTCACAATCACTGTGCGATAACAGGATTCGTGCATACATTTTGCACCACCTGTGTGCACTGTGTTATGCTTTTAATATAACATATTCATGCCAGTCTATTTTGTTCTTTGAACCTGTATCCCAGGTGGGTGCTGTCTGAAGCAAAAAAGGATGGAGCAGAAGAAAGTCTAGCAAAATATGATGGTGCGTTGAAAGCTTGTTTGTTGAATGAGGTTCTTAAAAGCAAAAAAAATTGTTTTTGTGGCAGCGTTTCGTGACTTACATCATTCTAGCTGATATGCCCGACATTGATGCTTTGGTTGCTGTGTGCATACAACGTTGGTGCATCAAAAAGCAAAGCATCACTTCAAGTAATTGTTCAAAACAGTCAGCATCTCATTGCACCTGTGTTAAAAACCTGTATAAGCTGTGCAAGTAATCTAGGTGTTTCCTCAAAGTATCTATAATTACTCTGAAGGCCCCTATAGAAAGAAAACATTGTGCTTTTTTACAGCGAAAGCTGTTATGAGATCACAACTGGGGTTACGCGCAGTTGTCCGTAGCCACATAGCGCGTTAGCAAAAAAACCCTAGCGCTAAAATCGCAGTAGGGCTTGAAACCTGTGCCTGCTGGGTGCCAGCCCAGTATTCTACTACTAAGCTATGCCGGTGCTTGTGATTCGTTGGCAAACCTAGTACCAAAGACACAGTGAGCTTCATCGATTTACCAAGTCCCGGATCACTCGCGGATGGCCCGCGAACACCTTGGCTCACAGGCGGCTACGTCACATGCACGTGATCTAAACGTCCCGAGCCAGCCCGAGCGGCCTCGGGCCATCTGCGCACTTGATGCTGACTGCATCCGCTGTGCAACTGCTATGCCAGGCCATGCCGCCGCTCCCTCCATAGGTGTGATACAGGCCACAACGCTGACCCAATTCCAACCTAAACAGCAGTTAGGTAGTGAATTATACCTATTTCTGTTGTGATGCAACTTACTGTAAGTGAACTACTCGAGCGCGTGCGCATCGTATACTGGCGCGGTCGTTCTACCGCTGTTTCTCCTAGCGAGTATAACGTGTGTTTGCCCGACCTTCGGAAATACGCACATGCTCGACATGGCTCAGAACATTGATGACAAGAACTGGGTGCGCAAACAATGCGAAATCCAGAAACATGCGAGAAGTGGACAGAAAAGCAAAGAGCGCATCGAAAATTTCCCGTGTCTAACTTAAAGATGGCCGCACAGCATGCGCACCGCGCTGTCGTCTGCCAGTTGCCCGAAAGAAATTGTACAGGCGGTCCCGGGCCGCCCGCAGGCCGCCAGGCACACGAACAATGAACATGCGTCCGAGCGATCCCAGACCAGCGGGCGGAGCTTCCAGTTGGTCCCCGAGAAAAACGAATGCGGCGCCGGCGTCCGGGGCAGTCCGGAGCCGTCCAAGACGTGTAAATCGATGAAGCTCAGTGGGGCTCGAACCTGGGTCCGCTGGGTGCCAGCCCAGTATTCTACCACTGAGCTACGCTGGTGCTTGTGGCTTGTTGGCAAACTTGCCTTAGGCTGGCTTGATGTCGCTAAATCAATCGCGTTAAACAACTTATTAAGCGTTTTAAAACAGCAGAAGAACCATCAGTCGTTACACAGTGCGAATAGCGTAACGAGTGGGCCAACCAATGCTCCAACCCATTACAAAAGCTTGTAAGCGTGTTCTTGTTCTTCTATTAACTGTGGCGCATATTCACTTCAGAGTCTCGCTTCAGAACAGGTACTCGGCTCTTAGTGAGGAGACCAACCTTAGCGTAGATACAATGAATGATAATCTGACGAGTATCATTACGAAGTGTGCAGTGAAAGTTGGAGGCAAGGTTGCTAGACAGGACTCTGGCAAGCTTTCCCAGGAAACAAAGAATCTCATTAAGAAGCGTCAAATCATGAAAATCTCAAGTACAAGAGACAAAATAGAACTGGCAGAGCTTTCAAAGTTGAATAATAGGCATAAGGTATGCGATGTAAGAACGTATAACATGGAGAGAATCGAACACTCTCTGAAAAACGGAGGAAGCGTTAGAGCAGTGAAGAGGAAACTTGGGATAGGCAAAAATTGGATGTATGCACTAAGGGACAGAGAAGGCAAAATAACTACCAATATGGATAGGATAGTTAAAATAGAGGAGTTTTAGAGATCTGTACAGTAGCCGGGACAACCACGACTTTAATACTATGAGAACTAGCAGTAACCCAGATGACACCCCACCAGTAATGATAGACGAAGTTGGAAAAGCCTTGGAGAGCATGCGAAGAGGTAAAGCTGCTGGTGAGGACCAGGTAACATCCGATCTGCTGAAAGATAAAGGACAGATTGTGTTAGAAAAACTAGCCACCCTGTTTACGAGGTGTCTCCTGACGGGAAAAGTACCAGAGTCTTGGAAGAACGCTAACATCATCTTAATACATAAGAAAGGAGATGACAAGGACTTGAAGAGTGATAGGCCAATCAGCTTTCTCTCTGTAGTATACAAGCTATTTACAAAGGTAATTGCTAACAGAGTAAAGAAAACATTAGAATTTAATCAACCAAAGGAACAAGCAGGTTTTCGAACAGGCTACTCAATAATCGATTACATTCATACTATCAATCAGGTAATAGAGAAATGCTCAGAATATATCCAACCACTATATATAGCCTTCATAGATTACGAGAAGGCATTTGATTCAGTAGAAATATCAGCCGTCATGCAGACAATGGGGGATCAGGGCGTTGATGAAGTATATATAAACATTCTGGAATAAATCTACAGGGGATCAACTGCTACCATAATGCTTCATAAAGAAAGGAACAGAATACCAATCAAGAAGTGTGTCAGGCAGGAGGACACAATCTCCCCCAATGCTATTTACCGCGTGCTTACTGGAGGTTTTCAGAACCCTAGAATGGGAAAAGTTAGGGATAAGAGTTAATAGAGAGTACCTTAGTAACCTGCGCTTTGCCGATGACATTGCATTGCTGAGTAACTCAGGGGACGAATTGCAACTCATGATTACGAAGTTAGACGAGGAGAGCAGAAAGGTGGGTCCTAAAATTAATCTGCAGAAAACTGAAGGTAATGTACAACAACCTCGGAAAAGAGCAGCGCTTTGGGATAGGTAATAGTGCACTTCAAGTTGTAAAAGACTGTCTACTTAGGGCAGGTAATAACCGCGGAGCCGAACCACGAGATTGAAGTAACTAGAAGAATAAGAATAGGGTGGAGCACATTTGGCAAGCACTCTCAAATTATTACAGGTAGATTGCCACTATCCCTCAAGAGGAAGGTATATAACAGCTGTATCTTGCCGGTACTTAGCTACGGAGCAGAAACCTGGAGACTTACAGAGAGGGTTCAGTTTAAATTGAGGACGACGCCACGAGCAATGGAAAGAAAAATGGTAGGTGTAACCTTAAGAGACAAGAAGAGAGCAGAGTGGATTAGGGAACAAACGGTTGTTAAGGATATCATAGTTGAAACCAAGAAGAGGAAATGGACATGGGCCGGGCATGTAGCGCGTAGACAGGATAACCGCTGGTCATTGAGGGTAATTATCTGGATTCCCAGAGAAGGCAATCGGGTTAGGGGAAGACCGAAGGTTAGGTGGGCAGATGAGATAAAGAAGTTTGCGGGTATAAATTGGCTGCAGCAAGCACAGGGCCGGGTCAACTGGCGGAACATGGGAGAGGCCTTTGTCCTGCAGTGGACGTAGTCAGGCCGATGATGATGATACCCACTTTACCCATAATTCCTCATCGTCGTCAGCCACTGCATGGACAATTCGCACAAGATTCCTTGCAAGTGTTTAGGGGATACCACGCTTCTCAGAAGAAGTACGAAAAATAGCATAGCTAATGCCGGCCTGCTACCCAAAAGTTTAGTATCAATGCCCTATAGGGTATCAAGCAAGTGTGCTTGCAGTAGTAGCCCCATGAGTATTTTGAAAAGGCTCTGAAAGGCCGCTCTTCTAGCTCTTGCTGTAACTGTGCTGTGCCTTATGCGCAGGCGTGGCGTTTTTTTTTTTTAATAATTATTATTATTATTTGCCGCTTATTTCTATACACGAAGCATAAACCATGTAGCACAGAGAAACTGTCGCCATGTTAGGCACAAAGTAAACGCAGCTGGTGGTAACATCACTTTCTCACCACTGCACTGGTTAGTTCTTTATTTTGTGACCAGCATCTCTACCACAGCTTCCAAAAGCAGTCGGGCTTTGTTGTCTTAATTTGGAGCGACATTATGGGATAAACATTTCTACTTTCGCATTATCCGTTAAGGATATGCAGGTCTAACTTAGCACGTTTGCCTGTACTGTAGCTTGCATCTCACAGGAACTGTAGTTCTAATTTTTTTACATGGACTTAATCTAATCGGGGGGTCGTACATTTTAACTATGTGTCCAACACACTCTGTATAGAGAAATAGTGGAACGAGGGAACAATGCACAAGGTGCCTGCCTTGCTTATACTGCCCTTTCTCGCTATGTGATGGCCTTTTTCAGATTTTAAATCGTCTGAACATGCCCTTAATATTAAGATTAAATAGTCATTAAGTTAAGCAGTGTTTTGCATTGTACGCATAAATTCATTGCGAGCTGTCATCTTACCCTTGCTGCCGTTTTTTTTTTTCAATGACCTGCGAGGTAATTTTATCAGAAGGCAGGTATCTTGAGTGGGAGAAAGATTATTGGCTATTGATTTATACAAAGGTAGCATTTTTGTGAACTCATTGAAAATCCTTGGTTAGAAATCACCTGACGCAACCTGTGTAATGTTTTCAGGAAAATGGGAAGTGGAAGCGTCTTCCAAAAGCCACTTGAGAGGAGATCTAGGCCTTGTCCTCAAGGTAGGCAGTTTGGTTTGACCTGTTTTGTCCAACGCGATAATACAATGTGATCTGTGCATCGATTTTAACCTGGTCTTTTACAGTCCAAAGCACATCACCATGCAATTGCGTCAAAGTTGAGCAAGCCATTTACCTTCGACCACAAACCCTTCGTACTTCAGTGAGTATTCCCGCTATCAAATTGGAGTGTACGCTTATTTTCAACGCATGCGGTCTTGTAGCTACATGGCACGCCGGTTTTATAACTATACTGTTTTGTGACCAGCGAGGTTCGCTTGAGGTTGTCGAGAACCCCTTGCAGTCGATGACATTTTACCATGTTGTTTAGAGGTGAAAATTATTTAAAAACAAAATGTTACAGAAATTATCAATTCCCAGATCCTAAAGTAACACTGTAATGATTAAGCAACGTTTCATTACAAAATATGATGTAGGAATGTAGAACCTATAAAATTAAAGGGACACTAATACGAAACAGCAATCCAGTTTAGATTAATAAACAGTACTCTGAGAACCAATACAATTTATTAATAGAGGAGAAAGTCGTGTGTTTTAATTTCTCGCTGAAATCTGCGTGCATGACTTCATAGATTTCAAAGTGTATTTTGTCTTATTTTGGCATTATTGGTTAATGAGGTTTGCTGAAGCTTGCGAAGCTTAGTCTATATATAGTTCCTTAAATGACAATGTACTTCACTTTTTACCGATCAGGAACACCATCATTATTTGTGTAGTAATTTCTAGGTATCCTTTTCTTGTGCGATCTCTCGCTTAGCAAGCATCTTGTTGAAATGAGCATCGTAATTTTGGTATTCCAAAAAAGCAATTTACTAGTACAAAAGAATTGTTTTTCTATCAATTGCTCTTTTAGATTCTGATAATTACTTACTGAGAAACTGACTGAACTTTTTTCAGGCCTGTCTAAATTTGTAGAAATTTACGTGTCCAGTTCAGGTTTTGGTGTTTGACTGCACTTGGCGTTGGTGCAATGAGCACTCATTCACTTAACGTTGTGTGCCAGGTATGAAGTGCAGTTCCAGGAAGGCCAGGATTGTGGCGGAGCCTACTTAAAACTCCTTTCCAACTTGGACGAGAACAAAGACCTGAAGCAGTTCCATGACAAGTCCCCATACACCATCATGTTCGGACCGGACAAGTGTGGTTCTGACCATCAGGTAAATGTTTTGCACAATCACCTGCTACTCAAACAGGTCATTTAAGGTTGCATCTCGAAAAAAAAAAATCCTTGCATTTATATATCAACTGCATCTTACAACTTTGCAAAATATATTATTATGCTAAATACCTTTCTGTACTGAGGCCCCTTAGTTTTTCTGCAGATTTTGTGAATATATTTTCAGAATTCTTGTATCTGCTATTAATGAGCTCACTGCATCTCTTAATGTTCTTAACTTCATGCTATATAACTCAAAAGTAGAAGCAAGTGGCCCTAATAATCATTTACAAACTTATAAATGGATCATCTGGAATACAAACGGCAGTGTACTTGGTGTAAACACAAGACTGCTGGTTCAGTCTACTTTTGATGTTGCTAAAGCATTGGATCATGGTGTACAGGTTCATGCTGATGCATTTTTCTTAAACTTAACTTCAGCATTCTAGACTGCTGGTCACTGCTAACTACAATAGAAAGTTGGCCTTTTCTTTCATAATCCTAAACTTATGGACTGGATTGGCAGTTTTCTCTCTAGTTGTTCGCAGCATATTTTTATGTATCTTTTCTGCTGCTCTTGTGCTTACCAGTGCTGTTATCGACCTTCTCTTGTTTTGGTTTATATTAATATTGGATGCTAAATATAACTGTTGACGTGAATATCTACACTGAAGGCTGCTGTCGTGAAATGGACTCTCCTGAAAGTCATTTTGTTCTGCATTCTATCTCACACATTTGGTTGTGGTGTGATGCCATTTTGATTGGACTCTTTAAGTATAGATCCTCAAGAGACCATAGCTACTAGTGTTTGTAACACTTTTATGCCCAATTGTTGAATATGCATCTGTAGTGCGGAACCCTTTTCAGTAAAGCGGTATTACCAATACCGAGTCCCTACAGAATAAAGCCAGAAGATCTAAGGCTGTAGATGTGACTGGTACTCATCACACTCCTTTAGCTTCTCTGGCCTTAGTCTTGCTCATCTCAACAAGTCACCAGATTGAAAGTTTAAGGCTTCTACACACTTTAACTGATCCCACTTGTGCTTTCAGTTCTTGCAAAGTAAGCCTTTAGAATTTCCACCTATGACGGAGATGTGGAGATTTTTTGTTCAACAATATTGCGTGCACAAAAACGGGACTTGCACTTTTTGGCCCTTTTCACGCAGAAATTTTGGCATGAATTTGCTGAATTTGCAGAGGTGCCAGGAAAGCTGAAGAATCTAGTAGCTGCAACAACTCTAAACTCGTCGATTTTGTGAGGCATTTAGCGAGAAAAAAATGTGTAAGCATATAGTGTGCTTGTGCGTTTTTTTTTTTTTAGCTATCCAGTAGTCTTAGTATTTTGTAGCTGTGGGATTTCAACTGCACTCCTTTTTTTGTGCAGCTGCATTTCATCTTTCGCCATCGCAACCCCCGGAACGGCAGCTATGAAGAGAAGCACTGGAAGAAGTCCAAGAGTGTGTCAAAGTTTGACGAAATCTTCAAGGACAAAAAACCACATCTGTTCACACTAGGCAAGTACAGCATTGCTTTTCTCACTTGTGAGCATATGAAAACCTGGTACGCTTGTGAGCAAATGAATAATGTGGGTAAAAAGTTACTTGATTATACAGAGTACAATAGTTTTGATAAAATTACGTGCCGCTCTTATGAAAAACAAAACTCTTACTAAGCAAATTAGTACAGTAGAACCTTGCTAAATGAAACCTGAAAAATGTTCGATTTAACTGGAGTTTAGGGGCACAGGCATGTATGCATACAAATACTTAAGTGAGCAAATTAGAGGCAGTTGCTCAGTCGGTGATTCAATTTACCGAGATTTTTGCTGTGTTTTACTGAAGCCTTTTCTCGCTATCTGCTCATTTATGCCTTTTCCAAACTCTTCGAAGCACTGCTAAGTCTTTCACCTTGCACTAGTGGCATGGTCTTTCAATCCATTTTTGAGGCAACATGAACAGAGTTAAGTGCAAATTAAAGCATTCTTTGCCATGTTGAATATGTGTACAATGTGGGACCTTTTGCTTATGGGATGAATGGATGTTTTTCGTTCACTACTTCTTTTGTACATTAGGCATCTGGAAGGTGTATCGCAACGCAGGCCTTTCTGAGCATATCTGAAGCGCAATCAACTTATGGCCCCATATATAATAACAGGTTGTATAAAGATAACAGGCATGCTTTTGGCTTTGACATCATACGTGGGGGTTCATAAAATCTTTTGACGTACATCAAATGGTGGACGTACCACTGTTGACTGAATGACTGGCAACCTTGCTCTTTTTTAGCACCTCATTGAGAAAGTAGTCGACACTGATTGCACAAAAGGACAAATTACAGGCAGCAACATAGTAGTTCACAGGACATTCGGCTGGCAGTCTCAGCAGTGCAAGCAAATAGTCATTAGAGCCTGGATGTTTTGTTCAGTCGTACTGGATGTTCTTTTGGTGCTAATACCTTGTCTGGGCATTTGAATTCTTTATAAACCAGGGGCTTTTGAAGGATAAATTTCCTGAACTGAATTGAATTACTAATAATGTTCCCAAATATGGAATGAAATGCATATTATTTTATAACATATTATTTCAGCTATTTACATATTACTATATAGTTACATAGTTATTTGCATAGTTACATATTATTTCATTTATTTCTGGTCAACAAAGCCACTTAAGCCTCCGAAATGGCTGCTGCTGATAACTAAGAACTACAACAACAAAAAAGAGGGGGCGCGGTGCGGGGAAGCATCATGGTATTTGATGTATACTGTCCGTTGATCATCTGTACATGTTTGACGTAGTGCGAAACAACACACTGATATGAGAAGGCAAATAAAAACACCACGCTGCTATTATGTTGATTAAAGGATGTAAATGCAATAGTATATAGCACTGTATATTGTATTAAAAAGGATCCTGCATGTAATGTTATCAAGCACTTGGCGATGATCCAAGCAGTGGTAAGTCTGCTGTTGCGGCATTGCTTTACTTAGCAAGAACTTCTGGGCCTTTTTATTGGCAGTGCTGTCACCTGACAACAAGTTTGAGATTCTCGTGGATCAGCGAAGTGAGGCCAAGGGAAGCCTCCTGGAGGACTTCGAGCCACCGGTCAACCCCCCGAAGGAAGTGGAAGACCCCAACGACAAACGCCCCGAAGACTGGGACGAGCGCGAGAAGGTGCCCGACCCAAATGCGGTCAAGCCCGACGACTGGGACGAGGATGCACCTCGAGAGATCCCTGACCCCGACGCCAAGAAGCCTGTCGGCTGGCTCGATGACGAGCCGAAGCTGGTTCCAGATGCGACGGCTGAACGGCCCAAGGTGAGACCTGTGAATGTATTGTTACATCTTTGGAAGGGCTTTTTGCTGTAACCTGTATTATTGCATGGAGATGCAATGCAGATTGCTGCAGTTTCCCTTTCTCTTATTTAGGATTGGGATGATGACATGGACGGTGACTGGGAGCCACCACTGGTCAACAACCCCAAGTGCGAAGCTGTGGGTTGCGGAGAGTGGAAGCCACCCATGATCAGCAACCCGCGCTACAAGGGAAAATGGAGGGCACCGCTTGTTGACAACCCGAACTACAAGGGCAAGTGGAAGCCACGCAAGATCCCCAACCCAGACTTCTTTGAAGACCAGAATCCCTTCCGCATGACTGCCATTGTGAGTTCATCTCTGCAGTAGCTCAAAGTATTGGGGAAGTGTTATCCCTATGAAATACTTGTTCAAGTAATCGCCTACAGTGCAAATGGGGTGCCGTACAAACTGCAGTAGGGGGCTGGCTATGGGATGTTCTGCTGTGACACACCCCAATGTTGTCTTGATGACACTCTGCCTTTAAAAGATCATTCAACTGATATAGCTTAGCATGCAGCAACGAAACTCACAAGGTCCCTTATGCATCCGCCTAAGGCTGCTTAGGCAAATGTGTGAGTGTGCGTGTGTGTGATATAAGAACTTGAAAAATTTTGGATGCTAAAATTTTTCAGCCTTCCATTCTTCAGACTTCGTGCCCAAATTTATGGTTCAAAGGAGCATTAAGCGAGCCCTCTCCTCTGCCAAATCTATAATTTCCATGTTAGAACCAGCATTTTCTTGAATCAACACATTTGTGACCATAGCAGACCCTCAAATACGAGTGATGGAATGAAGCCTGTTGAAAATCTGAAGGAGTCACTGTCAATCGGACGTTCACTGTATCGGTCTTTGGGAAGATCATATAGTAAAACCTCAGTGTGAATCAAATCGAATCTAAACACCATTTGAAGAATATTTGCAATTTCGAATATTCGCGCACCCTTACTGCTTGAATACTGTGCATTGAATCAAAAGCTCTTTTGTGAAAGTATGTTTGTTGCAGAGTTTCTAGCGATATTGTTGCAGTAGTACCTTTTCACCTTTTTATTGATTTGAATTATTGAATTATTGAAATTTTTTCTTCCAGGCAGCTGTGGGCCTCGAGCTTTGGTCCATGTCCGATGGAATCCTTTTTGACAACATCATCATCACCGATGACACTGTGGTGGCCGACCAGTGGGCTGCTGACACTTGGGTCCTTAAAAAGGAAGCTGGGGACCTTGAAACGGTATGTCCTGCTGTTCATCGGGTGCATGTACTAGGGTCCTTGAGTCAACGGGACCGAACAGGTTGTCACATTCCTTGCACTGAAAGAGAAACTTGGACGAGTTTGTGGTGATTCTGAACTGACAATCTACAGCACTGAACAGATGTGGGCAGAGGAAAGACAAGCACTTGTGTGGTGATCTTTTTTTTTTCAGTGTCTTTGTCTGTCTAGTTCTGTAGCTTGTCAGTGATGTATTACGACAGTTGCTGTTTCGGTTTCTGCATTTCCTGTTAGAAAACTGATAAAATTTATAGCGTAGCTTTTATTGATTAAATTTTATTAAATCTTGATAAGGTACCTTTACATTTCATTAGTTTCGATCCTCACATAAATGCAGTTGTTAGTGGTCAGGGTAGTGTTCAAATTATTTGTTCAAGAAATCTTTTCAAGTTCATGTACTCAAGACTATGTAATATTAAACAAGGAAATAAAAATGCCCAGTAAGAGCAACAGTTCAGTACATACAAGTATCTAAATAATGTATTGCACAAGACATAAGTTTCACGTTTATCAAGCAGTTATGCATTGCTGTGTCGGGTCGGTATACAGTCAAAACCACTTATATTGATCCCACATATAACAATCTATCAGTCATAATGACTATATCTTGGTGCACTTACGATTTTCCTATTATGCCCTCTGAAACTGAGTTCAGTCATAATGACTATATCTTGGTGCACTTACGATTTTCCTATTATGCCCTTTGAAACTGAGTCCACATACAAAGAACATTTTTCAAAGCTTCCTACCTTTACAACGAACACTTCAGACACTGTTGCGGTAAAATATCGCGCACACCAAGTGAAAAAAAAAAAAAGATTTAAGTAAAAGGCATTCTAAAGCATGTGATAAGCGCATGTGATAAACTTATCGCGACGAAGATATTGCAAATCGTGGCAAGCACCGCGCGCAGATTTCGGATGCTTCGAGTGAGGTCTCTCACTTTCCAAGCGTTTCTTTACCGGCAGAATGGAAGAGAGGAAAGAAAGAAATAGGAGGCAGCATGAAGAAAGACTTAGTCGGCTGTCAAACAGCCAACTTTTCCCATGTTATCGGCATCTACGACCACCACTAATTAACCAACTATGCCTTCGAATGCAAGAAGCCATATATGTGAGAAGCGATAACTTTTTGTCGCATAAAAGTTATCTGTGGCGCCCAACGTTCTGACACCACAACATGCCGCAAAAGGTTTTCTACCTTTCAATAACGGAAAAGGCTGGTCGATTACTGATAACTACTTCCACGTAGTTGCGGCGATGCCTGAACGGATAAGCATCAGGAAACAGTGATCGCGAAGTAGCCAGTGGCAATAAACACGCAATTTCGACTCATCGCCGCCAACCTTATCACAGTCATCTGGGGATATCTGCTCGACGGAGTGACTGCGGTACAAGCGCATCATGCTGCCGTTCAAAAGTTATTCACCGCTGTGTCGTGCGAGGTCACTTGCAAAATCAGCCTTTATTGTGTGAAACGAATAGGCTACACGCTGAACCTGAGCATGATCCTGAGTTAAGCATGCATGAAGAACGCACAAACATGTGCATATATTGAACTGAAAACGACCCGGCATGCAATAGCAAGAGCCAAGGAAGCGACGTGGTGGTCCCGCACTTAGTGGAACAGCGAGAGTTCATTGCGAACGTGGTCTGTTTCTTCACTCTTGAACAGATAATGGATATTGATTAACACGCCAAAAGGCCCAACTTCTCAGCGGAAGGGTTAGCACTTTTTAATAAAAATACAAAAGGAAAAAGGAACGGTTTAATCGCTAAGTGGACGTTTCTTATGGGAAAGTCCATATACAACGAACTACTTATATGGGAGCTCTATATGGGAGTGATTCGCCAATGGGAGTGACGAGCAGTCACTTCAATTGTTTTTGCAACCATGGCATGTTTTAAAAGTGATATCATCGATTTTGAGGAGGGAAAAACTAGAAGGTAGCAGCACGTGAAAACCTTGAAACCTGGGCATACAAAAATTTAAGGGATAAGTAGGCCCTGGACACATCATAGGGCAAGTGCTATTAAAATTACAGGGAAAGTGTGATTGCATCTGGTATTGGCACTGCAGGGGCCTAATTATACCTAAGATTATACCTAGGAATTATACCTAGGCTAGTGGAATCACGTGACATTTCCTTCTAGGTTTTTTCCTTCCTCCTTGATTAGTTTCCTCTTTATAGTGTGTGTAGTTGAATGTGCTCTTTACAGCCGACTGGAAGGCTTGATCGCAAGTACCGGCGCCTCTGCTGGTGCTTGTACGTGACCTACATTGGCCTGCCCGTGGGACTTTACTTGTACTACATCTGGGGAATGTTACAAGAGGTAGCCTATTCGGCAGGTAGCCTGTATGTGCTACATGAAAAAAGCTGTTGTACACCACGCTTTAGATCATCCAGCAAGAGCTACAAATTGTGTAGTGATGTACCATCAAAACAGCACTGATGCCTAGACATGACTGCAAGCTTTGCATCACCATCAGGTTCACGTTTTTGTTTGTTTTAATAGCCCTGCCTGATCTTTCTTTATTGTGTGTGTGTATATGTGCTTGTAGTATGCTTTCGGCTTTAAGATTGTTAGTAATTATGTACAGTAACCTTCATTTTTATTCATGCTTAAGGCACTGAAACTTTGCTGAATGATCATAGTGTTCAAGAACACTCAAAATTCTTGCACGACCAGTTTATTGCAGTCTTTGATTGCAAAAAGGTGGCAAAGCTGCTCATTTTTGCATTAAATCATTTGTTCAATTGCAGTATATATATTGCCGCGCGCTTGATCTGCCAGCGCAAAAGAGGCAGACGAAGTGGCAGTTCCCCTCGTGCCATTGTTCTGTTTTTGGCTGCGCTGAGCCGACCGCTCTTCGGACTTTTGTGAGGACGCCTTAAAAACGTCTCCTGTCTTTTTAACGTGACATTTTAATGGTGGAGGTGCTGGGTAACCTCACCTATGCAACAGACTCCTTCTAGCAGCCGGAACGTGACCCAAAACCCAGAGCTTACGCCGGTACACCGTTTCAGTCGGAGGATTCGAGGACTGTCCCCCGAGTTTGTGCCTCACAGTACAAGTACGTCGACTGGTATGGAGAATACTGTTGCTGTCACCGCTTCTCCTGCCGCTGGAGCCGCCGCTGCTCCAACCGCTGCACCCGCAGCTGCACCCACTCATTACACGCTGCAAAAACCACGTGTTCCGAGTCCCTTCCGTGGTGGCCTCTATGAAGATGTGGAAGATTGGCTGGCTGAGTACGAGTACGTAGCGGATTTCAACGGGTGGGACGAAGTAGCGAAGCTCAAGAATGTGTACTTTAGTCTTCTGGATGGTGCTCGCACATGGTTCCAGAACCGCAAGGGCCTCCTAACGTCGTGGCATGAGTTCTGTCACAGGCTCCGCGAAACGTACTCGAGTCTCGATCGTCGAGAGCGCGCTGAAAGGGCCCTCCAGTCCCGCATGCAGATGCCTAATGAAGGTGTGGCTGCATACGTGGAGGATATGGTTCATCTGTTCACTCGCGCCGATCCAACCATGCCGGAAGACAAGAAGCTGCGACACTTGATGCGAGGTGTGAAAGAGCAGCTCTTCGCTGGACTCATTCGTAGTCCGCCTAGAACGGTTGCGGAGTTCCTCACTGAAGCCGTCGCCATGGAAAAGGCGCTGCAGCAGCGGAACCAGTACGATCGGCAAGTGAATGCTACCTATACCACCGGGCTAGGCTCGTTCCCGACCGACGTGGGAGCGCTTCGCGAGCTGATACGTTCGGTTGTTCGCGACGAGCTGCAACAGCTGCAACAGCTGAACCAGGCGCAGCAGCAGCCTTCCACGAATTGCATCGCCACCATCATACGTGACGAAGTTCAGCATGCGCTCGGCACACCTCGTCGCGAGACACCAACGCAGGTTGCTGCACCACTTCAGGCGTTCGCAACTTCAAGTGAACCTCTAGGGGTGACCTACGCAGACGTATTGAGACGCACCGTTCCGTCGTCCACGACACCATCCCCAGTGAGTGGTTTCCAGCGCACCACTTATACCGACACGTTCGAACACAACGCACCTGCACCAGTCCCACTACCAGCCGCAACCCCGTACGCCACACTGCAGTCCGCACAGGTGGTCCCTTATTTTGCAGACACTCGACCCGTCATGCGTAAATCCGACATATGGCGCATGCCCGACCGACGACCGCTTTGCTACCACTGCGGTGAAGCGGGTCACCTCTACCGAGACTGCCAGTACCGCCGACTTGGGCTGCAGGGTTTTCCTGCCAATTCACCCCGCCCCCGGTTTGGACAGAGACCACCAGAAATTGAAGATTTTATCGCTCGGCAGAACGTCCCACTCAGGCGTCAGTCGCGTTCACCGTCACCGCGGTCGTCGTCTTATTCAGGCAACGGAAATCGAAGGCCGCAAGGACGGTCTCCGAGCCCCCGCCTGGAAAACTAACGCCAGCGACCTTTCGAGGCGAGGCCGCTGATTCTCGACGTGATGAAGACCTCGCCCTCCAATCGACGCGACATCGGACCAACGGAAATTCGACTACGCCGGCGCCTGTATCTCAGCTGAGCGACTTTTCAATGGACATACCTGTGATGCTCGACGGTCGCAATTTAACTGCCTTAATAGACACTGGTGCTGACTACTCGATTATTAGCGGACAATTGGCACGTACCTTGAAGAAAGTGATAATGCCTTGGACAGGATCGCATGTACGTACAGCTGGCGGACATGTTGTAACGCCGGTTGGTTTGTGCACGTCCAGGCTACAAATACGAGGCTGCACGTTTTTGGTCAGTTCCATCGTGCTACGTGACTGCTCCCGCGAATTAATTCTCGGCCTCGATTTTCTTCGGGAATATGGCGCCGTAATCGACCTACGGCGACGCTGCATTTCCTTTTCGACAGTCAACGCTACGTCAAGGGACTCCAACCGCCGTACAACCGCCCTCCGTGTTTCCGACGACAGTGTCACAATACCACCTCGTGCAAGTATCCTAATTCAGGTGACTTCCGAAGGAACCAGTGACGGTGAAACAGTGGCAGAGTGCAACGTCTCCCTGCTGCTGGCGCTTGGAATTTCTGTGGCACGAGGCATCATTGACATTCGGAACGGTACAGCCGAGGTCATGATTACAAATTTCACCAATGAGCATCGTCACCTTTTCCGGGGCACTGCGGTCGCCTACGCTGAAGCCTTGGAGGACGTCATTGAGTGTTTTGCCTGTGAAGACAGTAGCCGCGATGGACAAACCGTAATAGATGTTGACATGAACAGTGCACTGCCGGAAGAGAACCAGAGGGCCTTGCGAGAGCTATTGTTTGAATTCAGGGCGTGCTTTGCTCAGTCGTCTAAAGTGAGTCAGACGCCAATTACACAGCACAGGATAATCACTTACGACGACGCAAGACCTATTCACCAACAGCCATACCGCGTCTCGCCGACAGAACGCGCAGCTATCAAGCAGCAAGTGAAAGAAATGATCGACGACGGCGTTATCCAGCCTTCGAACAGTCCCTGGTCCTCACCGGTCGTTCTGGTTAAGAAGAAGGACGGTACGCTTCGCTTCTGTGTAGATTACAGAAAGCTCAACAACGTCACAAAAAAAGATGTTTATCCGCTGCCGCGTATTGATGACTCGCTTGACCGACTACGACGAGCGAAGTATTTTTCTTCCCTGGATTTAAAGAGTGGCTACTGGCAAATTGAGGTTGATGAGCGCGACCGTGAAAAAACCGCCTTTGTCACGCCGGATGGCCTCTACGAATTTCGGGTGCTACCGTTCGGACTCTGCTCTGCGCCAGCTACCTTCCAACGCATGATGGACACTGTGTTGACTGACCTAAAATGGCAAAGCTGCCTTGTGTACTTGGATGATGTGGTCGTGTTTTCAACCAGCTTCTCCGAACATCTGAAGCGACTACGACAGGTACTTGAGGCGATTCGGACAGCTAACCTTACGTTAAAGCCGCAAAAATGCCATTTCGGTTACGAAGAACTAAAGTTCCTTGGACATGTCGTAAGCGCAGAAGGCGTCCGTCCTGACCCTGAGAAAACCGCCGCTGTCGCAGCCTTCCCGACTCCTGCCGATAAGAAAAGTGTGCGGCGGTTTCTTGGTCTATGCGCGTACTACCGGCGCTTTATAGGCAATTTTTCGAAAATTGCCGAACCATTAACTAGACTCACTAGAGACGATACGCCGTTCGTTTGGAGTGCTGAACAAGAATCAGCATTCACAGAGCTTCGGCTTCGCCTGGCATCACCACCTGTTCTTGGACATTTCGACGAGGAAGCCGAAACAGAAATTCATACCGACGCCAGTAACGTCGGTCTGGGCGCGGTACTCGTCCAACGGCAGGAGGGAATTGAAAAGGTTATCGCCTACGCAAGCCGAACCCTAACACGCCCGGAGTCAAACTACAGTACCACGGAGAAGGAGTGCCTTGCTGTCGTGTGGGCAATTGCTAAGTTTCGACCTTACCTTTACGGCCGTCCATTCAGAGTAGTGACGGATCATCACTCGCTGTGCTGGCTTGCGAACCTCAGAGACCCCTCCGGACGACTGGCAAGGTGGAGCCTACGTCTGCAGGAGTACGACGTCACTATCGTGTACAAGTCCGGTCGTGCACACGAAGATGCGGACACGTTGTCACGCGCGCCAGTTGAGCCTGCCGCTCAGAGCTTCGAAGAGGACTGCCCTTTCCTTGGCTCCGTAAGCGTAACAGACTTGGCTTTACGGCAGCGAGCAGATGCTCAATTGCGACCTATCATTGAACATCTAGAGGGCCGCAACGTATCACTGCCCCAGCATATAACTCGCGGATTGTCATCCTTCTGCTTACGACAGGGCGTGTTGTACAAGAAGAACGCAGCCGCCAGCAACAAAACTTACCTGTTGGTCGTCCCCGCAGAGCTGCGTGAGGAAATTCTATTTGCCTGCCACAACGAGCCTCCATCGGGCCATCTGGGCATCACCCGAACCATCGCTAGGGTACGAAAGTCTTACTACTGGCCGAAACTTGCCGCTTGCGTTAAACAGTACGTTCAAGCCTGCCGCGAATGCCAGCGCCGAAAATCCCCATCTGTTAAGCCTGCGGGATTACTTCACCCTATCGAGCCACCCAGAACACCCTTCGATCAAGTCGGCATGGACCTCCTGGGTCCGTTTCCCTTGTCATCTTCCGGCAACAAGTGGATAATCGTCGCTACAGATTATCTAACCCGCTATGCTGAAACTAAGGCGCTTCCTAAAAGCACGGCTTGTGAAGTTGCTCAGTTTTTCATCGAGAGAATTGTATTACGCCACGGTGCTCCATCCTGTGTCATCACAGACCGAGGAACAGCGTTTACAGCAAGGCTCCTTGAACAAGTTTTTCAGTTAAGTTACTCCACGCATCGCAAGACAACAGCGTATCACCCTCAGACAAATGGACTGACCGAGCGGTTTAACAAAACGATGACTGATATGCTGTCTATGTACATAGACGTACAGCACAAGACGTGGGATGAAATACTGCCTTACGTAACATTCGCGTATAATACCGCTACGCAAGAGACCACACGATTCACTCCGTTTCGTCTTCTATACGGTCGGGATGTTCAGACGATGTTGGACGCAATGCTCCCATGCGACATTGACAACATCGAGGATCTCGACGAAGATGCTGAGTGTTTCGTGCAACGAGCCGAGGAAGCACGTCAACTAGCCCGCGTAAACATCAAGAAACAACAAGGCGTCGATGCACAGCGCTACAACCGCTGCCACAGACAAGTCGATTATAAACCAGGTGACCAGGTGTTAGTTTGGACCCCTGTGCGCTGCAAAGGTCTCTCTGAGAAGCTTCTCAGTCGGTATTTTGGCCCGTACAAAGTGCTACGACAAGTGAGCGACGTCAATTACGAAGTCCTTCCGGACGGAAGCCAACCACCCCGACGCCGACAGCTACGACCCGAGATTGTGCACGTGGTGCGGTTAAAACCGTACCACACACTGTGACAATGTCTTTTTTTTTACGATACACGCTTCGTTTAGCATCGAGGCGATGCTCTTCAGGGAGGAGGGGCAGTGCCGCGCGCTTGATCTGCCAGCGCAAAAGAGGCAGACGAAGTGGCAGTTCCCCTCGTGCCATTGTTCTGTTTTTGGCTGCGCTGAGCCGACCGCTCTTCGGACTTTTGTGAGGACGCCTTAAAAACGTCTCCTGTCTTTTTAACGTGACAATATATAATCTTTGCTATCATCTTTCTAGGTGGATATAAAAAGCAATGATGTCAAGTGTTTTATTGCATGATGTAGACCAAGAAATGGCTATGCAGTAGAAAACTTGAGTGATGATAAAGAAGCAGAAGGTGCATAATCTGTCAGAAGAAAAACGAAGGTTACTTTGTTGCCAGCTTCATATAGAGGCTGGTGTAGTACCTGCTGTGCTTCAGAGGAGAGCCTCGTGCTTAGGGCTTTTGCTGCGTTGCTTCTTGCATAGGACGGCATGTTCATGCGGCTCGTCAAGTACACCAACAAGTACCCGTGGCTCTGGGCTGTCTACGTGATAGTCTTGGGACTGCCCTTAGTTCTCATCATCACCTTCTGCTGTTCCAGCTCACAGGTGAGCTCGCGAGCCTCAGCATGCAAGCATGTGTCGATTGCACATCCTTCAGGTTGTAGGTACCATCAAGCACCAGAGAGAATAGAACGAGCCGGAGCAAACTTGAATGTACATCAAACAATGTAGTCTTTTTTATGTCTTTTAGGCAACTATGGAAAGAAAGACTATAAAAAAAAAGTAGAGAAAAGCGTGTGGTTGTGATTGCAGAAGTCGCATAAAAACGGGCAGCCTGTTTTAAACCTGTCAAGTTGAGACTGTTTTAGCAGACTATTTCCAACAGGCTTGCAGTGCCATTATTCCACACTTGTGGTGTGCCACTGTTGCAACACAAAACTGGAAAGCAAGCACGTAACCCTGTGCGGAAAAATGGTGCATATGTTTCGTAGCACAAAGTCAGGGGGGGAGAGTAGTAACAGGGCTGTGCATTTCAACGAGGTTTCGCTGTAGTAGCACACTTATTGCTTTATTTGATTTCGCCATTATTTTGGCCTGTATACTTTATTCAAAACCAAGCTTACGCTATTTTGGCAATGATACAACCAGCATTGCGATACTATTTTTCTAATCACTACCACTTATAAAATCATGTTTTGCATTGTACATTCACGTAAAGTTGGGGTAACTCACATTTGCTCTGGTTGGGATCACAGCATGTAGATGCTATTATTAAAGCATTGCCATTGTTTTTCCTTGTGGATGCTGTGGAAGACATTTATATTGCTTGTTACTAGCAGCTGTTAGGACAACAAATTCAAGCCTACAAGAATGTCGTCGGACAAGGCTAATGAAGTGTGACATATATTAACTAGGCATGTGCGAGCAATAATTTGAGGTTTGAAGTGAATTCGAAGCCAATAGTGATTTTGTCAAATAATGTCCAATTGAATTTGAATAGTGCACATTATAAATTATAAAGAAACATGTGCATATTTATGATGAACCAACTAACCTGCAAAATATTTTCAAAAATTTAATCAAGGCATGTGCAAATGTTTTTTTTGATTCAAAGCATGCAAGTGATAACCTGTAAAATATGTTATGCATGTCATGTTTTAAAATTTACTACACTTAGAACGTACAAGCCAGTATAAAAAGCTTCTACACTTTAGAAATGATTATTGGATGCTAGGGTATAATATGTTCAATAACATTGGAGAGTGGGGCTTTGTGGCAGTGCAAATTTTTCTTGGATAGGCGTATTCGCTGTACAGCACCCATCCACTGCAGTGAAGCTACCTTTACAAAGTTACATACAGTTTACATGTTAAGTTGTTCGTTCAGCATGCTGGAGAATTTAAAATTTATATTAATGTCAAAGCAAATTTGAATGCTTTGATACCCAATCAAATGTTCCAAATGATCGAATACTTGCAGATACCGAATATTAACCCCTTGTGGTGCCTCCCAACAACATCATACGACCGTAGTGGTTCGTCGTAGAGCACTGCTCCAAAAGCTCTTTTACGTTTGATACATCCGCTTTTTTTTTATCAAATTGTATATGAGTCATCTCTAAATGAGTAATTAAACTTGTTTTTATTTCAGTTCTGATTTTTTTTTGTCAATGTTTGTACCAGAATGGACGGAAGGTGGGCAAAGGGATCTGACCACAAAGGTTTATTGCTGCTATTTGTTCCCGTAGGGAACGTGCATAGATGCATCTCGCAAGAAGCTTAGCCTGAACGTGTGCAACACCTTGAGGGCATCTGTAATCTACAATTTCAGTAATAAGTTGTAGCTTAGAAATGCCATTGTTCGGCTTTAGTTCACATCAAGTCAGTTGCATTATAACTATTAATACAAGCATAACATTATAATTTAAATAGCAAAAGGCAGTGAAAGATGTGCGTAGTGTTCGCTGACATGTGGATCTTGGAACACATAGGCTGACCTCACAGGAGCCATGATGCATGTCTGTATTATTTGATTCTGCTCTTGCGCTACATTACGTAGTCATGCATGCACTCCGACCTGAACTCGCCCTGGCTGTGGTGTCGCCAACTGCCTGCGTACCAAATGCAGGACAAGAAAGTGTCTGCAGCTGCCGCGCAGCACAAGAAAAGCGACGATGCCCCCGTGGCCGAGGAAATGGCGGAGCCAGTTGCAGCTGAAGAACAGGCAACTGCGCTTATAGAGGAAGTGGAGGAAGAAGTCGAAGAGGAGGAACCAGGGGCCAAGGGTGCAGACAGCGCCAATGCGGCATCTGGCGACAAGGAGACCGCTGCTAGCAGCAACGAGGAAGGAGATGGGGCGGTGCGTTCCTCTCCTGGCCCTAACCTTTGGGCATGTGCATGATGCTTGTGGCGATCAAGATTGTGGGACATCCTTATACCTAAAAGATCAGTCAAATGTTGCATTGCGACCTCTTTAGTAGCAACCTTTAGTGTGGGATGCCTCAAGCTGCAAGCTCAAAAAGAAATTTTTATAATCTTCCTTTTGAGCTTTCAGAACAAGCTATCATCACGTCCATGTCAGCCATGTGAAGTCCGCTATAACAGCGCTTTATCTGGCAAGCAAAACGACTCCCAAGTCCAAATTAGGAATAGATATATTAAAAAGATATATTACAAAGAAAAGGCAGTCGAGGAAGGCAACTGTAGCCTTTACGACTTTCATTGCTAATAGACATAACTAATAAGAAATAGATGGTGTTAAAACTCGTTTGTGTCGCTAATGTTCGGTCTGTTAATAATTAGCGTTCGTGTCGCTAATACTCGGCTGCTAAACGAAAGGTCAAGATTCGATCCTGGCTGCCGTGGCCGCTTTTCAAAGGAGGTGAAATGATGGAGGAGTGTATATTATTGAGCTTATTAAAAGAGGTGGTCAATTTCAGTTGTCCACCATAGCATACCTCATAATCATGTGGCGATTTTGGCACGTAAAATGGCAGGAATTATATTACCCATATTTAGTCATTGAAATTGAGGAATAACTAAACTTCTTTCAGATGCACTTTATTCTGGATTCAACCTAAGTACAATAGTAATTAGTTGTCACACCATGTAACGGTCAAATAAATAACAACAAAATAGTAACATGTATAAACACTTACAGTAAAAAACAATAACATTAACACATTTGTGAATACTGTTTCTCCCTGTTGTGTGCATAATCTGTACTTACGATGATTAACTTGCAAAGTAAGGTTTTGATAACTCCAAACATTGTTGGCCAGCTGCTTCCCGACAATTGTTCCAACGAGCAACAAGTACAAGTTATCTGTAATGGCTAGCTATTTTTGACTGAATTACAGCCTTTCACGATTCTAGCTACTAACACGAATTATGCTCTCACGATTGGCAGTGTAGGCAGAACTATCAAAGTGCCACACTGTTCAGTGATCAACACTTCTCTGCAAGCACCATTGCTTTCTAAAGCTTTGGCATAGAGCCTATCGCAATGTAAATATGGACGTCGCAGTAGTGTCTCGTTCACCTTGACTAAACTTTTCTTGTTTTTCATGCATGCATAGAATTATGTGGCTTGAGAATATGTGACCTGAGAAGTTGCCGTCCCACCCCCTTCTCAGGATGGCGAGGATGGAGCTGGGGACTCGAAGCGGTCACCACGACGACGGAGGCCCCGAAGGGAGTGACGTCCTGTGTGAAGAGACTTTTTTTGTACCCTGCCCAGCGGCAAAGGCTTGGTAGCAGCTGACTGGACTGCTTTTCTCAGTGAGGGTTGGATGCCTGCAAAGTAGTGGCATCAACCAGTGTGTGTTCGTATGACTGAGACTGGTGTGTGTGTGTGTGTGTGTGTGCATGTCTGTGTGCTTCTTGGCAACTTAAGTTATTATACTTATTACTGTTCAATAAAGGTTGCTTTAGTTGTACTCACCTTGCTTCATCACACCATTCCTTGAAGAACTTGCTCTGCTTGCTCCTGAAGATCCTCAGCTTTCTTCAACAGTAACAACTGCACGGAGTTCAGAACAAGAACTTGTTTACAATATGCAGGAACAGAAATGATTACAATATATTACACTAGCACAATACAGGCTGCTGTTTTCGTGGCCACATTTAACAAAACGCAACATTCCGGAGGTGCGTGTGCGCACAAGTGTGGTCTTCGAAACCATGAACGATTGCATTTACTTAGGAAACTATTCTTCCAGTGCAATCTTGCCATCTTCAATCTGCCCTTAACCTATGCAACGCCCTTTGTATGATATACTATTAGGCGAAAGAAAGCCTTGGGTGGCTCATAGCATGGCAACCTTGAGCAAAACACTACAGTGGTACCCATGCAACCACACAGGTTTAGCATGATATAGAGTTCTAAAAGATGAATAGACTTAGAGAGTCAAGGTAATTCAACGCTTTTCTCTTACAGTACAGCTTATGTCTTGCTAGAAGTCTGGTCCTATATTATAGTATGTGCGGCACAAACTTTCATGTGCGGCCACAATGATGGCACGGTAAAATACTCTAATGGCACACTCGCCCATCACATGATTCTCTTGTCCACATTGGTGGTGGGCATGAATTGGCGAAACACTTGCTATAGACCCATTCCATGTTTGTAAACACAGGTAGGCCGATGTCGACATTATGGGTAAAATAAAAGCTACGTCCGCACGTAACTTCCGCCATAAGCGCTGAGGGCTGCGATGTGCACCAACAAAACCATGTGAGCCGCCATGAGTGCTGTGGGCTGTGATGTGCGCCAACGAACAAAACATGCACCATTGAAAACCCAGCAGAAACTGCGGTAGGCAGAGCATCTTTTCCCAACCAAGACAGCGCCACCGCATTTTCGTGACGCAAGTCCGGTGGAATTTGTCTATAACAAGAGTAGCAGTTAGGGTGACTTGCTGTGGGAGACCAGTGCTGGATAGGTAGCACACCACAAAAAGGCACCTGGTGGCAAGTAGCGGCAGAACTCTGCCGCTTGTGCCCAGACGACCGAAAACTATGTACTGCGGCAAAAGCGCACCTGTGCGCCAATCCCGTGCTTGATCTTGGCACTAACATCTTCAGCAGCCTATGTGCCAGAAATACTGCGCAGTGGTTTACAAAAATGTAACTTTGTCCAAAGGTTACTCTTGGGGAAATTCATTGAAAAACGAAGAGAAGCTCCACAAAGTAAACTGCACCCACATATGCTTATAGCACAAAGAGAGAGCTGTGCAGTAACGGCAATTCCCTTGTCAACATTTGCTGACTGCTTGCTAGGATTTGTGTCAAGCTAGTGCAGACCGGCTCACCTCTATTAATAAGGACGTGCGATGTGGTCACTGCTCTGCTCAGATATGAGCAAGAAAAATAGAGTTGAAGGGTAGCTGCATCTCTCTCACTTTCTTTTTTTTTTTTTTAGTTGGTATGTATTGCCAATGCATGTTATTGTGCACATGGACATTGATCAAACAAGCCATTGTGGTAGCATAGCATATACGGCGTTTCACTGCTATTCCGAAGAGCGCGGTATAGGCTTCCGGCCATGACGGTTGCATTTTGATGGTGGCAAAATACACCTGTGTACTTACATTTATTTATGTGTACTTAGTGCACTTACTTTTATGTGCAAGCAGTCAAAATCAATCTTGGTACCCACACAATGGCATGCTTCATAATCGTGTACTGTTTGCCATGTAAGGCCCTAGCAATTATCAATGTTGATTAAACACAGGCATGCAGAAAAACTAAATCACTTGGTTAGGCGAATTAAATGTTTGCACAAAGCTTTTTCAACCATGCTCCATCCATGCTTTTTTTTTTATCAAGCGTACACAACCTGTACTGCCTCCATTTAAAATGCCTCCATTACATGTGCGTTATATTTTTTGTAACAAAAGTGAGTTACTGTGACCTTTCTATGTATTTTGTCGCCACAACTCCCTCTGCCTGATGTAATTGGGGGCTGGGAACTTGGTCAAACGGCCTGTCGCTTTTTCCTCCACTCTCTCGATCAACACTGTATTGGTGGAAATAAAATTGTTATTATTATTATTAAATGATTAGTAAAAGACATTAGACAAATCTCTAGCGTGGCATAAATTGCAGAAAGAAGCTTTACTGCATTGGCTGACTCCAGAAAGCTAAGCTTCGAGTAGTCCTCTGCTTTGTTCGTAACAAGAACTATGTACCATGAATGAATCTGAACAGAGGTTTCTCAGCATTAAGTACCTATCGTGTGCGTATTTTTTATAACAGCCAGTTCAGCGGCTTAGGCAAACGTGCCCCCGCAGACAGCTCGTAGACAGGGCAGCTCTCCTTTTATGAAACTGTTTGCAAATAATGTAGACTGCCTGTCTATGGTATCCTTCTGCATGACATGATGGCATCAAAAGGAGCCTAGCGTTAAGATGGTGGTAAGTTTTTTTTATTTATTTATTTACATATGCCGCATGCTGCATAACATGCTCGTTTATTTCCGACAAACAGCCAGTTAAATCCTGTTGTTTGGCCCTGGTTTCCACTGATGTCATCTATAAATCTAGGAGACATGCACAATTATATTCAGGAACCAACCCTACGCCACGTTAGGTTTTGTTTCAGCAATGCGTGCCCTCCTCGCTCTCGCCTGTGGGAGTGGCCAAGAAGAACGAGCTTTTACCACCAGGGCGGTACTGCCTGCATCATCCGGAACTCTAGCGCTGGTACCTATAGCACAACATTAAATGTTAAGCACAGCTTATATAGAGGCAAGAAATGAAGGGAAGGGGTGGACAGGTAGGGAAAGGTGAGTGCTAGCTTCCAAATGGTTTTTCATTTCTTCAGTGAAAGAAGCGAATGTTGCACTTTTTCTGGTACACCCAAACGAACGTTTCGTTCCATTGTTTAGTGCACTTGCCTTGGCTGCATCAACAATCTGACGGGACTGCCTCCGTGATATAGGGCCCACTTTCTCGGCCAGCTCCTTTGGATCGGCACAGGCGACATCCATAATGGAACGAAACCCCGCCTTATGAAGCTGCCTGGCACGACCCTGAAAGAAGAGCACAAATTTTTCTACGACGTCTGAATCACTGCGACTCATTAGGCTTGCAGTTAGGACTTACATGTGACATGTTTCATTTAGTTTAAATGATTCTTAAAAATCATTTTGTAGGTAAAAGGTACAAATGTGTGCTTGAGTGTTCCACAAGGCTTGGGAGAACTCTCTGTTAGACTGTTTGAGAAGTTCATGTCAGAGCGTAGTATTGAAAAGGAAATGAGGTGTGACAATGTGTACAGTGCTCACCTCGGCTGTCTATAACGACGGAGCGTTGTGCGCGAAACAGCACGGGTGAAATTCGCAGTCGCAAATACGCCACATCTGAGCATGCGCGGCGCCAGTGATCTGCCTGCCTCGCAATACTGATACTTGTTTATCGCCGCGGATGCAGCAACCGCTTTGGCCGTCGAAAGCGCTCTGAGCGATTTCGCGAGAAAACAAAAAACAAGAAAGAAAGACGTATAACCGTTGTCGCTATGATATGATATCACGAAGAGAGAATTTCTTTTTTGTTGTTGTTTTATTTCAATTTTGTAATGTTGACAGTGCTTCGACGGCCAAAGCAGCCATCGTGACCGCGAAGATAAAGAAGGGTGGAAACTGCAGGGCAGGCACATCATTGGCGCCGCGCATGCTCAGATGTGGCGTATTTGCGACTGCAGATGTCGCTCGTGCTGTTCTGCGCACGATGCTCCGTCGTTATAGACAGCGGAGTTGAGCACTGTACATGTAATATGAGCTGAGTAGATCATTCATTTTTCAGTATAACTGCAGCTTGTAATGCAGTGTTTTACACAGCCCACACTCGTTATAAAGTTGCATAAAACACAAATGCACTTATTTTGATTAAACATTTCAGTACACCCACACACAGGATTATGCAAAAAAAAAAAATTGACACTCTAAACTGGAAAGCTTCTCGTAAGCCAAGTAATATTTGCAATGACTTTTCTTTAGAGTGTCAATACCCAGAAGAATTGCTTGCTAACATGTTTGCTCCTTTCTCCAACCTACAGCTAAGCAGCATAAATGGCTTCGTTTCAATGAAAGAACTCACCTTTCTGACGCTTGGTAGTTCCATCAGAGGGATGAGCTCCATGGTGACACAGTTTGATAGGTGTTCCGTGAACTCTGGCAGTAGTACCCTATAAGCCCAAAGTTCGGGCAGCTCCTATGAAGGAAAAAAATATTCGTACAGAACAACGCACATGTTACGAGTTTTCGTAAAGCAAGCCTTGAAGTCGAGTGATTCATGCTAAATCCTGTATAACTTGTGAATCATACAATTCTACTATGTGGAAACAGCACAGGAACGGGACAAGTAGAAGTAACACACAGCACAAACACGTTTATGTTTTGTGTTACCTCTACTCGTCCCGTTCCTGAGCAGTTTCCACATGATACCATACACAGTAAACCCTCATTACGACAAACTCACTTTCTTTGAATTATCGCTTTTATCGAAGTGTCATGCAGTCCCGACACCAATGCATGTATTTTAGACCGGGTTACTCGAAGCATGTTGATAGCTTGCTCCGCTTAGAGCGAAGTAACAAGTTGCCGATACGTATTCACGGCGGCGCTAAGAGAGGGCGGGCGACCGCCCAGGCCTCCGCGCTTTTTCCATGCACGTCCCGCACCGAGGTGGCCTTTTCTGCGCTGAGCGAGCAATGTTCGCGCTAGCATCACCAGGCTAAAGTGCGCCAGTACGAACCACTGACCTCCATTAAAAAGGCTAGATGACGCATCCCCACTCTTAATGTGGGCGCTTGTGAAACCACCAGCAGGTCCGTTCACTGTCCCGGAAGCTGGCATATTCTGGGCGTTTCAGGTGCTCAATTCAAATATTATCTGATGGCAGTTGTTGTGATCGCATTTTTTGTGTTTCTTTATCATTCCCACAGTCACGCAAGGCAACACAAAGAACGACAGACGCCATCTGAATACATCATGGAGTGCTGTAATATACAACTAGTGCATATAACAAACCCTACGATTAGGCATGACTTGGAATGCCGACTAATGCTACCCAAAAATGACGCTGTAGAAACAGCATCTGAATACTGCAGAGTGCTGTAACATACAACTTACAATTACTCATCAGTCAAGTAACAGAGAAAAAAAATTATCACGGAATTTCTTTCACCAAATAAAATGAGCAATGGTTGCAATGGTAGCCAAGAGTGCAAAGGTTTGCCTTTTGTAAGAGATCCGGAAAAGAAAACGGGGTTTGGATGGCATCGTTTCGAAGATGAGTTTCTGCAACCAAGAAGTCAAAACATGACTGCAAAATGGTCACTGCAAAGTCTGCTTTCTGGAGACAGCGTCCAGCTGTCCTTTTCTAAGTTACTGAAACACTTCTCGTACATTTGTGGTCTCAAGCATATAAAAAAACCAAACACCTTCAACACACCTCGTTAAACAAAAAAATTGGCCCCCGTATCTGCATGTTGCACTGCAAATGTCGTCGAAAGACGATAGTCTTGCGCCTGGAAACAGTGAACAAAACGTTTATTTGATGTTCTGTGCAAAAAAAAATCAGTGAACGGTATTCTGGAAGAGCTGCGTTAGAGTGCCTTGAGCGTGCAGCAGAGGCGAACAAGCGCATAAAGTCATGTCACACGTGAGACATGGGCGCTAACTAGCAGTTAGTTATCTTAAAAAACGAAGCGCGCAGCCTGCACACCCGTCTTGTAGGTGATAAAGTGTAGAACGCAAAGCAATGGGCAGGTGCGTGCCACCACCGTGTCGTCTTAGCAAAGCTTCGGAAACACTTGCCTTTTTGTGCAAGCGTTGCATGGTCAGCGCAGCGTGATAAACGCTACGGTCCTTAGAATTACTTACGTATGCTTTTTCTAGTAAAAGACACACATACAGAATATTGACGTGTTGTTATGATGCCTTAAATATGTGCAATAATTGCTTTTTATTTGACAATCACACACGTGTGAACGCTGAATCTTGAGCAATATTGGTGGGCGCTGCGAATGGGGTCGGCCGTTTGTGGTATCGTCTGGTGCCTTTTAGGGTGCCATTAAAAGCGGACAAACAGACAAATTCACAGAAAAACAGACCAAAATTTTCCTGTTGAAGGTCCCCAAAAAAGACTATCGTCTTTAAAAAAGGCAGTCAACTACTGCAATTTCCTCACAGAATGCATAAAAAGGAATAAAATTTTGAGGTACTTATGCGTAAAATGTCTTCGTAACGGCATTTCCGGTCTATTCATACAGCTTACTGTGCTACAGGCTGCCGGAATTTCATTAAAAAAAAAAAGCTCTCGTGCCGGCAGCAGGCGACTGTTCATGGGAGTGG
This sequence comes from Rhipicephalus annulatus, assembly GCA_013436015.1. Classification (NCBI taxonomy): domain Eukaryota; kingdom Metazoa; phylum Arthropoda; class Arachnida; order Ixodida; family Ixodidae; genus Rhipicephalus; species Rhipicephalus annulatus. Next base: position 82,572 of record WOVY01003112.1, read on the forward strand.
CTTCTGGGACACCAATGGTGGCTTTCGGTGGCTTCAATCGCATGTGCTCGATGTGCCATCCAGCTCCTCCTAGGGGAGATCAGTGGTGAAGACTGGTGCAGACAGCGTCAGTCTCTGTGGCGCTGATTTTACCCTCCCCCTTAGCACTCTATTCTGGTACTATGCAGCCAGTACGGAGGCACTCGAAACATGCCTGGTCCTTCCCACCGCTACACCACTGGCTACGCCGGTGGTTTCACATGACCAGTACGAAGCCTCGGCGTGCTTTCTGAATTTTTTCCATCTGTGCTTGAAAAACACACGTGCGCGTGCGTTGTGCGAGGCCTGTGGAACCCGTGATGTTGTGTGTTTACATCGTGAGTGCTTTTCACAGCAGTCAAGTGAATATGGCAGAAAGTTTGGAGCAGAAACATTGGAGCAGAAAGTTTAACTGATATGTGATGTTAACAAAAAGAGGCTGGCAAAAGTTTGAAATCACAAGACAATTCGAAATACCTGCCGTCCACATTACCAACTGTTCTGAAGAATAAGGATGCCATACTGGAATGTTTCGAAAAGAGTTTCACAGCCAAAATAATGTGCAACAGTGATTCTATGTATACTGAAGTGAAAATAGCGCTTCTCGAATGCCTGAAAAATGACAGAAGTGCAAACCTTCCTGTAAATGGGCCTTCATTTACCGTAGAAGCCGAAGTCCTAGTCACACAAATGGGCAAGCAAGACTTTAAGCACAGCAACGGCTAGCTTTAACATTTCAACAGACGGCACGGCATGTCCTCAAGATCGATCATTGGTGAAAGGCAGTTGCAGACCGCAACGTCATACACGGATGGTGCAAGCATCGGCTGAGTGCTCTACCTCAGCAGTATGAAGATAGTGTGATGACGTTTTTAATTCAATTCAGCCTTCTTAAGAGCGCGACTTGCATAAGCGACTACGTATTCGGTTTGAGTGCCTTTCCGTTGTGCCAAAACTGCGCCAAGACCAACGCCGCTTGCATCAGTGTGAACTTCTGTGGCAGCAGTGGGGTCGTAGTGGCGAAGAATAGGTGGCGAGGTCAGCAGGCGGCGCAGCTGGTGAAATGCGTCGTCACATGCAGGTGACCATGCAGATATACCTTTGCTGTTGGAAAGCAGACTAGTCAGAGGTGCAATGATGGTCGCGAAGTTGCGCACGAAGCGACGAAAGTAAGAGCAAAGACCAACGAAACTTCTTAGGGCTTTCAGTGATGTGGGCATTGGAAAGTCAGCGACAGCTCGAAGCTTATCGGGGTCCGGAAGAACACCGTCTTTTGTGATGACGTGTCCCAAGATGGTTAGTTTTCGGGCTGCGAAGTGGCACTTCTTGGTGTTAAGTTGTAGGCCTGCAGAAGCTAGACACGTCAGAATTTCGTGGAGACGACGAAGATGTGTCGGGAAATCAGCTGAAAAGACTACGATGTCATCTAGGTAACACAAGCAAGTTTTCCACTTGTGGGCCCGCAATATGGTATCTATCATGCGTTCAAACGTCGCAGGCGCGTTGCAGAGCCCAAATGGCATGACTTTGAACTCATACAGGCCATCCGGCGTTACAAAGGCTGTTTTAGGGCGATCACATTCAGCAATTGGCACCTGCCAATACCCAGAACGCAGATCCAAGGATGTGAAGTATTCGGCGCCTTGTAAACAGTCAAGAGCATCGTCTATTCGTGGTAGCGGGTAGACGCCTTTCTTTGTAATCTTGTTTAAGCGGCGATAGTCCACGCAAAATCGAACGGTGCCATCTTTTTTCTTTACCAGAACCACGGGTGACGACCATGCGCTTTGAGAAGGCTGTATGACTCCACGTTTAAGCATGTCATCTACTTGCTCCGTAATGACGCGGCGCTCTTCGGCAGAAACGCGGTAAGGACGCTGTCGCAGAGGCGAATGTGAGCCGGTGTCAATAGTATGAGTGACAGTCGTGGTGCGACCCAAAGCAGGTTTCTGAAAGTCGAAAGAAGAGCGAAACTTGTTAAGGAGAGCAACAAGTTGGCTGCGATGCGAGGGGGGAAGGTCTGCGTCAATAGCATTGGCGAAGGCTGGTGAGCTTGATGGCTCACACGCATGAGTGATTGCGGTAATCTGACATGGCGTTTCGTCGGGAAGAATAATATCATTGATATGGTCGACAGGTTGCACATATCCTAACGTTTCACCACGAAGCAAGCCAACGGGGTAGTTGCAGTGGTTGGTAACCAGCATTACGGTTAAACCAGACGCAATCGTAAGAATGGCAAATGGGAGCACGATGCCCTTGCGTTCAGTAAAAACAGGGGATGGCGTAAACACCACCGTGGCGTCAGGTTGCGCCACACATGAAAGGCTAATAGGGACTGAAGCTTCCGGAGGCAAGGTGATGTCGTCGTCAGCGATGAGTTTGGAGAGCAGTGGTGAATGGTCGGGTGGTGAAAATTCACAACTTGGCACTAGGGACACTTCCGCACGGCAACAATCGATGATAGCTTCATGACCTGATAAGAAATCCCAACCCAGGATGAGGTCATGAGAGCAAGATGGTAGTACAAAAAATTGGACGATGTACAAAACGTCTTGGATGACGACGCGCGCCGTACACACAGACGAGGGCTGTATGCGTTGCGCGCTAGCCGTGGACAGCACGATGCCACAGAGAGATGTGGTCACTTTCTTCAGTTTGCGACAAAATTTTGCGTTCATCACAGAAACGGCGGCCCCAGTATCAATTAACGCTTGTGTGGCGACTCCCTCAACATTGACATCAACAACATTTCGCGGCAAAAATGGAGGTCTTGATAATTGCGCAGAAGCTGCAGTTCTTGCCTCTGGAACTGCACTGATTAGTTTCCCTCCTCAGGAGGTGGTCTACGACGCATAGGAGATGGCGATCGGCGACGAGGAGATGGGAAACGAGAGGTCGATGGGCGACGATCCGAGTCAGAGTGCCTCTGTTCGTATGCAGACGTAGTGGCCTGCTGCGACGCATAGGTAGGAGTTCCAAAGGAGGCGTACGCAGGTGTGGGACGGCGGCGGCAGTAGCGTGCAATGTGTCCAGCGATGCCACACGCGAAGCAGATAGGACGGTTGTCATGGGTGCGCCACTCATTAGATGGACGGAAAAAGCGAGGTGAGGGCCTGTAAACCGGAGGCGCTGCCGGAGGAGGTGGAGCCGATAAGGATACTGGATGCGGTGGGGGTCGCGCAACCACAGCGGCGTAGCTGAGAGGTGAAGATGGTGCAGGTGGTGCGTAGCTGACAGCTGAGAGATTAGATGCTGCTGAAGTGCATGCGTAAGGGGCCTGCACTGTAGGTAGGACATCACAAATTTCAGTGCGTATGGCCTGCTGCAGTGTCGAAGGCAGACTTGCGGTGGGCGCGTCGCTATGCGGCAGCAGGGAAAGCTGTCGGGCGACTTCCTCCCTGATGAAGTCTTTGATCTGGTTGGACAGACTTTCTTGGCGAACGTTGACATTTGCGAGTGCGACAGCCGAGATTGAATCTGGTGGTGAGACACCCTGTCGGGCGATGGAACGCTGACGGCGTAATTCATCGAAGCTCTGGCACAGGCTTACGAGGATCGCCACCGAGGTCGGGCTTTTCGCTAGCAACATCTGGAATGCGCCATCCTCAATACCTTTGAGAATCTGCCGAATTTTCTCTTCTTCGGGCATAGATGGGTTAACACGCTTGCAGAGGTCGAGCACATCCTCAATGTAACTCGTAAACGTTTCGCCAGGCTGCTGGGCTCTGTGGCGCAGACGCTGGTCAGCGCGGAGCTTGCGGACCTCTGGTCGGCCGAACGCTTCTGTTACGAGGGTCTTAAAGGAGGACCAGTTGGCGATGGCGGTTTCGCGGTTGGTAAACCAAAGCTTAGCTACGTCTGCCAAGTAAAAGATAACGTAAGCGAGTTTAGAGTCGTCGTCCCACTTGTTGCTGACGCTTACGCGTTCGTACAAGGACAGCCAGTCTTCGACGTCTTGCTCACCACTTCCGCTGAAGATTGGTGGGTCCCGCTGGCGAGTAGCGCCGGGGCAGGTAGACGGGGCAGCCGATGGTGCTGGCTGGGCTGGGCTGGGCTGGTTGGCGACTGCGTCAGTCATGTTTGGCGGTAGTCTTTCAGGCAACTTGCGAGAGCGGCGCTCCAGGTCTTCTTGGGGATCTCAGCAGCCTCCACCAAATGTGATGACGTTTATTCGAGCCGAGAAGTCGCAACGAGGTCGCAACGGAAAGTGGGCGTACGGCCAGTCTGGCAATGGCGGCACAAACTCTCGCGCAAGCAGAGCACGGGCTTTTTGTTGTCTTCCGAAGGCGCATACGCGTTGGTGCGTATGCTCCACTACAATAGAGACAACTCAGGGAGAGGCGGCATTCTTTTACAAACTACTGCCGAAATGCACATACACTACACTGGGGGGAACCTCATCAAGATGTAAACAAAGCGAAGAATGCGTTACAGTACTGCTAGGTGCTAACGCGACAGGGGAGGACAAGTTTCCTTTACTGACACTAGGGAAGTGGGCAAAGCCCCAGTGCTTCTGCAATGCAATAATACCCAAAGACTGTATATACGGAAGCAACAGACGAACCCGTTTTGAAAAAGTATGTGCGCCTGCTCAATCGAGAGTTTAGGATAAAGCAAAGGTGTGCGCTTCTTGGTATCGACGATTGCGCCAGCCATGGCACGAATGAAAATCTGCAAGTGACCACTTTGGAATTTCTACCAGCGAATACGACCACAATTTTGCAGCCCATGAACCAATGAAATATTGAGACAACACGAAAGTTATACCAGAAAAGTATTTTACAACGAATGCTCGTTGCATGTGATGCCAACAAAAGATACAGCATCAACTTACTTGGACCAGTGCATTTACTATGCCATTCATGGAAAGAACTGGCACCTGCAAAGATTACAAACTGCTTTGCACACGCTGGATTTTTTCAGTCGCACGCAGAAGACGCTGATGATGACTGCGACAATCTCTACAAAGCTGTGAACAGACAGCATCCTTAGCGGAGATCTGGAAGGCAACTTCGAATCATTTGCAATGAACGACGCAGACTTACTTGTCGTTGCCCCAGCTACGGATGCTGAAATAGTCGTCTCGCTTGGAGGCCCCAATGAGGAAGACGAGCCACTAGACGAACAGCCTCACGAAATACCAACAGTGGCACAAATGCAAGAGAGCCTCGTCTGTTGCGAAATAGAGTGAAGTGTGAGGGCGGTGACTATGACTTCATAGTTTGCCTAAACAAACTGGAGCAGGTATTCCTCACGCCAAGCCGAAGCACCAAACAAAGCCAGCTGACTGAGTTTTTTGTGTGTGAATAAAGGTTTGTTTCACTGAATACCACTTCTGTAAAGTTGTCACGGCTAACTTAGCTGTACTTGCTGAGCTGTTACAGGGCAGTCGCGTATATCGAATCACCACTTATACCGAATTTTTTCGCCGTTCCTCTGACTTCGTTATAATGAGGGTTTACTGTATCAATGGCCCTTCAAGACACCCTGTCGCACACAATTTCTCGGAACATTCATGTACACACTATATGCATCACCGAAGCCACAACTAGAGAGCAATCTTTGTACATATACTTATATTGCTGCACCATTACCAAAGTACAGTGCATGATGTCTATGCAGTCGCATGCAACGTTTATTGGTGGCATAATGGTCATGAAAGAACAAACTTTGTGCAGAACAGTACGCGAGTGAAGCGAACAAAGGTGTATGGACATAGTATTTTATACCTCCTGCATTATTTTGATATCAGTGGCTAAACCACAGCACCGATTAATCAGCTAGTATATTCTAACAAGAGGACTTCTGTTCAGACATTCGAGGAGTAGTGAGAATAACACAAAAAAAGGCACAAATACTCAAGGTCCATTTGTTTCTTTTGAACTTGGTAAATCGGCTCACTATTACACTGCATTCTGGCATTTTTTTCCGGAGTTCAACATAGCGATGTTGGCGCTGTGATGATCCTTTCAGAAAAAGTGCAACTACACTCAAACCTCGATATATCAAAATATTGGTTATAACAAAGTAAATGAAAAATAGTCTAGCAATAGATATAATGTTAGGATTAAAGCTTTATAACAAATTTTCGTGTAATATGCAACTTTGTTATAGTGAGGTTTGATTGTATCATGCAAGGCGAGTTCATGAATTGTCTGCACCTACTTGTGAGATAGCGCAGAGTCTGTGCCGCACAAGATGGCTGCATTGGCCGCAACAGGCGACAAAGCTGACTGAGTTCGTGTCTAGTTTAACAGCGTCCGACAAGTACGTCAGGGAATGTTCTCTGGTAGTTGCAAATACCAGGCAACATAAACAGCGTCTTGTCTTGTGAGCCACAAGCTATAAGACAACTGACCCATAGCAAATGTATTCATTCTGGCATCTCGTTGCTGCTACACTTCCCGAAGCATTTCCAACATGACGATGGCAACCGGACAGCACTACCATGAACCATTTCACGTAGTGCAGGGCATCGGTCGGCAAAAAAAAAAAAGGTGGAACTCACTCAGGACTACCTATATCATTCGATTTGGATTCACTCGGACTGAGACTCGTCAAAATTTTCCTGAGCCAAACTCACTCGAACCCAAGCTCTCCTAAATATCACTCACCTGAATCCACTCAGACTGAGGCTCACAGCTTGATCTGAGCCCAAATGAGTCAACTCATGAGTGAGTTCGTCGACCTATGGAGCAAGGCGATTAGAATGAACCTACAGTTCTGTGTACTTTTGTCTTCTTTGTCTATGTCAGTTGCACCACTTTTTGAAAGCCAATGCACGTACCAGCTTTGTGCATGACAAGTGTGGCTATGAGGTATGAGCACTCAAAATTTGGTTGTCGCAGCCTTAGAATCGGACGCTTGAATGCCCAGACTCTCTCTCTGGCAGTGGGTACTACAAGCAGCAGGCACTTGTGATGCTTCTAGGCTTGTTTCTCACCTTACAGAAGTGGGTCAGTGCAGAAGCAAAAGTGGAAGCAGACGCCAGCAGTGTCTGCACCTGGCCCCTGTGCTCCTTGTACTTGGCAGCCACTTCCCAGACACTCTTCTGGTGCCACAAGTCATTCAGCTGCATGGTCTTATAGAAGCCCTGCAGCAGCTGCTGCTCACCAATCTGCACGAGGGCAATGATAGACCTTTGTTTAGACTTAGAAGGCACACTAGACAGAGAAAAATGATTCTTCTTGCACAGTCAACGTCTGATTTCACGAACACCCGAAATTCCAGACATGCTCGATTTCCCAGACTCATCCGTGGCACCGTGAAGTTCCCCATAGAGTCAATGTATTAAAAAGTCCGAAATCATGGACGTTCATAGCTTTCGCCATCCAATTTCCCAGACCTTTTACCGCTAACTGCAGACTCGAAGTTACTATCGATGCCACCATTTTGATTGTTTTCAGATCCTTGAACCCACCGAGCCGCGGCTGCTGTACTCTCGAAACCGAAAATGCCGCAATCCAGCGCACGCGAATTCGTTGCCAGCCGTAGCTTCTGGCCATAGCCTATAGACTACATGGTGCTGTGCAGCCTGAGCTCTAACAGTGGCAAAAGCTACGCTGTTGATCTTTGGTCTGCCGTCGGCATGCTTGCAGACTTGTAGATGGCAGTTGTGCAACAGACCCTCCGGAACTGTTCTCACCACGCGAGCTTCATACTGGACACTGAGACGCCCATCTCGCCCGCAGTGAACAGCGTGTATGACGAAATTCTACCTACAAACGTTACCTACAACGATCTGCACATTGCCGGTGTTTTGATTCCAATCGGGATAACCCTTGAGGGCTTCGCTGACACTAACAAAGACCTGAAGCTGTGTGCGGAATTGACCAAAGACGAACTCATTCGACAAGTTACAGAGAATTCCGAGGACTCCGACACCCAGACCAAAGATGCAGCCCCTATACAGCCAACGAGCTCGGAGTGGACGCGAGCACTTACACTGTCATTGGTGTACAGCAACAGCATGACATTAACTGAAATTGAGGCAGACATCATCACGAGCAACTGGAATGCCGTGCAAACAAAAATAAGCGATGTTTATATGCCTTTTTCTTTTTTTTGCACCTAAGTGCTTACAAAAGCAGAAGCGCCAGCCACATCACATTTCTTTTTCTTTCTTTTGACTCTTTTTAGAGCCACGTAAATAATGCATTTTCTGAATTGCAACGAGAACCCTGTACTCCTACTGCGATCCTCTCTGTCAGCAAAAAATACCTATTAAAAGGTGTCTTTTCACTTGCATTCGTTTCTTCAGACTGCCAAAATCTCCAGATGTTTTTGCGGTCCCTTGAGGGTTCGAAAAATGAGGGACGTCGACTGCAGTAATAAATCTTTTACATCATTTAACCATATGTTGTAGTAGCGCAAATTCGACGGGGACGAAGAGGACAAGAAAACACGACACTCGCTACACTCGCAACTAATTTTTATTTCAGAAGCAGCACTTCATATATAACCCATAACCCTAGCGACACAGAAAAGAACTATGAACACTGAATGATTGCCAACAGAAGCTTTTGTCCCCGTCGAATTTGCGCTACTACACCATATGGTTAAATGATGTCTCACCAACTAGCCCAGCTCTCAACCCTACTGAACTCTTTTACAATCACAATACCACCATGCCTGTCACGAGAACACCTTTGGTAAGCGGAAAAACGCACCAAAAGAAAATGAGAATGGGGACGCAACATTGAAGTTCCCGCATAACTCGCTGGGCGTCATCCATTTTGACTGCATCTACTAGGGCTTGCATAGCCCGTAATCGGTAAAAATGGAGCACATTGTCTACTGAGCGAGCCAGAGATGAAACGTGCGAAGTTTCAGTAAAACTTGTTGGTCAACATAGCCAAAATAGGGAAAAAACACTTTCGAAATTTGTGGCATCACCATTGGAGGTTTCAGCAGGACATTCAAAAATGAAGCTTTTAATATTGATTTTTTTTTTTCTTTTAGACATACGGTGGCAAAATTGACAACACTTGGGTTTTCAGAGCATAATTTATCAGTCTAAACTAATTTTTTCGCAATACAAAGTTTTTTTGCGATACTGTCATTATTTTAATGTCATCAAAACCCTAGCACTTGAATGTCAGTGCAATGGCATGGAGCTTGGTCTTTCTTGCTTCCTTTTTTTGGCAACAATGGGTCAATAAATGTTCTGAGAACTTGCTTTGTGAAGTCGATGACTTCCTTGGAGCACAGTATATTAATTAATTTTTACTGATAAAGAATTAAATAAGCCCTAGCATACATAGTGAAAATCTGCATTGTCATGGCAAGTTACTGGGTGTGGAAACGTGAACACGGCGCCTCTACATGACTGTTCACACTGTCGAAAACACCACTCTTGGTGTGATAACATGACCGATTAGCCATAAGAGTGGGAAGACTGTATGACACTATGCACTTTGATAAAACTTGGTACAGAACAAAGATTTCCAGAATGCCAGCTAAAGGTAGCCTGCTGTGTGCAATTTGGCACTGCAATAGGCCACATGCATCCCTCTATGAGTTCAGAAGACTGGATGATAAATTAATGCTAGTGACATGCACAATTATGCATGCTATTGGTTCACACCTTGAGTGAGCCTCCACTGGCCAGTTTGGTGACAAGGGCCTCTGAAATTCCAATAAGTTCAGCCACTTGGAGCTCGTTTTCTTTCAGATCGCCATACTGCAATGGAAAGTGAGACTGCTGATAAAAATCATGCTAAATTTTTGGAGTCATTTGAGAGACCTCTTAGACGAAACCACTATAGCTTTGTGATATCTATAATTACAACCGACTTGATCTTACTTCTTACACTTTATGTGTGCTTGTGTGTGTATGTGCGGTTTGATGATTACGCGAATCTGCTGTTTGAATCATACCATTTCATTCACATACAATGCTCATAGCTTCTTGAAGACATGATGCCTGTATCTTTGAGCAGGCTGTTAGTTTTTTCGCTTCGATATTTTATGGCAAAACCATCTTTGTTTTTTATTCATGCTTAAAGCATAGCTACCATAACTGATCTTTTTTTTTTCGATGCCTATAGGTTTAAGTGCCTCATCAAACACTGGCTTTAAAAGTTTTGATGTGCGGTACAAAACCTCCTGGGACCTCAATAAATATCAGATAAATAAAATCGGGGTTAGAGCCTGAATCGAACACAGGTGCTGTGTATGGCAGTCAAGTATTCTATCACAGAGCTACAGCAGTGCTTGAAACCACTTTGATTATCACGCCAACAGATGTAATACTGCGTGGCAAATATGAAGAATCGCACCAGGCATTACACAATGCGAATTGTGTAATGAGTGGGTAGTTGAAAGCTGCCAACCCACTACAAAGAGTTTAGCTATAATTATCATCAGCCACAACATCAAAATGTGCAGTTACTCGTGTTAGCTCTCAATATCCAATTATGATGATGATAAAATAGCCACACCATCTAGCTTTTCCCTTTGAGTTGTATCAGATGAACACATTAAGGACCCTGTGAGTTTTTTTTATGCAGCATTTATATGATAATACTATTTAATAATATCCAAGTACTTCGTTAAACAATTTTATACTAAGAGACAACCAACAGATGTAAATCCAAAGAACAGTATGAAGGGGAAGATGCAACCTTGCGATGAAAAATCCGTAAACAGGGGTTGTGTCAAGTCAACGTTTCGACAAGCGTACTTGTCTTCCTCAAGGCCAGAACAGAACTAAACGAGCGTTGTGTCGAGCCAACGTTTCAACACAACCCCTGTTTACGAATTTTTCCTCGACCAACAGGTGTGAAGTAGGAGATGTTGTGAAGGCACATAGAATAAATCACTGCAAGTAACACGTGTAATCATCAGTACTTTGCTGCCGTGCCTAGCGTGCAGACATGCCACTATCCAGACTCACCAAGCGGTAGTACGTTGGGGGATCGAGCCTGGTATTGGGCAGCTGCCTTGGTGTGACCAAATGCAGCAGGTGTAGTGGGCATCGCAGGGACAAGGAGGACAGTGCTGCCCAGAGCTCTTGACGCAGAGTGTCCGCCATGGCCGGATCTACAAAGCCTGGGCATGCATTTGCCAACAGTGCGGTCAAGCAACACTGCCAACAAGTCAGGAAAATTAATTGAATACACTCACTCACTAAAAAATATTTTTATATTTTTATTTTTGTGTTCGGCTCACTCAAGTCCACTCTAATAAAAGTTCTACTCAGTTGAGCTCAGTTATGCTCAGATTGTTGAAAAGCCTGCTCAACACAACTCACTTGGACTTGTGAATTTACTTATATAATCTTACTCACCAGCAATTGCACGAACTTCAAACCACCATCGTTAGCTAGGCTATAACGTTGCTAACAAAACACAGCCAAAGCCTTCTAGCACTGCTGTCGATACTCCCGTTCAAGGTTAAACTTTCTAGGGTATGGTCCTGCTACTTAAAAAGTATACCATAACCTGATTTCATGGTGCCAGCTGACATGTCCAGCTGCATGAGAGGTTTTTTTTTAAAAGCAGATGCAAACTCTTTCATTTCCAATTTTCGGTGGCTCTCCCTGGACCTTTCCTGACCTTTTTGTGACTGGGTATGTACTTTCTTGTCTCTAGCAGTCTACAAAAAAAAAAAAAAACAGGGACTGTTCTTTTCCTTTTTTTAGAACATTCGAGGTTAAAGGGTGAATAATTTCCCACTCTGTTTATTGCCCCAAAGTGGTCCACAAGTGCGTGCATGGGAGTGTCTTTAGCAACAACTATGTGACATGAACCCTCCAAATAAAGATAGTGACTCCCTTTCTATCAGCCTATAGTTCATTTGCATCAGGTAGTGAAAGACAGCCAATACTCCAGATTTTCTAGCATAATTATAGCACTGGTAATGGTGCAATCTGCGCTTTCAGATAGAAAAAATAAAAATCAGTTTTAGGAATGCTATCTTCTCTCTTGATTGACCTCTTAACAACCGGTGCTGGGAGTTCAGCTTTCTACAAACTCACAAAAAAGCATATAAAGGCTCTGAAATTAGGGTGGTAGGCAGAAAGTGGAGAAAAATAAGTGCTTGTTCATTTTTAAATGTCTCAGCTGAATGACTAAGAATGTCACGAGATGGCATCTTCATTGCCTGTTGTTTTGAATCTATCCATGCAACATAAATAGCAGTGAGTGAAGCACAGTCGTCGCTGGCCCGAGCAGCGGTGGAGGGCACCATCATTTCAGTTCACATTCAAACAAAACAGCTGTACTTCTGGAGCATAGAGTCATCGTCCCTGAGGTAAGCAACTGTCACTTAGCTATGACACATGGACTCTATACGAAACTTCAAAAAAGTACAAGTTTACTCTCCTACCTTTGAAAGCAGCACACCCAAGTGGAGTAGCACGTAGCTCTCCACTAGAATTGTGTTTCAAGACAAGGCCAGCCGTACTAAGGTCATCAAGAGCTTGGCGCAGAGTTTGCAGTGGATCTTTGCCCTCCTTTCGTTGTTGCAGGGCAAGAAGAGTTGCTTCCATCACTCTGGAAAGAGAGTCCTCAGTCTTGGCAACCTGTCCAGAGACCAAATGTTTTTATATGCTTTAATGGGCATAAGACAATACATAATATAACCCCAGGAAAAAACAAAATCGAACAATTTTTTTCAGAAACAGCCATAGCCTAGTAACGTACGCTGTCGGGCTAGTTGGTGTGTAACTGTGCAAAACATCGTTGGCACAAACTTTAAAGACGAAAGAAGAGACTCGGAAAAGCGCACATTCCCAACTGACTTTTATTGAACCGAAGCTCGTCTTATAAAACCCAAGAAGAGACCACAAGTACAACCACAAGAAGTACAACCACAAGAAGAGACCAACCAACTATAATCACAATCTGTCAGATAGAAAATCAAATTCATTATCATACAATGACAGAGATGGAACACTGATACATTTTTCGCCAAACTGTCGAATAAACATCGCCTCTGCCAATTCACGTGCCACTTTGTCTTTGCTTTTTAGCAATATTTTCGTACGGTGCATTAGCGGTTCACACAAGCATTCCTTACAATGATGCAGCAAATGCGACCCCGTGTGGGTAGGAAGTGCCGGTTTCCGCCCCCAAGGTAAAGTCTAAGGCTGTTGCCTTGTGCAATGAGCACGGACTGACAAGGCTGGCAAAGAGCATTAGTGGGAGCAAAAAAGACAAGCTATATGTATTTTTAGTGCAAAAACTCACAAACCAGATATTATGCCTTTTAGGACCATTGTCAGCGAAAATAGTGCGTGGCAGGCAATGTTGAGTCGGTACTTGTTGAAACAATTTAACACTCTTTTGTTAGACGACCCGTTCGCTGTCAAGAATTCCTGTGACATAATTGAATACCTTCAGGACATAGCTCTGTAGGACATTTTTTCTCTGTCGATGTCGAGGATCTCTTTTATTCTGTACCGCACAGGGAGTTACTCGGTTGTGTGCAGTCGTGCATAGAGAACAATGGGTCTGTGTCTTTTATGAACCATGCCGGAGTTCCGGTAGAGAGTTTTTTAGCCCTCTTAGAATTTTATCTTGGAGCAACGTTTATTTCATTTGAAGACGAGTTGTTTCTACAAAAGGAAGGTATTTGTATTGATTCGTGTGTAGCGCCTGTGCTGTGTAATATCTTCCTGGCTCAGATTGACCGACACATTGACTATGTTTTGTCCAGAGACAAGGTGTTACGCGTTTTTAGATACGTCGACGATTTTTTAGTTCTTTTGAAAAAGGAGTCAAATGAGCACTACTCTGCATGTGTCACTTTTGTTTTAGATAAGTTTAGAGCATTTGGACAAGGGCTCAAGTTTACACATGAGCTTCCTGTCAATGATGAATTGCAGTTTTTAGATCTTCATCTCAGGCTTGACAAAAACCATGTGTGTTGGATGTATCACCCTCGTGCTCAGAAAGCTTTTTTGCCGTATCATTCCGCTCATTCCAAAGTAGTAAAAAGGGCCATTGCTAGTATGAGCTTGCAGTTGGCTCTTACTAGGTCTTACCACCACGTTCTTGATGAAAGTTTCAGGGAGCAAATAACCAGGCTCGTATTTGCGGGTTTTCCTTTGTTGGTGTTAACGGCAATGTGCGAAGCTCTAATGAGAAAATGTCGACATGACGCCACCGGCGATTCCGGCACACAAAAAAAAAAAAACACGGAAGCGACCTGTTGTCATTCCGTATGTGCACAGAGTGGCTCATTCATTGAAGCACGTCGCATCTCGTTTTGAGGTCCCTGTCGTGTTCTTGGCACCTCGGAGGCTTTCGTGCATTTGTGCTCGTTCGTGAGGCGTACCAAGTGCTCATTGTTTAAAGAAGCCCGAAAGGAAGTTTTTGAATTGTTTGGTAGGCATTGTGTACTTCAGTCTGCTCAGTTGTGGCAAGGTGTACATTGGCCAGTCGGGCCGTTGTATAAACGATCGCTTAAGGAAACATGCGCTGTCAATAAGAAACGGCACGGGTTCGCATTTGCCGCATCATTGTAAGGAATTCTTGTGCGAACCACTAATGCACCGTACGGAAATATTGCTAAGAAGCAAAGACAAAGTGGCACAGGAATTGGCAGAGGCAATGTTTATTCGACAATTCAGCGCACAATGTATCAGTGTTCCATCTCTGTCATTGCATGATAATGAATTTGATTTTCTATCTGACAGATTGTGATTATAGTTGGTTGGTCTCTTCTTGTGGTTGTACGCATGCGTGACGGTTTTAAAAGACGAGCTTCGGTTCAATAAAAGTCAGTTGCGAGTGTGCGCTTTTCCGAGTCTCTTCTTTCGTCTTTAAAGTTTGCGCCAAAGATGTTTTGCACAGCCATAGCCAACCTTACTTTTATTAGTGCTTAAAAATATTTTGAGACTCCGAGCATAATAAAAGCTACCTCATATTTATTTTTCTGCTGTTGCATGAACTCCCTACGTGAGCTGTAAATCTCAAGATGCATAACTCATGTAAAATGGTTGCCCTCCTAGATACTACATTGCAGGTGCAAGTGGGGAGTCTAGAAGAAATTTTTCATCATTACGTAATTTAGCAAAGCCCTTGCCTACAAAAACTGTGAATTTCTCCATTTGAAAATTTAGTGAAGCCCTAAAACCACATATTTCGCAATGCAAAGATTGCTGCATGATCCTTCCCCTCGCAATATTAACACAATAAATGCCTTACAGTAATTACATCTTCAACAGCAAATAAATCAGGATAAGCAAATCTGTAGTACATAAACTGGCAAGCTCTTTTTTTCATATTGAATGGTTTTCTAAATTTCAATTACTCTTTTTAGTGCCAACTATAGTATTGAAAACTTACTATTTGATGACTTAATTTAATACCACCATCTTCCTTTTCACGGGCAAAATAATACTGCTTCATATAACACACGAGAAGAACTGGCTTGTCACCTTTTAACTATGCCCACAGCGAGCTGTCAAACATTTCATTAATTGTCTGTGCCATCAGATTATTCTGAACAAAAGTGACAGTATGCTAAACTTACTTCCAGTCCTATCAAACTGAGCAACAGCATTTTCAGGGCTTTCTGCTCATCTTGAAGAAGATTGGAATAGCAGCTGTCGACTGGAGCCTCCAGAAGCTTCCGCACCTAAGTAAACGAGCAGAGGCAACAAATTATATGGGGGCTTCAGGCTGATTGTAATAACATCCGTGTGTTACCACGAAGCAGGACAGCACCTTTTCTTTATCTGTATTGGGTACGATGAGAATGCTCTCTCCAGACGAGTCCATGCCTGCTCGCCCAGCACGTCCTGCCATTTGCTGATAGACGCTCCGGGTGAGGAACTCGGTGCCGGTGTATGGCGACTTGAGAATCACTCTGCAACAAACCACCGATGCTTGCAAATAAGTCAGCACCAATGAGACATTACTGCATATCCTACAGTATAGTTGCACCGGTCAACGATCGTGAACCAACAGTTACTTTTATTGAAAGATCGCCGAGCATGCTTAACGATAACAGTGCCTGCTCGTGGTGACATTGCCTTAACTTCAAACAAAACAGTCATTCTTATACAAGTAGTACGAGCTAGCACTGCCCCAACAGTGCCATTTGGGAGTAGCATGAATCAATAGGCAGCTTCCCTACACATAGGCAAAACAAAATACCCACCGAGATGTACTATGCCTATATAATAATAACCACAGAGATCATATCTGTTTTTACCTTGCTCTAATTTCATGCACCATTGTGCAGAATGGATGCATTGACATTTCCAAATCTATGTTCATAATACAGTCACAAATAAATAAAGTCAAACCAGAAATATTCAAATGAATACTACTGTTAATTGAATTTGCTTTGATTCGATTTTAGATTGTTGAATATTTCTAAGAATTCGAAATGAACGAATAGGGGTATACTAATCTGCATTTAACACTCTATAAAAGTGGTTTCACTGCAGTAGAGGGGTGCTAAAAGCCGTGAAAGCACCTATCTAACTGTATATTAGTTTGCATGTAGCCCACTCTAAAGATGTTTTCACTGCAGTAAACCAGTGCTAAACCGTGAAAACACCTATCAAGGATAAATCCATGCTGCCGCAAAGCTCCTCTTTTAAGGTTAAATGTCAATATATTGCCCTCTACTCGACTCATATTTTTTTTTAGTTTCAAAGCTTGTTATACCAGCTTAGATGCTCTAAATATAGCAAATTTTAAAACGCAACATATTTACAAGTTATCACTTGCATTCTACCGAACGTCAAGTCCTGCTACTATTCAAAGTTGTTTCCACTTCCTTTGAACCAAGAAGAATGGTATTTGCACAGGTCTTGTTTCAACTTTTAAAAAAATATTGTGCAGGTTAGTTGGGTCATGACAAATATGCCCATTTTTCTTTTTAATACATGATATATACTATTCGAATCTGATTCGAAATTATTCGATTTGCTTTGAACCTAAAATTCACTATTTGCAAGCCTAACCATGTGGCATAAAACATTCTAAATCATTTTATACATTGGGTGAACAAGTTAGATTCTCGGCATTGTTTTACAATACTACAAGGAAGGTGGCTTTACAGCATAAACAGGATCTTTCTATTTTCTATTGTGTAGTTTGTAGTTGGCATGTGCGTTATGCAGGGCTAAATGAAATATCAATGTAAGCAGGGCATCGTCTGAATGACTGCTTTTTATTTTCTGAATACATGCAAGTAGGGCATATCTCAACGTGAATAAAAAAAAGTCTGATCTTTTGCTTTTCACACAGCAAAGGGCGACCACGTATGACAGGCAGCACTAAGGGGGGAATATTACTGGAGGAAACATGAGATGGCAAGCGGTAGTTTCTACTCGATCTACCCGACACCCTTCTAATCACACCGCTCACTTCCTCAAATGAATGCGAGCAACCTCCTTTTCACAAGGAAAAGCCACCTTTTTAGCAACAACTTGTATATTTGGGTGAGTCGGTTCATCTTGCAAACAGCTTGAAGCAAAGTGAAAGAAAAAGTAGGACAATGAAGGAACACACACAAGCAGCGCTTGTCCTTTTAGAGTGGTCCTATGTTGTCCTCGTTTTTTCTCACTGCTTCAAGTTATTCGCCACCTTCTAAGGTCATTTTTGCTTCCCGACGTTTTATCTAAACTTTCTGGCGATTTCTGTTCAGCACAGCCGTAAATTTTCCTGTGCACTAACATTAAATCATTGTCAAGTTCAAAAAGTAGTTTGAGATAAAGAACAATTCGATTTACCCAAGTTTGATACAGTATTGTAGGGTTCGACTGACATATTCTACATAAAACTGAATCGGATATAATACATCTGACTTGTAATTCAATATATCAGCATATTCACGCACCGCTACCAGCGACCTAATTTGCGGTTACTATTTACTGAGTCAAATTTTAACCACACTCTTGTAAGAGATAAGTAAAAAGAGGTAGCACCTCTTGGCTGGCAGGTTGACACCAGCCGCCAGAGTCGAAGTACACGTAAGGCAGCAGAGCACACCAGAAGTGTAAGCATCTTCCACAATGCGGCGTTCCTCCACCGTCAGTCCGCTGTGGTGGTAGGCCACACCCATGGGCAGAGTTTGCCGCAAAACCCGACAAACCTGCCCCAATTCCGCACGCAGCGTCTGCAGTAGGGCTTCCTTCTGCTCACGCTTGTGGTCCAGTAATGATCTGAAATGTAGCCATTGAAGAGCACTGTTCGGACAGCTGTGGTGAAATAATCAAGGTTGTAATAGCATCAAAGATGAAGTGGCTTGACCAATAAGAGTGAACAGCATTCACTCAGCTTTAACTACTCAGTAGACTCTCAGTAATCGGAAATCTCTTAAGTGAAATAGCTCTCTAAATGGAACAGTTCTTTCTTGTATGATTGGTTTTGGCCTTGTATATAGAAATGCTGTTCAACTATCAGTTAATGGAACTTCTATCCAAAGGAACATACTTTCCTAGTCTCTCCAGGTTCAGTACAGTAAGAGTCTACTGAATTTACTGGTTCATTCTCCAAGACTGCGTTGCAATATGCAGGATTGCCTGTCTAGGAGACGGAATTCTCACTGTAAACACTCTTACTGGCAGTGCAAACACTGCTTCGTTAGGAGCATTTAACATTTAGGACAGCACCCAACACATTTTTAACTCTCAATGTCAGACACTAGTCTGGTCGCATAAATAAAGCTCTTGAACGGATTGCCTGCAGAAACCAGCAGAATATCTATGTCTGTAACGTAATGTATAAGACTCAGATGCAGGCAATGACAATCACTTACTGTGGCAGGAAACGAGCCAGAAGCAAAGCCACGCTCTCACAGTTTTGCTTTGTTGGGCAGAAGACGAGACAAGAGTGCTGCGGAACCGTCTCTGCTACCAAGAGAGACAGCTGCTCGGGATCCTGCATCTGGGCTTTCTACAGTACAGATGTGGCAAGAACACAGGTCTGATAAGCAGAGCTGACATTGCAAGCAATATTCGCAGGCAGAAACTTCTTTATTCGAAAGTGCAGCAAACATTTCAGGAACTTTTATACTACTTAACATGCAATGCAGTGTCACGAAATATATGTCACTGTTCCAGTGAGAGCAATGTCATGGCTTCAATTGCCAGCTGCACCAGCCTCGTTTTAATGAAAGTGGCAGGAAACAAAAAAAGCTATACAAGTGCATCGAGATTTAAAAAAAAGTTGAGGGCCTCACTTAGTTACAACCCCTCCATGACAGTATCTCTAAAAGTCACTGTACTGCTTTGAGAAATCAAATGCTACCAATCATGAATCAGCGAATTAATCTATGTTCATGTAGTGCATACAAGTAAAAATGTTCAAGCTACTTACTCTTTCCTTTAGTGTACCTTTAAGCTCTGTGATAGAGTTATCAATGAATGTTCACAGTGGCAAAGCTTTGAAAAGAGGTATGGTTTTCCTTTCCTTGTAAAGCCTTAAATGGCATATGTACCATTAGGTTGCCACTACAAGCAGGCAGTCAACGTCAGTGGCACATTAAGTTGACTGCACACTTTTTGTAAGGTGGTGCACTTCAGGCATGCTAGTGGTCAAAGCCCAATGATATCTTGAACTTTAGATGCACTATGGAAAAAAAATGACAGAAACTACCTTGGGAAGTTTGCGGACAAGACGAAACGGTTCCTCTTCGCATTTTCCCTGTTGCTCAAAAATGTAATCTTCCACTTTGACGTACTCCCTCAATTCAACCTGTTCGAGAATATAACAGGGGCATATCTTGAACTGTTTCCACAAATCAGCGTACAACTCACGAATGAAATATTTTTTCAACACGTTAGTCCAATGCCAGAGATTCGAAAGTGCATCAAGGAGGAGGTTTGATACTAACAACATATGAGCCGTTAAGTCAGAATACGGACTCAAATGTCAGCTTCACTTCCCACATTATAAGGCAGTCACATCATTGACAATTTAATAAATATGAACGCACTGCACTCCCACAATAATTCACAACACTGTTCAGTACTGAAAGTTTCAAGGAGTCCTAAAACGACTTCTCAAATTCTTTAGCTTAAGATACATGATAAGACTTTTATAGAAGAAAAAAAAGAACTTTGCAAGCATTTCATCCACACAATGCAGCAACAAATGTAAAAAATTGACAAAATCTTAAGTCTTCTAGATAAAGGTTAGTTCATTCATTTAAGAGGACCACAAAATGTGATTACATCGTAGTATAAATGAAAAGACCATGAAATAAAATCATAGAGTCCAGCATTCTTTTCGCATTGTGAGTAGAATTTATATTTTTAAATTGCACTTAAAAGTAACAAAAACTATCATGTGGCACAACCCAGCGGAAGAGGATTGAAGCTGGATTACGAAATATCGAGTTGATCACGTCGCTGTACGTAGTCGCGTAGCCTGATGCTGACATGAGTGCCATTCCTCAAAACAGAGTTTGAATATTATTATCCGGCCCCGCTGAATTCTGCGCTGCTTACGACTTAAAAGGAGTTGGGCGGTGAGAAGCAGCGCTGCTGTCGAGCCACGGTGCATGTGCAGTAAACTACCATGCTCGAACAAGAACCCCTCTAGCGCTCACTGTTAGCAGCATGTGAGTATACGGCTTCATATTTGCTACAGATTTCCAATTCAGATTACAAGTGCTTTACGGCGTTTTTCACTTTGTCATTCCGTGACTAGACTCGCTGATTGGTAATCTTTTCGCTCCGCTAAAAAAAAATGGCACCACTAATATTGGTTGTCGGTCTCTTTAAAGAGCGATCTCATATGTGTTAACAAGTTCAAAAAAAAAATATTCATATTCAATTCAACTGATAGTTTAAATTAAATGTAGCTTACTTGAAAGTAACGTTCCAATCAAACGGACAATTCTGGTATGATAGGCATGCCCTTATACCTCACACCAAAATCCGAGATGGTGAAGGAGTTGTTTACTTACGTTAAGTATAGAAGAAACTGACTGCGCACACATAGACATATCAATTTGTAAGATCCAAATGAAAGATAACAGGATGAGGATACACGTATTCTAAAAGGTGACAAGACCTTATGAAGTGAGACCTCAACAATGTGAAATGCTTGGCTTAGAACGAAGCCGGTGGGACATACCGGGCGAAAGGACCCGACGAAAACCTCTGCACTGAGAAAGGAAGCAAGGTCGTCCATATTTCCAATAGTGGCACTCATACCCACAATTTGAGTTTGTGCTGAAAAAGAAGGAAATGTAAGGCATCGTTTTGGCTGCAAGACACTTCTTTTACTTGCCGAGCCTCTGCCCGACAACACAGATCAGACTGATGATGATGAGTATGTACATATAAGATGACACACATGAATAATGCTCACACTTATTCCCCCCCCCCCCCCACGCGTGAGCGGCCAGCCCGGACGCGTCTTAGACGGAAACGGAACATCGAACGAATGGCTTCAGACGTGATATGTGGACAATCTCCGAACCACGACAGCGACGATCCGAAGAAAGGTCGCTGGTAGTGAAGGAAGGAAGTATGTTTATTTACAGAAAGGGAGAGAGGTCGGCCTGAGCGATAGTTTGCTCTAGCCTGCTACTCTACACTGGGGGAAGGGAAAGGGGAAAAGAAAGATTAATGGATGACGATGGTGAGATAGAGAGGTGAGTATGTAGTGTTCTTTCTAGCTGAGACACATTTTAGAGCCGCGCACATAGTCCAGTTGTTTCTAAAAAGGTAATAACTGCTCTTGTGACCGCAGTTGCACTGTTGGTGTCTGGCCAAGGGCCCAACATGGTCTCATCAGTTAATGACCTACTGCGATATTGTTCAGTAGAAGAAATCAGTGTTTGTCGTTCACGTGCGTATGCTGGGCAGACACAAAATATGTGCTCAAGTGTTTCTGGCACATCACAGTGTTCACAATTAGGACCGGTGTCACTGCGACCGATGATATGTGCGTAACGTCTAGTGTACGCTACACCAAGACGAATGCGGTGGATCATACTTGTGAGTTGCCGTTTCAATTTAGGAGGCATGCGGACACGGTAGGTAGTTCACAGGTGATGTTTGTTCATTGATTGTATAGGGTCCAATGAAGCGTGACTGAAATTTATCGCACAATCCTGGAGTACGAATGGGCGTCCAAAGCAACACTTCATCCCCCGGACTGAAGGAGACGTCGCGATGAGAGCTGTCGTAGCGCTGCTTGCGATCTTGCTGATTGGCTTCTGTATTAAGGCGAGCCCGTTGCCGACATTGCTCGAGCCTTCTGATGAACTGCTCTGATACGGTTGCCGAGGCGTCACTTGGAACATTTAGGAAAGAGACGCCGATGGTGAATGTCGGTGAACGGCCGTACACGAGGTAGAAAGACGAGTAGCCAGTAGTTCTTTGAACAGCGGTGTTATGGGCAAACGTCACAAAAGGCAAAATCCTATCCCAGTCGTCGTCGTTTGGTGCGATATACATTGATATCATTATTATGAGTATTATTACGGAGCGTGCAGTAGAAGTTGGAGGCAGGGTAGTTAGACAGGACACTGGCAAGCTTTTCCAGGAAATGAAGAACCTAATTAAGAAGCGTAAAATCATGAAAGTGTCAAGTATAACAGACAAAATAGAACTGGCAAAGCTTTCGAAGTTGATTAATAGACGCAAGGTATGCGATGTAAGAAGGTATAACATGGAGAGAATTGAACACGCTCTGAAAAACGGAGGAAGCGTCAAAGCAGTGAAGAGGAAACTTGGGATAGGCAAAAGTCGGATGTATGCACTAAGGGACAAAGAAGGCAAAATAACTACCAATATGGATAGGACAGTTAAAATAGCGGAAGAGTTTTACAGAGATCTGTACAGTAGTGGAGACAACCACGACCTTAATACTATAAGAACTAGCAGTAACCCAGATGACACCCAACCAGTAATGATAGAAGAAGTCAGAAAAGCTTTGGAGAACATACAAAAAGGCAAAGCTGCTGGTGAGGGTCAGGTAACATCAGATCTGCTGAAAGATGGAGGACAGATTGTGTTAGAAAAACTAGCCACCCTGTTTACGAGGTGTCTCCTGACGGGAAGAGTACCAGAGTCTTGGAAGAACGCTAACATCATCTTAATACATAAGAAAGGAGATGACAAGGACTTGAAGAATTACAGGCCGATCAGCTTGCTCTCTGTAGTATACAAGCTATTTACAAAGGTAATTGCTAACAGAGTAAAGAAAACATTAGAATTCAATCAACCAAAGGGACAAGCAGGATTTCGAACAGGCTACTCAACAATTGACCACATTCATACTATCAACCAGGTAATATAGAAATCCTCAGAGTATAACCAACCACTATACATAGCCTTCATAGATTACGAGAAGGCTTTTGATTCAGTAGAAATATCAGCCGTCATGCAGACACTGCGGAATCAGGGCGTAGATGAAGAATATATAAACATTCTGGAAGAAATCTACAGGGGATCAACTGCTACCATAGTGCTTCATAAAGAAAGCAAGAGAATACCAATCAAGAAGGGTGTAAGGCAGGGGGACACTATCTTCCCAATGCTATTTACCGCGTGCTTGCAGGAGGTTTTCAGAAGCCTAGAATGGGCGCAGTTAGGGATAAGAGCTAATAAAGAATACCTTAGTAACCTGCGCTTCGCCGATGACATTGCATTGCTGAGTAACTCAGGGGACGAATTGCAACTCATGATTACGGAGTTGAACAGGGAGAGCAGAAAGGTGGGTCTTAAAATTAATCTGCAGAAAACGAAAGTAATGTACAACAACCTCGGAAAGGAGCAGCGCTTCGAGATAGGTAATAGTGCACTTGAAGTTGTAAAAGACTATGTCTACTTAGGGCAGGTAATAACCGCAGAGCCGAACCACGAGATTGAAGTAACTAGAAGAATAAGAATGGGGTGGAGCACATTCGGCAAGCACTCTCAAATTATGACAGGTAGATTGCCACTATCCCTCAAGAGGAAGGTATACAACAGCTGTATCTTGCCAGTACTTAGCTACGGAGCAGAAACCTGGAGACTTACAAAGAGTGT
The DNA here is from genome assembly GCA_013436015.1 of Rhipicephalus annulatus. Taxonomy (NCBI): domain Eukaryota; kingdom Metazoa; phylum Arthropoda; class Arachnida; order Ixodida; family Ixodidae; genus Rhipicephalus; species Rhipicephalus annulatus. Next base: position 106,549 of record WOVY01003112.1, read on the forward strand.
TCAGCTTAAATTGAGGACGGCGCAGCGAGCAATGGAAAGAAAAATGGTAGGTGTAACCTTAAGAGACAAGAAGAGAGCAGAGTGGATTAGGGGACAAACAGGGGTTAAGGATATCATAGTTGAAATAAAGAAGAGAAAATGGATGTGGGCCGGGCATGTAGCGCGTAGACAGGATAACCGCTGGTCATTAAGGGTAACTAACTGGATTCCCAGAGAAGGGAAGCGGGTTAGGGGAGACAGAAGGTTAGGTGGACAGATGAGATTAAGAAGTTTGCGGGTATAAATTGGCAGCAGCAAGCACAGGACCGGGTTAACTGGCGGAACATGGGAGAAGCCTTTGTCCTGCAGTGGACGTAGTCAGGCTGATGATGATGATGACATCGATAGCATGTCTGTTAGTGTCCGATGAAATCTCTCTGTCAGCCCATTAGTTTGGGGGTGGTATGCTGACGTCGTCTTATGTACTGTACCAAAGGTTGTGAGCAGGGTTCCGATTATGGTGGACAGGAACGTTTTGCCACGATCACTCAAGAGGACGCGAGGTGCACCGTGAGGCAATACAATGGCGTTGAAAAAGAAGTCTGCGACGTCTGAAGCAGAACTTGTGCGTAGTGCAGTAGTCTCTGCGAACCGTGTCAGGTGATTGACAGCAGTCACAATCCAACGATTACCTGCTGGCGTGATGGGGAGAGGTCGTGGTAGGTCTTTGCCAACGATGGCGAAAGGAGTCTCAGGACACGGGATGGGTTGCAGAAGGCCAGCAGAATACAAAGTTGGTCGCTTCCGTCGTTGACACACATGGCAAGATGCAACGTACTTGGCCACAAAGGTAGAAATGCCAGGCCAGAAGAAACGTTTCCTGGTGCGGCTTTGTGTTTTGTGAAATCCCAAGTGGCCTGCACATGGGTCGTCGTGAAAGGCTTCGAGGACTTGGTGAAGTAGAGAACGCGGAAGTACTGGAACCCAGCGGTGTCCATCAGTAGTGTAAACGTAACGATGGAGCACATTGTTATAGAGCTTGAATTGCCGTAGTTGTCGGCACAATCTAGCATTAAGAGTAGGTGATATACCATTTAGGCGTTGAATAATGCTATTGGAATATGAATCATCACGCTGGCGTGTGGCGAACTCAGTGCAGTGATTTGAAGCCGGCGTGTCGATAACCGCAAGTTGCGATAATGTGAGGGGTGACGCAGAGTTTTGCCCACCAGATGAGCAATTACCTGACGTACTCGATGATGACAGTGGAAGGGGGCAACGAGAGAGAGCATCTGCATCTTGGTGTCTTTTGCCAGACTTATAGGTGACGTCAAAATCGTACTCTTGTAGGCGGAGCACCCAACGACCGATGATTGATTGATTGATTTGTGGGGTTTAACGTCCCAAAACCACCATTTGATTATGAGAGACGCCGTAGTGGAGGGCTCCGGAAATTTTGACCACCTGGGGTTCTTTAACGTGCACCCAAATCTGAGTACACGGGCCTACAACATTTCCGCCTCCATCGGAAATGCAGCCGCCGCAGCCGGGAATCGAACCCGCGACCTACGGGTCAGCAACCGAGTACCTAAGCCACTAGACCACCGCGGCGGGGCGGCACCCACCCAACGACCGAGGCGGCCAGACAAGTTTTTCAGTGACGATAGCCAGCACAAGGCGTGATGGTCTGTAATAATTGTGAAGTGGCGTCCGTAAAGATACGGTCGAAATTTTTGTACGGCCCAAACGACAGCAAGGCACTCTTGCTCAGTTATGGAGTAGTTCTGTTCAGCAGCCGTAAGAGCACGACTAGCATACGCAATAACTCTTTCCCGTGAAGTGGCATCCCACTGTAGAAGAACTGCACCAATGCCATGGCCACTCGCGTCAGTGTGGAGACATGTAGGTGCGTTTTCGTCGAAATGGCACAGAACAGGGTAGGATGTTAAAGCATGCTTGAGGGCTTGAAAGGCACACTCGCAGTCGTCGTCCCAAGCGAAAGTTGATGCGGATGTCAGCAGCTTATGCAGTGGCGACGCGATGGCAGCAAAATGGCTGATGAAGCGGCGTAAGTAGGACGCCAGGCCCAGGAAACTTCGTAGGTGTTTCTGATTTTCTGGCCGAGGGAAGCATATCACGGCAGCAAGCTTGATGTTCTTGTTGGCAAAATGGCATTTCTTTGTGTTTAACTGAAGTCCAGCATTAGAAATACACGTCAAAACTTCGTCTAAACGATCAAGGTGCTGACGAAAGGAAGTGGAGAAAATGAGGATGTCATCTAGATAACAGAGACATGTTTTCCATTTTAGGCCACGTAGAACTGTGTCAATCATACGTTCAAACGTGGCAGGAGCATTACATAAACCGAATGGCATCACGTTGAATTCATACAGCCCGTCTGGTGTTGCAAAGGCAGTTTTTTCTTTGTCCGCTTCGTGCATAGGTATTTGTCAATAACCAGACCGTAAATCCAGGCTGGAGAAAAATTCAGCGCCTTGTAGAGAGTCAAGTGCGTTGTCGACTCGTGGGATTGGGTACACGTCTTTTCGCGTGATCTTATTAAGTGCTCGATAATCGACGCAGAATCGCACCGAACCATCCTTCTTTCGGACTAGCACTACAGCTGATGACCACGAGCTGGACGAAGGCCGGATAACATCTCATTTGAGCATATCAGCAACGTTGTTCACTATGATTTTTCGCTCTGCGGATGACACTCGTTATGGGCGGCGGCGTACAATTGTATTGCCTTCCGCTTCAATGCTATGTACGGCGACGGAAGTGCGACCCAAAAGCTTGGAAATTACATCAAATGAAGCACTGGGTTTTTGAAGTATACCCAAAAGTTCTTGCTTTTGTGCTGACGTGAGATCGGGATTTATTGTGGCTGTTAAAACAGCTATCGTAGCATAGTCATCAGTACTCGTAGAGAAAGATGGTGCGTCTGCATGAAGGGGCACCAGAGAAAGTGGTTCGGTATCTGTGAAGCAAACCACACTGGTGCCCTGGGGCAGTGCAAAAGGCAAAGAAGTAGGGTTAACTGCCGTAACTAATGCTCTGCCATCATGAAAGGGCACCAGGCTAGGAGCGATGGTAAGTCCACCAGAGATGTAGCGTCCACACGGTGCTAGGAACACATCACCAGAACTGATCTTATCTGATGCCAGGGTCAGAATATGCTCATTGTCTGGAGGAATAAAACAGTCATCAGCGGTGACGAAGTGCTGGCTATGAGCATCTTTATCGGACGAAAGCGCAGTATCTGACATACGAATGACCCTCTGCTGGCAGGATATCACGGCTGAAGCTGAGGAGAGAAAGTACCACCCTAAAATGAGCGCATTAGTACACGATGACAGAACGAGGAACTGTATATGATGAAGAATGCCCTCAATAAAAACTCGTGCTGTGCAAACACCAGAAGGCTGAACAAAAACCGCATTAGCACAGCGAAGGGGAGGGCCATCATATGGTGTCTTCACTTTGCGTAAACGGGAACACAAGTCCACACTAATAACTGAGAGCGATGCACCCATGTCCACCAAGGCCATTCAGTCCATATACCCTCAACACACACTGAAAGTACATTTGAAGGGCGTTCCCGAGGAGTTCGATGCAGTCCACCAAATGCAGCTTTCCCTCCTGAAGCTGCACTGTTTAGTTTTCCGGGCGGTGATCAGACGCCGTGGTAGCCGGACGAAGTGGTGACGAGGAACGGCGGCGCGAGGAGCGGAAGGTACTGGCTGCGTCGAAGTGCTGTGGAGATGGTGAGCGGCGTTGGTACAGTTGGTATGGGTGGTGATGTTGTGGAGCAGGGGCAAACTCATCCTTCACGAAGTTACCATAGCCCTGCCTTTCGTCTTGTTGACGTCGACAACAGAACCATGAAATGTGGCCACGTATTTCGCAATAATAGCAAACCGGTCGAGTTGGACGCCAGGCATGAAAAGAAGGAGGTGCCCTTGGGGCGAGGGCATTCAGTGAGGGCTGCGTAGTTGACACATACTGCGACGATTGCTGAGAAGGTGACGCTGCAACCACCTGAGCGTAGGCCGTCTTTGGAGTGGTATGCGAGCTCGGGACTTGCTCACACGTCATGGACGCTAGTTCCTCCTTCACAATGTTGCGGAGGCTGCCTGCAGAAGGCGTTATGCGGAGCTCATAAGACGACGAGGTGGCCTGGAGTTGCAGCTCCTCGCGGATCATAGACCGTATCAACGCACGGAGCTCATTGACAGTCGTTGGCCTGAGATCTCCTGTGTCAGGTTGTAAACGTATAAGTTGAAGGTCATCGAGTCGCTGACACGTACTGATGATATCGGCGACCGTGGTGGGGTTCTTTGCCGCTAAAGCGTTAAATGCGGTGGCGCCTATGCCCTTGAGCAGGTGGCGAACGCGGTCATGTTCCGCCATCGAGCTGTCGACGCGACGGCATAGGGCGAGGACATCTTCAATGTACGAAGTATAAGACTCGCCAGAGTGCTAAACACGTTCAGCAAGCTTCCGTTTGGCTACGTCTGCACGGACAGAAGGGTTGGCAAATATCTGACGGAGCTGCTGCTTAAAGGTAGGCCAGTCCGGGAAATCCAGTTGATGTGACAGTCCATGAAGGCATGCCCAGGGGTTTAGGCGGGGTGGATGGAGCCGTGCTGTTGTGCTCATCTTGAGACATGACCATGGGCTGACTGCGCAGATGGCGACCCGACCGGAGCTCCAGGGATGGTTAGTAGTCGAAGATAACCAAAAAGCGCTGCAGGGAGAGGACCAGGGGACCGGAAAGCACTCTCCAGCCCTTGTAAAGCAACGTTTTGATGATGATGATGATGATCCTTGACACTCTGGCGCACACCCACAAAGGGGGATCAGCCAAGAACCGGGCGGCAGGATCTTACCTAAAAAGCTAATAGTTTTTCAAAGAAAACGTAATTTTGGGCTGAAAAAAAAAATATAGAAAGAAAAGCCGAAAATCGAAAAAGGAGAATATCTGAGCAGGGAGCGATGCAGGCCATCAGATGCGATTTGAGACAGAGGTAATGGTGGGTCTAAAATTATATATATATATATATATATATATATATATATATATATATATATATATATATATATATATATATATATATATATATATATATATATATAGGCAGATTAACATGGCAATCGCTTTGTTTCAATTATGTATTCAAATACCGCAGAGCAGACGTCCCTGTGGCTATAACCGAATTTAATGCTGCCAAACGACAAAATTACTACCACATTTAATTCTAATCCCAATTTTTCAAGTGGAGCTACCAGGTATCTTTTCCGCTGATGAGAATACCGGCGACAGAACAAAAAGAAGTGATCTATCGTTTCCATTTTTTCGCAAGCCTGACATAAAGGTGACGCCTTTAGACCAACTTTATGCAAATAATAATTTAGTTGAGGAATTCTGCAACGCAATCTTGTAAAAGTAACTTCCAAGTGCCGTGTTGCACACCACTGTCTATTCCAGCGGCATCTTAGATGTGCGAAATCTCGATATTTATCCAATGAGTAGCGGTCGTATTCACGCAAACAGAGGTTTCTAAACCTTATTGCTGTCGCGTAAGCCGTATCAGGCAAAATCGGGATAATGGGACCGCTAAGAGATACTGTGGCTAGTGCATCCGCCATCTCATTGAGATATATGCCACGATGACCTGGTACCCATAAGAGCCGCAGTTTTTTCAAGTTTGTCGGTATGAGTTGTCGAAACATGTGCATAAGTGTTAAGTTGGCTCCTGAAGACAGAGCAGCACATACTGAAAAAGAATCTGTAATTACGACTGCTTCCGATTCGCCCAAAGGAAGTTTCCGTAGTGCCAGTACAATAGCAAATAATTCTGCCATGAATATTGGTGTGTAATCTGGGAGTCTAACCGAAAAGGACCAGTCAAGGGAACGTGAGAAGATACCTGCCCCAGCCTTTTCATTTGATACGGATGCATCGGTCGCAATTATGTTGTTCAAGTTCACATGCGCCAAGTAATCCTGCAGCCGATCATTTAAATATTGAAATGGCATTTGCTTTGCGTTAGAGGGATAAATATTCTCAAATTCTATCTTAAGATCTAAGTTAACGTCTCTTGTTGTGAAAATATGTTTTATTTTGACGTTCAGTGGTTCTAGCAGCGCTTGAACGAACAAGATCTGTGGGCAGTGGAATCGTGACCACCAAGTTTCAAAAAATAAACTTGGTTCTTTATTAAAAGCATAAAATGATGCTCTCTGGGGCACAGTGTATAGTTTTAAAAATGTTTGGATAGTAAGCATTTTGAATCTATTCAACAATGACGGTAGACGCGCTTCCATGTATAGCACGTTGTTAGCAACAAACTTGGGCAGTCCAAGGCACAGTCGTAAAGCCTCCCTTTCTAATAGTATTAGCGGTCTCATTTTATATGTCGCACTGCCCGAAAATAAGACGCAGCTGAATTCCATGATAGGACGAATGTACATTTTATAGACCATTACCAATGTATTTCTTCGCAACCCCCTTTTTATGTTGCTGAGCTTGCGTAACCACCCCATGGCTCGTGTTGCTTTGGACGCAATGTGATCGATGTGGCTTTTCCAATTTAACGAGCTGTTATATACGATGCCTAAGTATTTAAGTGAATCCACCTGGGGAATCTGCTCTGTGCCATACATCAAGGAGATGTTGACAGGATCCTTGAACGAGAACGCTAGAAGCGCGCTTTTGTTTACATTTAGAGACATTCCAATTTTTTGAAGCCATTCCTCTATCATGTTTAGGTAATTCTGTAATGTCTGATAAAGTAATTGCAGATCACTGTTTGTCGCAAAGAAAGCAATGTCATCTGCATAAACATATAAATGAATATCGCTATGTGTTGGAATCGAACTGAGGAAGATGTTAAACAACACCGGTGAGAGCACTGCACCTTGTGGTACGCCACGGTATTGTCGATATCTGTTAGAAAAACAACCCCTTTGAAAGCAATAAAACTCTCTCTCCCTTAAAAACTCTGCTACCCATGATGTCATGTATTTTGGTAAGTGTGACCTTTCCATCTGCTCTATTAGTATTTTATGCTCCACTTTGTCATACGCCTTGGCCAAATCCAGAGTAACTAATGCACAATACTCTCTTCTACGCCTAGCCAACTGTATACGACTCTCCAAATCCGCGTGCGCACACCATATGGAGCATCCCGATTTAAAGCCAATTTGACTGGGGTTCAATATTGATTTCTCCTCAATGTATTTTATCACACGTGCATTCAAAACTCTTTCAGTTAGTTTAACCAAATTAGATGTAAGAGAAATTGGCCTCACATTGTCAAGTGTATACCCAAGCCCCTGTTTTTTAAGTATCGGAATTATTTTGGAAAGTTTCCAATCCACCGGTATCCAAGAATTTTTCAAAGAGTAATTAACCATATTACAGAGTTCATGTGGGGAAATGTCATATAGTACTTTTATCATTGCTGAAGTTACTCCATCTGGTCCAGGTGCTGTAGGAGGTAAGTGCCTCACTACACCCGCTAGTTCCGCTAATGTCACCTCGTTGAACTCCTCCCCTGCAATTGGCTTTACTATGTGTCTTGGCATTGTTGATCTGAATCTTTCTTCTAATCCTTTAGCAACATTTTCTAAGACTTCAGTGAGTTCGCTAGGCGATAGAATTGAAAAATCAATATTGTCTGATGGTGGTATCATTTTTCTGGAACGCAAAAATCTAAAAAGCGCCTTTCTGTTGTATGGTTTTGAAAGATAGCTAAATTTGTTAGTGTCATAGTCATCTTTTGCTTTGCGTACTGTGCGTTTAAAATCTGCTGCCACGTATTTATAGTCACACCAGTTTTTTGGGCATTGGTTGTGGATAAGTTGCTTCCACGCCGCTTTTCGTTTTCTATACCCCCTCGTACAATCAGCGTTCCACCATGGGCTAAACGACCCGCCTGTGACTGAAGTTATTGAAAAAGTTGACTTTTTTATTGCTCTTTTCAGTACCGCACACAAACTCATAGCCCGAATGTCTTCCTGCATGTCATTGCGAAGAACCAAAGTAGGCTTCAAGTCTTTTTGTAAACGCTCATAATTTACAAACGAGCCAATTTTACCAGTTAAAAATATCCCGGGAAAGTTAATATCAAAGCTAATAGGAAGGTGGTCACTGTTTGTTGCGCAATCTAATGTTTTCCACGACGAAATGTTTAGTGAGGAGCTGCAAAAGGTCAGATCTATCGCCGACTTTGATTGTCTCCTAATAAACGTAACAGTGGGGAAATTTGCACAAGATAAGTTATTATCAACAGTCCATTCCCACAAGCGCCTTCCATTTACATCAGTCTTGAAACCCCAAGACACGTGGTGTGAATTAAAGTCACCAGTTAATATTACATCCTTCCTGCAGGAAGCTAACATTGCATCTAAGCATCTTGTGTCCTGTACTCCTACCGGGAAGTATGCGTTAACAAAAGAAAAAGGGGAACAGCCTGGCAGAGTGATGTCTAATACCATAATTTCATAGTTAGAATCCATGCACAGGTAGTTAATCTTCGCTCTATGACTAAATTTAGTTGATATAAAAATGGCAAGTCCACCACCTCTGCTAGGTCTGTCTAAACGAAATAAGCGATAATTTTTAGGTAAAATTTTTGTCCGTTTGTAAGCCAAGTTTCTTGTAAAGTAATAATATCTGGGGAAATTTGCGAAGAAATACACAATAGATCTGTGGTAGCCGACGCTATTGATCGACAATTCCACTGTAATACTTTTAAGGAGCCTATTTTGACTCTATAAACCCGCCGCAGAGACTGCTTGATCCAAAAGATCTTTCTTCAAAAAGTCTTTTTTGGAGAGGTTCTCCAAAACGTCTTTCTTTGACAGGAACTTTTTAGATTTTGATTTCTGTGAAGACTTTTTCGATAGGGGAGATCTGGCGGGCTTCAAGAAATTATGACATTCCGCATCCATATCTGTGAATTCATCAGTGTCATCTGATACGGTTTCTGGATCTGTCCGCAGTATCTTATTGGAGGGTCCTGCTTTAGGAGATGCGCATCGTGTAGGAGCTATCGGACTTTCTGTCCCGGCACAATTTGAAACCTCCAAATCCTGTGAAGTCTGATTTTTCATAGACACTGAAGCAATGATTTGGGTCAACTGAAATGTTAACAATTCAGCCACGACTCCAATAATACTGCTGGCAAGACGCTCCATCGCCTTTTCCGTTGCCTTCTCTACAGCCTCTGCTATATATTTTGCTAACGATGCATCCATAGCAGTGGTGTGTCGTGCTGTTACGCTTGCGTAACCTTTCGAGCGTTCTTGTAATTCAGTCACAGCTTCCCTCCGGGAGCAACGCCTGCGTTCCACAATTTCCAGCAGCTTAACTTCTCGTTCTTTCGCCTCACAATCTGAAGAGTCTGCAGTTCAGACTGATGATGATGAGTATGTACATATGATAAGATGATGCGCACGAATAATTCTCACAGAAGGTACAAACATTCCCTCACACAATGTGGCAACACTTGAAGGAAACATGGTTTAAACAGTCTGAGAGACAACAGGTCAGAGACGAGCTCTCAGAAGTCTCAACACATAGAAGTTACTAAAGTATGCGCCAATATAGAGCGAGCCATGACTTACAGCCTACACAGAAAAGTATTCATATAAAAAATCAGTACCCAATCAGTACACTAAGCGAATAACTGTGTCCAACAACTTTGAAAAGCAGTTTTCAACTTATTCCAAGGGTCCATCACCAATTTAAACATCACATTGCATACTGTATCGTAGCAGTTTAGGTGAACCTGATGTACAACAAGAACAAGCAAATGAATAGGGTCCACTAGGAGTAATGTCAACAAGGTAATAGCCTCGAGTGATGCAATGGCCACTGTTAAGGCAAATATGCATACCAGCACACCTATGGTACAAAGTGTGAACCCTCATCTCAGAAAAGAACAGGACTCACGGGAGATGTGCTTGACTTTAACAAGTGTGCTTTCAAGTATGGCCCCTCTGCTGCTCCCAGCGCCCAGCATATGTAGCTGGAAAACCAAAAGGGGAGGGATTCTTAGTACACTGCAGCATGCTGTGCAAACCCTTGCAAAATGATGTAGAATAACAGCACCAGACATTCCAGCCTTACAATATAAAGAGGCTAAAAGTTGTGCTAAAAGCTCCTGAATGCATTAATCACTTATGCTGACACTGCTCCTTAACATCTTGATGAACAGGTAGTGTACCCCATAGTAATAAGTAGAATTATATAAACCATGAAAAAATATATATTATGTTCATTCATGAGATAGTTCTATCGCAGCATTAAAAACTTCAACTGCCAGTACACATTGATTTAATAGATTGGTGCAGTCATTGCAATAAATAAGAATAACCAACCAGCAAATCATTCTCCAAAAAGTTTCTCAGTAATTGTATCTAACGTAACATTTGTAATTATTTGTACCTTAATTGGATACAATTTTTTTTCAAAGATTGCACAATTATCAGCTACAAGCAAAATTAAACTTGAATGTTCTTACAAGCATTCTTAAACCAAATCTTTCTAATTTTGGTCATGTCACACGGGCTTCTAGTTAGGTGTAGCATAACTTAACCTTAATCAAAACGCGAGGTCACATAACATGATCAAAAGGGTAACTTTAAGCCCAGATATAACAATAATATAAAAAAGTTACGTGATAAGATTCGCTACTGAAATTAAGCAGAGATGATGTCAAAATTTTTTATGGGGGGAGGGGGACTACGACAGGCGAGTTCCTTCATAAGGGCAGGAATGATGGACTGTGTTCTGAATACGGTTTACTCATGAGTAGCCAAAGTGGGGACAGGTGGAAATCTCAAAAGCGAACCTGCCCCTGAAATCGAGCTGCCACATTACTGCAAGAAAGCTTCCACATTGTGTCTCATAATGTCAAGCATACACAACGAAATTATGTTGCTCCTGTCAAACTGATACCTCAGGATGAAAAAACACTGACTGCTTGCGCATCACTGACACCCAATAAAGGCGCCATAGCGCAGCTACAGCAAATATGAATCACCTCATCAACCACGAGCAGGCCTAGTTCGCTTAGCCTGTTTTGTTCGATCAGTGAGTCCACCAGGAAGTGCGCCTTCTCAATGGTGGCAAAGTAGACGGCACAGCGCTGCTTTCTTTTGGGAGGTGGCAGCGCACCCCTACTGCCTGCATACTCTTCCACCAGAAAGTTGAGGTCCACTCCAAAGCTCGACATGGACCGCACCTTCATTGGAAAAATAAAATACACACTTTGCTTGCACATACAGCCCATGGCCAGACCACACTGTGCTGTTCACGACATGTGTGAGCAAAATACAGAGCACTACTACTTCAGCTACAGAAGGACTCAAGAAACACTGCTGGAAAAGGGATGATAAAAACTGCAGTTGGCAATCGAATTATCAAGACTAAATCACTAAACTCATTAGGAAATATAATTAAATAATTTACTTATACCTTGTATTTATGACAGTAACGAAACATGCATACTAATTGAAAAACAAGAAATAATTAAATGAAGCTCTGATTGCTTCGGTTCAGATTTGAGAATGTAATTATTCTGCCAATGTGGGTTCGCATCGAGCCTTATGCATTCTCCTAAGATGACTTGCATTCTTTTACCCAGCCAACATACCCCTTCTGAGCCATGGCCCTGAATTTAACCAATGTATTACCTAGTAGAGTGTATTGTTGGCACACAATCTGATTAGAATGCCACAGATGCAAAAGCGAATGATTACGATACGCACCTTCTCCTGAACAATGGACACATATGGAAGTATGAAGAGTACATTTTTGCGTGAGCACAGTATCTCCTTGAAGGCCAAGATTTCGGCGACCAGAGTCTTGCCTCCACTTGTTGGAAGTGAGTAGATAAGGTTCTTCCTCTGACTGAGAGCAGGAAGGCTCAGGCATTCCTTTTGCCAATCTGTAAAAACAACAGAACAAAAACCGATGCCCAATGTTTGAGGTGACCTTACCCACTGAATAACAGACATCAAATGTAGCAACGATGAAGTAACTGAATTGCACAAGGATATGTGCACTTAGCTGATGACCTATTGTTGATTATTTTGCTCTGCTGCTTATGCATCGTAGAAAATATCCTGAATAAAAAAAATGGGCAAAGCATTATTTTCACTTTTACTTTCTAGAAGTTCAAAATCTAAGCTGGTAAAGTTGAATTGCAAAATATCAAATAGAGCAGCGGTTCTCAAATGGGGGTCCGCGGAACCTATGAGGTTCGCGAAGCCATTTGTATGATCTGCGAAACTTTCACCCGCATTTTTCTTTACGCGTGACTGTGCCACGTATTGATGAACTGTCCAAAATGAAATGATGTGGCACGTTTGTTTGATGTTTTTGGTAGCAATAAAAGGCACCTGCTTCATGCTCCAGTTGTGTTAATTTACCTACGTACCACCCTCTCTCCCCTCCGCTGCAAGGAGTGCCCCATTACTTCCACCAGTCCACAACGGGTTCTTGACACATGGCTGAGAACCACTGCAATAGAGCTATTGATATGTTCATTTAGGTTAAATCATGAAAACAATCCAATTAATTCCTGGACTGCTTGCACACAGGTGCACCTACCGATATTCTAAAATTACAGCAACCAACAAGGCGAGGAGGGAAAGAATGACAACTACATGCCCTATATTATGATAGTGAACACAGTACACCATAAGGTTACTCAAACAATATAAGCAGCAAACATTACAAAATAAAAATCAATTCTACTCACTAAAACTACAACAATAACTATGCCGTGAGCCTTCTCTAATATTTTAGAAAAAATCTTTCTCATTTTTTTACTAAATGCAAAAACAGTGGTGACCACAGCTCGCAAAGCGTCATTTCTAATCCCAGTTTTGCACAGCACACTTTACACAAGGAACAAAGAAACAATAAGTGGCTTATGCAGAGACAGTTATTATAATAATTGTTATCATTACTACTATTTGCACAGTAGAAATATGAAAAGGCCCTTTTGCACATTCTCGGTCCGGCTATGCCTTATCCTGCCCAGCAGGGAAGGATAGTGGAAAGAATAAACAGCACAGCAACAACAGCAACAAAAGACAGATATGGAAAGCAGGGGTAGTGCATCAGGCTAGAAAGACAAGAACAAAGCTGTTGTCCTTTTTATTAATGTAGTTCTATTGAAATGTCCACTTACGCAAGCTAGTGAGGCAAGAAAAATAAGAGAGAGAGCTGCAGCATTGCTGGTTCAAATTTGATAGCAAAAAAAAAATGTACCAGGGTTTTCTCTCCATTTTCTAGTTTTTAACATTATGTGTTCTTTAAGTTAGTGAAATATTATTATGCAAATTTACATATTATCACATTAGTACTTACAAAATATATTTTGCTATTATTATTATTAGCAGTATTAGTACATTTTACACATGAAAAATCTAAGAAAAAAAAATTTCCAAAAAAAGCAAAAAAAAAAGCTGTTTCTGTTCATTATCCGGTTTAAGCACTGTGGCAAATAGCACGATACTAAATTCTGAACTGAAATGCTTAAAGAGGCTGACAATGCTAGAAAATTAATGCATACTATGATTACCTATTAATTGCAGCTAGTTAGTTTAAGGCGTATTTAATTGCAACGGTTTTTTCATATGGCTTATGTTTTAAGACGAATGCCATCCCACTTTAGCACCAACTGTTCTTTGTTTGTCTGTTTAATTTTATCACAAACTGTATTTTTTTTTTTGAAGACAGGCGCATGTTTGGAGAGTTAGTGTAGGTTTCCGTAATAAATATATATATAAAACAGCGCTTAACACATGGAATAAATCACTTTTTCCTCGAGATCTGTCTCATGTGTTTAAACGCTGTTTCGTGTTTGTCTTTTCATTTTTTTACAGGTCAAGAAACTAACAGAACAGGAATGCAATATTTTGTCCTACATTTTGGGAACTTATGTCGAAACTGTTGTCACAATGTGTTTGTATGTGTTTTCACGCACGTGCGTACCGAGTCCCACAGCATGACGTCGTAGTCGCCTTCCTAATTGATTTAGCATTTGATTTGGACAAGGAAGGCTAATTAACGTCAGTGGAAACGGCACGCGTGGTCTATGTAATATGTAGCAGTTACCTAGGTCGTCGATTCTTCAACTGCAACAAAAAAGTTGTCCCAAACAAAGAAAATGGCTTAACTAGTTTGGCAGCGGCTTACCGTACAGCTGTGTGATGCCATGATGCAACTCTATCAAGCTGCGCACAATAACAGGCAAGCCGAAAAAGGTGTCTTCACAGAGGGTATCCGGAAGCGTTTGGTTCTGTGTGAGAGGCAGGCACAGCAACTTCCTCGTGTTTTCTCGGAGCTTTTCCTTCACTCTTTCAATGAGGGAAATCGATCCAGTCTGGTTGAGTGGACTTAATCCTCCGAGAAAAGAATTGTCGACGAGCTGCAGCTCGGAGTGGCACTCTGCAATTCAAACAATCGCACGCGTTGCAGCAGCGTTTCCATAGTATCGCCGCAACTAACTCACCCGTGAAGCTCATGTTTCTCTGTTGGTCATTATCTTCGACAATACGATTCAGCTGGTCCAATCCACAAAGACGTCGTTTTGAGACGCTCTCTGAAACGCGAACAAAGTGCAAGTTACACAAGACATTTGTCTCAGCAATATGTACCGCACACATCAACAATTACAGAACAAGCGCACCAGTGAAGCTTATTATTTCCCTTGTTTAATTACATCACCTCGATAGGCTATTCTCACATTGCGCGAAAGGAAGAAAGCAATTTGAAACTTTGGCGGCTAAAGCAGCCTACAGAGTTAGAATCATGATTAGAATACAGTACATTGACTGCGAAGCTAGCACACATTCCGGCTTGTCAACGTTGACAGGCAAAAGAGGGCAGCACAATTTTGAGCTAGACGTGATTGCAGTTGTCAGAAGCCCTACGCTGTCCCATGCACTGAAATTTTGATCTAATATGAACTTTCGAATTTTGGTTGAACAAAAAGCTTGCTCGTTTATGCTTTGTGTTAACTTTCCTACGTGCTTCTTGATACCGTTGTTATGCATGTGTGGTTGCGCTTAACACGGGGATAGCAACCCCAAGCAGGTTTGAGAGTTTTCCTTCAAGTACCGCATTCTCATTACTTGATTTTTCTTAAGTGAGATTGTTTTTTGCCAGTCATGTTAATGACACTTTTTTTTTTTCATTGCAAGCGTAAGCAAATCCAAAGCCTTGTTGGGAAAGCCAACGCTTATAGCTTGTTTAGTTGTCAGACTCTTCACCCAGGTGACGCTATTGGCGCTACTGCAGCAACAAACTCCACGCAGCAGACGACAAAGCGCGAGCGAATGCCGCGCATGCAGCTGCTACGCTCACATATTGAATTTCTTGAAAACACAAGGACAAGGATGACTAGTTTTTCTCTTATGGTAATCGTGAACGTTTAATACATTAGCATGTTGGAAAGCGCGTTAGATGGTGCTCCGTATTGCACCATCAGTGGTTGGCGGACGCTGCAGTTCTCGTCAAGTTCAGCGCGACAGGTATTAGTGTCGCTCATTGTCTAAGCCTATTTTTCATGACAAAGCGAGTAACTTTGACGAAATTTTTTTTCAGCTAACGAGGAAAACTCGAAAGGCTCTCGTAAGAGCTGTGAAAATATGTAACGACAGAATTTCGTCGGAGCCGTGCGAGTTGTGCAGTGGGTGCTGCTCATATCATCCGCATTGCCCATTATAGTTTGCGTTAGGTGCCGTAGAAGCACCAAGAAGACTAGGAAAGATCGCTTAACATTATCCTTCAGACCGACTATGCGCGACAGCGCATTCGCGAAACTCAACCCAGCAAGCGCATGACTTCGGTTGAGATGAAACCCAGTTGGGACCGGCTTTTTCGCTGAATCTGCGCAAAGTGAGATCAGCTTCGAACAAAGTATACAGTTTGTACTCTGGGTTAATACTTCACAGCAGCGCGTTGTCTAGTGGTTATTCTCGGCTGCTAACCCGCGAGCCGTGGGATTGAATCCCGGCCACATTTTCGATGGATCCGAAATTGCTTGAGGCCCGTGTGCTTTGATTTAGGTGCTCTTGAGAACCCCAGGTTAGCCACCCTGCCCAGGTGGTCAAACTTCCGGGGCCCTTCACTACGGCCTATTTCATAATTATATATCATGATTTGAGGAATTTAAACACAAGCAATTATTAATTACAGGAGTCGCTTCATATAGTACCCCCCCCCCCTCCCCCGGGCATACTTTCGCAGTCTGGGCATTGAAGCGTTGAAGATGCACAAACATTCACGCTACATAGAACACAACAGCACGCGAAATCGCGTCAGCCTTCGTACAAGTCTACAAAACACGGGCATATATTCTAGGCACATACATACACACACGGAGGAAGGAAAGGTCTAGCGCACACACGATCTAGCGCACGTTGCTGGACTGGCTGAAGCATGTTGCGGCAGCAGCGCCACTTTCAGCCACCGCTTGCTTAGTTTTCAAAGCCTTGTACTGTCGCCCTCCGTGTACTGTCGCATATCGCCACTCACGGAGGTCGCCACTCCTATAGAGTTATTATGCTGACTGTGTGTACTAACTCTATCTGCGCTCTTGATACACGGTTGTGATAGCTACAAACATAATTATCTGCAGTTTCATACTCGCCCCGTTCCTTTTATATGATCAAGTAGTAATTATTAAAGATGAAATCATGGTAGACGAAATTCGCAAAACCTTGTACACTCTTGCCAACTCTACGCTTGACGTTAGGAAGGATGATGATGATACTGTGCGAAGGTCAACTTTTCCAGCTAGCACGCCAACTGCGCCAACAACAGTCGAAACACACAGAGATTATGTGATGCGATACGCGCTACTTACGCTGTATGTAACGTTTGATATGGCGTGATTATCTGGAGCACTCTAGTGGGCTGGTGCTCTAGTTTGGGCCATAAAGTCGTGAATGTATGTAATGTAGTTAAAAAGTTAATTCGTCAAGTGTTACCCAAACGTTCGTTCCATCGTACCGAATGTGGCGTTCAGGTTTTAGAGGTAAGTTTTGCACGATGCGCTCGTAGCCAGCGCCGGCAGGGATAGTGCTTGCTTAACATCATTTCTTGTAGGTTTTGTGCGGTGGGGACTGCGTAAGCAACGCAAACCCAAGTCGGAAGACTCTCCTGACAAACAAGAAACTCACAGGTGCAACCCGTGTTCATAGTTTCTTCGCGCTCGTTGTGCGGGCTCCTGTCGTAACACGCTCTTTTGCTTTCTTTCTTGATAGATTCGTTGTCCCAGTTGCGAATCTCGGCGCCAACCGGCAAGACGAACATGATCGACGCAAAAGAGAAACTTGCCACGAGGACGGGCGCTTTTTCACGAACAGACCAACGTGCAGTTTTGTGGAAACCGTCGGATGGGTGGTGAGTATATCGCACTTCAGTTTGGGAACATCCTTCACTTTTGATGTCCCGCGAAAATCATCCGGCCCCATGTTCGCATTTCATGCCGCACACATCTCGCGCTGTATTTCCCTTTTTATAATTCAGTCACGTATGCGTGCGCATTAGCGCCAGGAACAAGCTGTGAATGTTAAAGTAACGTTTTAAATTTCAGCTTTGCAAAGTGTCGAATTCGATAGTCTGTTTGCAATTAGTGCAGATATCTGTTTATGCCGATCCTGCTGAGCTAAACTTAAAAAAAAAAAAGGTGTTTACTGCTTAGCACAGCGTAGGCACTTAAATTTTGGGCCAACACTGTATTGTGCAGTAATGTGTTCGTTAATAACAAACATTTGGCATTAGTAATTGGCCTGTAGTAATTGAGCTATGGTTATAATTGCATATTGCAATGCCATCCTTGTGAGAGTAAGCACGTATGGTTCCTTAGCCTAGTATATTTGCAATGAAACATGTCTAGTCAGAAAAGTAAGGACTTGGTCGTTCTGTTTAGCACAAAAAAGTGAGATAAAATGTTTCAGTACTAAATGTAGCATGTTTGCTTGCACTGTATAATTATTTAATATAATGCAATTATTATTGCAAATGGCAACCAACTTTAGTTCTTTACAATTGCTGCAAATTTGTTTTCACCCATGAGGTAAAGTGCAGCAGGAAGAAAAAATGTACTTATTTCACTAATAGAACTGCATTGCGACAGTGCAGTACAGCAGTTTCTAAATGTTCCATGAAACATTTCACTGTAGAGACCGCTTTAACATTCTTGTGATCTGTTTATTTTGGAAATCTTCTCATTTTTCTAGGGAACGCTACTTGCAGTTGGCCTAAACCTGCAGCTGCAAAGTCGGCGGTGCCTGTGGGGCAATGATCAAGCTGGTGTCGCCATCGCCCGTGAAAGTGGGAATGCAGACAATGCTGTGCGACCCTGTCTCAGAGTGTGCAACCTTTTACGCGACTTTGTATTTCGCCTTGTCATTGCCTCACCACGTCCAATATCATCGAGCTCAATTCTCGCACGAGAAGACGAATTCTCCTCGGATGCTGTCGATCCCGTGCGTCTGTCCTTGGATGGTGACCATTTTGATGCAGGACACTCCGAGCCGCCGCAGTCAGTGAGTGAAATTAAATCATTGCGTTATTTGTCTCTTTCTTTGAGAGCTTTCTTCGTGATGTATAACTTTTTTTTTTTTTTTCAGACTGCTGAGGCAAGCGAGCAACTTGCCAGCGTGTTGATGGAGTATTTTGCCTGTCTTGAAGACATTAATGGTGCTCATTTACTGTTGACGAATGAGACCGAAGCAATAAAGAGCTTTGAAAAAGCACAAGCACTGGGTTCTGCCAGAGCACACTACAACCTCGGAGTCTGTTACGAAAGAGGCAGGACTGTCAACAAGGACTTGGACAAGGTAGTCTGAATCTGTATGGCTTCACTAGAAGTGTCGCTACATTTCGTTGATCTGTGTGAGGCTAGTCTCTTTCTCTCATTTTTATAACGATGTTATGATGATCTTGAAGGACAACAAATTTTTTTTTGTTATGTTTGTGCTTCAGCTGTGTGGATATTATAGGCTTGAACCATGAAAACCGTGCACAAGTCTATGATTAACCCTTTGCAATCTGAAACTTTTCTCCAGTTTTTGGTCGTTCTGGTAAAACGATATTTCGCCATTTCTGAGTGCTCAGATTTGGGTGCACGTTAAAGTACTCCAGGTAGTCGTAAGTTTCCTGAGCCCTCCACTACGGCGTCTCTCATAATCATATAGTGGTCTTGGGACATTAAACCCCACATCTCAATAAATCAAAACCAGTTCTGAGCACTGCAAAAGAAAAACAAGTGTACAAGGAAAACTTGAATGTTTATTTTTGCACTTGATACAAGTCTCGGCAACCTTGTGGCAGCATGTGGTGCCTGACAGCAGACCGCTGCTGCCATGTTGCGTTACTTGGAGGAGCTCGACAATGGTCCGCAAAGGGCTTCACTTCACAGCCAAGCACATGCCTCTTTTGAAAAACTTTCTAGTTGTGCCACTGATGTGAGCCACCTGACTTAAGACTTATGGAAGAGAAGTCTGCCCTCGTTGTTAGTTTCTGCTTAAAAATCAGCTATGTTGCACATTGAGCCGAGGTTGCCTAGCGTGGTTTTCCCTCTAGGTATAACGTCACCTAGCTTCAATTTACTGTTAGGCTACTTCTGTGAGCAGTCGTATAAACTTGGCCTGCTACTCTGAAGTGCCCGTTTAAATTGGTCGTGTGCATGCAGGCACTGATGCATTATAAAGCAGCTGTCCTCAAGGGCCACCCACTGGCCACATACAACCTGGGTGTGTTGTATCTGAAAGGCCATGGAAACACCAGCACCGGCCATTCATTGTTGGAGAAGGCCTCCCGTCTGGGAGTCCCTCAGGTATCTGCTGTCTTGAATGTACTACTTTGTCCAACATTCGCATATGGCAAAGATTGCGACGTGTTTAAGTGTGGTGGCTACCAGTTTTCGCTGAACAACGAAGCCAGCTTTTTTAAAGTGAAGCTGTCTGTGACTTGGATCTAAAAAAAAAATTTTTTTTTAAGTGCGTATGACATGCCCAAAAAATGTTTTCGAGGCAGTGTTAAAACCACATTGCTCTTTGGTGCTCCCGTTTCGCGTTACCTTTGAAGCGATGGCACGACCACGCTGCGTGCTCGTTTAGAGTGGCAGTGGCAACAGAAATGAGAGTCCTATCGATGCCAATACTGATGAAGATTAGGTCAACAACTCTAAACGCAAGTATATGTTCGCTAGGACTTTCAGTGCTGCGACTTCAAAAATAAGAAAAAATTACCATCAGCGAGGTGGTTTGGACCCAGGCGAGCACTTGAAAGCCCCGGGAATATTTTTGTGAGAGTTAGTTCGGAATCTATGCACTCTTGTGGTGAGTGTGATCGTCTCTTGTTCGTCAAGCGCATTTCCACCATCCCCCACATGCATGACCAGCTGCAGCACGACTGCAGCTGTGACGGTTCGACGGTGTACGTCATTGTACTACTCTGAGCAAGTGCTAGTGTGTAGGCAATGGCACGACTCGTTCCTTAAAGGTAGTTGTGCCCTCTGCGTGATTCTTGATGCATCCATCCAGTGGATCATCCACTTCATAGGAGTGTGCTTTATAGTTATGGCACTCTTGACCACATCGACACATTAAACCCACCAAGACATGCCCAGCTTAAAGAGAAAAAAAAAAGTGAAGAAAATTTACTGCAACCGTATGCTTCAACAAACTTGACAAGCCTAAACTTGCATACGAGTGTGTTTGGATATTTTAGAACTATGCAGAGAATGCGTATTGACCTTCTGGTTCTGGGTACATCAGGCGAGCAGCCGTGTTAAACTTAATGCAAGGGCTAACATGATTATAGAGTTCAGTCACAGCCTTTAAGATGTTAATTGAAAAGTGAATCTCTGGGAGCAGCATCCGTTGCGGTAAAATGCATTCTGTTTTTCTCGTTTGTTTTGAGGGTTGTGAAAGTTTCGTGAAGTCCAAATGATGTTGCTAAAAAAGGACCGGAAATAGGGGTGTGCTGCTCGCCAAGCTCCAACCAATCAGTAAAGGCCGAAGTAGATGATCCAATAGGTGGAGACAGAAAATCGCAACCCTGGTTTGGCACCATCAATAGCTACAAGTACCTTTTCTCCACCTCTTGTCTGGAGCAACTCCCCAAAACAAATGTCATTGAGGAAAGGCTTGTATCTTCACTGCATTCATGTTCATTTGTTGCTTGATCCACTGCAGTGGCCAGTATAGTGTGAAGGGGGCAACCGATTCATGTCGCTAGACAAATGGTTATGTCAAGAAACAAAATTTTGCTTTTCTTCCATCACCACGCAGCAGAATTGCTCTTGACTTTTTTTTTTTAATGAGCAATCTCTGTGTGGATTACTTTTGTACCTTAGTTGCACCAAAATTATGTCAATATTTGAAACAACGCTTGTTATTGGTAAGCAGGGAGAGCAGAGGAAGAATGTATTGTATTTTCACTCTTATAACCCGCCCATGCATATAATCCGCACACCCACTTTCAGCTTGCAAAGAAAAAAAAAAAGCCTCTCGTATTGCTCGCACATTCAATATACTGAAAAAAGCTGTACAAAGGCTGCTGCTCAAGCAGTAGAAAGCCCTTGTCACTTTGCAGAGCGGTGCAGCCATCCGCGGCTTGCACAGGATCCGTGAGGTAGGCTTAGATCTCTCGACAGTCTCCACACTTCCACTGGGACCATCTCGGTCGCTACGGCGTGACCCCTGCTTTTCAGATCATCGGTGAACATAGCTAGCTGTACCTCCAGCTCGGGGTAGGTGCCGGTCTTGGGGCTACGAAAAGGA
Source organism: Rhipicephalus annulatus (assembly GCA_013436015.1). Classification (NCBI taxonomy): domain Eukaryota; kingdom Metazoa; phylum Arthropoda; class Arachnida; order Ixodida; family Ixodidae; genus Rhipicephalus; species Rhipicephalus annulatus. The sequence goes on from WOVY01003112.1 coordinate 128,356, forward strand.
CCTACGATCGCGATGCACGGCTTGTAGGCGCTCTTCTTTCTCCACTGGCGCACGCAGGACTTGTCCACATTGTGCCGTCTTCCCGCTTTGCGATTCGTGAATCCCTCGGCGACTGTGATGATCTTCAGCTTTTGCTGTGCGGTGAAGAACGGCCGCCGGATGCTACTCATGCTGACAGGACAAATCGAGTTAGGCTTCGCTAACGGGTCGAGATGTGGGGAACTAGTGCAGCGAGGTAAAAAGAGCTCGCACTCCGTGACAACTTTTTTTTGGCAGCACCGTGGAAGAAACGGAGCCGAAGTGCGCGTCTGCTACAGCGTCAAAAGTAGTACTTAAATTTACTGATAATATCTAATTTGCCTTGCTAAAATAAATACTGCTTTATTTATTATGTAACTTAAATGGTTGCGGGAAGTCTTAGGTAACATACAGGTATTGTTAACTTTGCAAAAATGCCTTCCTTTTCTTTCTATTTCTTAGACAACACCACCTTTCCAGCAAGCCCTTTTCCAAGGGAAACATGGCATCTGTGACATTAAGGGCGTGTTGAGGGTGGTGGAGGGTCACTGTGCGGCTGCAAACGTCCAAAAACATACTTGTAATGTGACAGGTTTACAATCCAATTTTCTCTCCCCAAATGTTTCTCTAAACACTTCAACGATGCAAGGAAGCAAAACCAAGATGAGCCACAAGCTGCCGTACTACTTGGGAGTGACGCCAATTTGCAGAAACTGCCTTCGTAGCCTTTGCTACACTATTAAGAGGCTTCACGGTACAGCACGCATTGCTGTGAAGCAGAGCTATAGGAAAAACCCCACATGTTATCTGCACCTCCACTTGGCCACTAAAATTTTCGCATTTTGGTGCGTGTTACAAGGGCATAAATATAGTAAAGTAAAAGCATAAACAATACATTGTCTAGGATCCAATGTTTCCGCGCTTATACGAAGATATCACCTGTGCAACTATACATGAATAATTAATGTAATTTATAACTTAAGAACGTTAGCTGCAAAAAAAATAAGTGCATGAAAAGTTAGACACCGGATTTGGCACACAATCCATAGAATTGCATGGCAGGTTCTTGCACTTCTGCCAAACAGGAACATTTATTTGTATGGAAAGCTCTGGATACATCTACATAAGTTGGTCAAAGACACTTAATGCACTGTTAATTAACCGCTAGATGTCCTATCAGAACTCCTAATGTATTTTTCAATGATATACACTCACAAAGAAGAAAAACAATTCATTAGCTTACTTGTCAGAAGTTTTTCTTACTCGATCACTCTAGGTGCTGGTTGTATTTTCACAAGAATATTAACTTTATATGTATGGTGCAAACTGCTTAATTTAAACTTTTTTGGGGTGCTCATAATATTCTTTATCTTAATTAGTACTGCTACAGTGAGCACATTACCATGCACTTGAGACTGGTTGCTCTCCTTTCGTGAAACATGTTACAGTCTCAAGCGTTGCAAACTAAGCGTCGCTCATTTTCTTCACAGGCAAAAACATTTGTTGCACATAAATACCTTGAAGCAGGAAACTACGACGAAGCTGTGCCATTGCTGAAGGAGGCTGCAGCTGCCAAGGTACTACGTGTGCTTGGCAAATAAATAAAAAAAAAGGGATATCTAAAGCTACTTTGTTGCTTCAGGATGCAGAAGCGCTGTTCTACCTGGGCTGGTGTTGTGAGAGAGGCCTCGCTGTTCCAAAGGACTATGCTGCTGCCACGAAATTTTATGCAAGAGCAGCAAGTCAGAATCATGCTGGTGCTTTGAATGCCTTAGCAGCCATCCAAGAAAAAGCGCAACAAAGTAAGTGTTTTGGTGAAGGCATGGCATCACATTTAGCATTCCGCAGGAGTATTAGTTATGTTTTTTAAAGTGTTTCAAAGAACAGCGTTGAGCTATCGAACAGCACTGCATTAGTTCTTACAACCTATCCTGAAGTTCTAATGCTACTGTCAGCCTGTTTTTCATGCATAGACTATAGCTTATGAGTGGAAGTGTCCGATCTTGCTATCTGTATAATATATAATATACACAATCTAAGTATTTAAGGAAAAGTTTGTCGCTTCCGAATCCCTCTTACGGGGTTACACAACTCCTTGAAAGCAGTTGAAAGGTAACCTCTAAAGCTTCCATCGTATCTCTACCTGCAAGCGTGGCTATGCCATCACACTGCTTAACACAGGGGCACAGGTATGATTCCTGGCCACGTATTAAAAAGGGCAAAGTGCTAAAATGACCTTGCATTTATATTGGATGCATGTTAGACCAGGTGGTTCAAATTAAATTGGAGCCTCCTACTTATATTGTGGCTTTAGCCCATGGAATGAAACTTTTATTTTTTAACCTTCAGTTACACCACTGAGGCCCCATAGTAGCTTAGTATATTAGGTTTCATGCTGCTAAGCTGGGAATGCTAGTTTGGTTTCCAGCCTTGGTGGTACCGTTTCAGTAAGCGCGACATGCAAGAACACCCATGTGCTTAAGTGCACATTCAAGTGCACCAGGTGGTCAAAAAGTATTGCATGAATTCGAATAATATTGTCGTTGTGGCACATCAAACCACAGAAGACTCCCAGAAGGTCTGTCTCCCCATCTGTACCCATTTGTCAAGGCACAGTCAGTCTCACTTTGCAAATGCTGCTCTTTCCCTTCAGGAGTGAAAGTGGAACCCGTCCACACCAGAGAGCCACCTGATGATCCGCCGTCAGTGAAGCACGTGCACACTTTTGGTGAGCAAAAACATTCATTTGTTTTTTGCGCAGAGAGTGAACACTCCCGATTCGCTCTGCAGCGATCATAGGTTGGCAAACTCACTCGCGAATTAGCTCACTCAGACTCGGAGTCCAAGCGAGTCCAGTTGAGAAACATTTTGGCGAGTCTGAGTGAGTCCTAAGTGCAAAATGTAGTCCATGAGTGGCTCTAAACTTTTTTGTCAGTCTGTGGTTCTATTTATTCAAGTTCATAGTCTCGCCAACTACCGCATACTTCAAAGCTCTGGTGTTCATATGCTAGCTGAGTATTTATTGATCAAAGGCATGAGTTATGGAGGCAAGGGGGTGCCCTAACCTCTTCCCCACCCACGGAAATTTTTTTCTGAGAATTTTTGATAAGACTATCTCGTGTAAGTCGTGTCTTATAAATAAAAATTTTCTTACTAGATGGTGACCACTGATATCCCATATTTGAAAGTACATGATCAAAAGGCGCCAAATAGAGCATCGAGTGTATGATATTGGTGCTAAAGACCATTGACACCATGTTCCATGAAGCCATTCGTATGCACTTACAGGCTCATGACTTGGCTCACCCTGGCTCGTTCAGACTCTGGTAGAGCCGTGAGGCTGAGTCTGAGCGAGTCCAGCTGAGAAAAATTCTGCCCAATCCGAGTGCCAAGGGCAATATATATTGCATGAGTGAGTGAGCTCCACAGTTTCTGCCGACCGATGCTATGCATTGCTATCTGCTGCCACTGTGGTTGGCTTTTTCCTCTCTCCTTCTCCAATGGATCCTTTCTTTTTTCGAACGTGTCGGATAAATTTTGGTGTGATCACAAGCTTGCTAGTGTCACTAAACGAGTTCACTTCAGAGTGGGCATGTGGTGGCAGTGCTAACTATGCAGCATAATGTCATGTCTGTTGACAGTGTAATTCACCCAGTGAAGAGTGACCAATTTCTAGCCGTCTTTGATACATCATCGAAAATTTCCTGCCACATAGAATGCTACGATGAAACCTTGGTGATGCGAATCGGAATCTGACCGGGTGACCAAAAATAATCCTATAATCTGAAATTACTGTCTACAGAAAACATGAGTATGCGGAGAAAAAAGGTGGCATGTTTCCACTCACTGGCCGCAGAATGTGAATAACAGCTCTGAATGATTGTCAGTACTCGGCAATCACTCTTGTTGCATGCATGTGTAATTAATGAACCAGATGAGTTGTGGCCCGAGACAGCTAGTAACCCCTTTCGAATCTTAGTATGATTTCGGCATGACACCAAAGTACCACGGCGAAAGTGGATTAAGGAGTGCTTTGTGCGCAAGAGATGAAAGCCGGAAAATTTTAGAACTGCTGTCCTTCACTATTTTCTTATAAAGGTTTACACCGTGCCCCCACAATCGGGAGGTTTGCTCTAAATTCGAGGTTCTCCCATGCACAGCTGCCGTGGAGAGCTGTGCCTGTACCTAACAATCATGCATCTTGACATTTCAAGGCCTAGCTCTTTTGCCTTTCGATCCTCATCCACCGTTCATAGAATTCCTGAGTGTGAGGAAATGGCTTGCATAGCTGTGACAGGCATCTGTAAGCACAGCGCACTGACCGTGCCTCGTGCACAGCAGGCTGCATCGATGTGTTGAAGAAAAAATAATGAAAAGAAAAATGAGTGCAATACAACACTATTTGTAATCTAAATGCGAAGGCATATGAAAGTGCATCGGGGCTTCCAAGATTCACGCCCAGAATCTCAAAGGATTTGAAGCACCTTTTGATGGAGAGTTGTTTAGAAATTGGTGGCACAGCGCACATGCCTGTACGTGATTGCTCTTTTGCAATAGAGCAGGCAGCACTTGTTCATACGTGCTCAGTGGCGTACATTCGTATCAAACTTCATGAGGTGGAAACCGGTACCCAGCAACTGTGCTCCATTACATTACAGGCGAATGGGCTTTGGCCGGGACCACAGAATAATTTGTAATGACCCCGAAATTTGCACAAGCCGTGAATGTATGGCCAAGGTTCCAGTGCATACAATATTTGGCTCACGTGGTTCACAAGAGCCTCGATTACCAATTCGCAGCGTTTTCTGACCGAGTTCAAAGAGTGTTGCAGGCGCTCTTCAAATTTGTTGTCCGAACAGGCCAGCTTTTTCTGTCAGTCTGCCTAAAGAGCTAAAGAATTAGTATAGTGCCACTGTACAAGGACAACGCATTTATGTCTTTCCAGAGCTGAATTTCAGTCACAAGCTAGAAGAATCCAGAGATGCTCTCATCAAGGAAGTTCTTGTAGATGGCCATGACTTTGGCCACAAACGCCTCCAGGTGGTAGATGGCTTTGCTGCCTAGCTGCAGCCTGTGCTCGTACTGTGCTGCCAAGGCTGTGGCCTCGCCTTTCAGCTGACCATCACAGTTGGCCACCACCTGCTTCAGCAGACCCTGCATGACAAGCAATGTTAGTAGCGCGGGCGACGTCGAGTCACAGTCTTTAGGTAGCAATGTGTTCTTTTCTATGATGAATTCAGGACATCAGAACCACAGAAAAAAAGATGCCGCCAGACTTTGAAACATCACAAATAGTTTCACATAAAAAATTTTCTACAAACTTCCTTGTTTTGGTTTCGCAGGGGTTGTACTGTCATTACCCAAAATATGTTCGCGTTCGAACACCACAGTGAAGCATTTTGATGCCTGCTTTGGCTTCCTCCGCTATATTAGTCTTGAAGAGTGGGTATAACAGGTGGTGAAGCCACCAAGAGAGCAGCAAAATGCTTTAATGTCATTATATAACACAGGGAAACAAACAAAAGTAGATGTAGAACAGTTATGCAAGCCATTCTGAGGCTTGGTAGTATTCTTTTCTATGGTTTGGGTCCCCAACCTTCATATAGTCCAAAACAAAAAATTCACAAATGCCATGTCATGCTGAAACAGAACTTTACTTTTTGCCAATTGTGGATGGTTGTTTCATTTAGTCCAAAACAAAAAATTCACAAATGCCATGTCCTGCTGAAACAAAACTTTACTTTTGCCAATTGTGGATGGTTGTGTACTGCATTTCAACCTTTTAAAGTGTTTGTCCGATGTCTCATTAGTACTTCATGTGAACATGTTAGTGTACATCTAAGAAATCAGTTAACTTACCTGTTTAAAAGTTTCATTTTCCATGTACAAGTGGTCATTGTACTTATTAGTTATTCATATTTTGGTTTGTTTTTTATGTGAATCTTTGTTGTGCACATTCATTGGACTTGTGGTATTATAGAAATGTCCTTCAAACCAGTGTCATCTTTATTAACAGCATAGCGACTGTTTGCAAGTTAGTGCCATGTATTAATCCATCACAAAACTGTATGTTGTGTCCTCCTGTGATCTCTTATCATGTCGCTGCATTGTATATTGCCCAAACATAGCTTTGTTGTTGTTTATTGTAAATACCATAATTCTTCATCGTGTACACTCATTTTGTTATAGAAATGTGTGGGTTTGATTGTGCCGTCAATATTTGAAAGTCATTGCATGTATTTTGATGATAGATAGTATATGGCAAGTGATGATACAAATATAAATGTACAAATAAATGATTTTTCCACAAGATTTTGTGGTTGTACAGATGCCGTCCAGAATGAAACGGGAGTACTGTAACGCGTAATACGATTGAGGAGCATGTGTCATACATCTTAATATTAGTTAAAATTGCAATCACTGGAAGCTGGTCAAGCATTTCAATAGGTTAGGCCCAGCGCTAGAGCAGAGAAAGATGACTGCTGCTCAAACTCACCTTTAAGATGACATCTGGTGGGATAAGATGGGTCAATAGCTCGTAAAGGCGAGCTCTCACTTCAGACAACCTGGACAAACATATGTATCCATTACCACATGCTGGCAGAGTACGCTGGGAATGCTCATAACTGCTTGGATCATAAGTTGTCCTAGCAGTGAAGGACAAAGTGCCAGTACATATACAACTTCAAGTTTAATGTAGCGATCTACACCAACAAGGGTCTGCTACAGACTACCAGCAGCTACATGTGGCTCACCTCTTGACACTCTGTTCTTGAACAATCATCTTGGCAGTTTCTTCAAGATACAGCTCCCAGTCGGGCTGGCGTACCTTTTGGTTATCTGAGAATGGATACCTGCAGAACAAGTGCACACACAATTTCATGTTTTTATTTGCAGAGACGGCTTCAAAAAGTTTCCTCATGGTCTCCCAATGCTAAATAATACAATATAATACAAATTGTGTGGTCGTCCCCTGCATGTTGCAGGGCACAGCCACACAATTTTCTTCCTGCAAGAATTTTATTGGGTGATCAGAAGTCCTTAAAGGGACACTAAAGGCAGGCAAAAGCTTGTGTCAGAGTGAAGATCAATGTTTGAGAACACCTAAAATGTCAACATCACTACCAGCAGTGCTCTACCAATCAAGAAATTAAGATAAATTTACTACACCATATGCACCACGAGTGGGATATTTTAAAATGATCTTGATGACTTCAAGAGTCCAGAGTACAATTAATAACTAGTAATAAAACCAGTCAAAATAAAAAAATAACCTTCTTTGCATTACAACATGTCCGTAATAAAATGCTGCTCATTCATTTCTGTTTGAGTCATGGAAAAAGAAACTGCTTGGCGTTACCACACGAAACTGCGCAAGTGGTTCAAAAGCTACGTTTTCGCCGACCTGCGCTACACTCGCATGGTCGCATTTGATGGTGGTTTCAATATAGCGTACTGCTGCGAGTGTTTTGCACACTCGTTGGGACAGAAAGTTTGTATGATGCTGCTGGATGCCAGAATGGTGTAAGCCACTTGAACTGCAGCAAAGAAACCGACGCGACCTTCCACTGGTTGCTGCAAAACGAACCCCTACGCTCAAAGTGACTGAATGTCATGCCTCTGCGCCAGTGTGCAAAACAGTAAAAAAATTGACGTGTATGCTCGCTGCACTTTCGTGCGAGTAATTGTGAGATCAACCTCTACTTGGGAAAGGCTTGCAATTTGCTTGTATGAGTATACTCTGCTGCTACTAGTGTCAGCAGCCTAGCAGGAAGATGAGTGACGTTGAGCAAGGCAACTACTACATCAGAACACTCATTCAGGCAGGTGATTTTAAGCGTGCTAACACTATGAAGAGCACTAAAACATTATTTTATTTCAAAATAAGCATTTATTTGGCACGAAAGTAGTGCAACAATCCTCCTGGACCGCTATTTCAACCATGAACATTGACGTAATACTTGCCTTTAGTTCCCTTGCCTTTAGCATCCCTCTTTGCTGGGCTTATATGCTTTGCATTTTACCATAAAGCCATAGGTACGTATAGACAAAAACATAACTAGAGCTTGTGAGGTAAACAACAAATTTGCAGTGTATGTTATAATCAGCTGGAAGCCTGCAGAAATTGCACTGAAAATGCGTGATATGTTGTCCAAAACATAACTGCCAAAAGACGCAGGTAGGTACTTGCCTACATCGTGGCATCAATAATAGTGATCACTATTGACTAGCACATGAATATCGAGTTTCTTTGACTTGCTTGCCATTGCTGATAAGCGAAACACTAAAAGTTGAAAGGCCTCGTGTTGTAATGCACACTGTGCACAATGAACACAACTAAGTACCTCAAAGACAAACATGAAAAACAGTATTTGCAGTGATACACAAATATGATGAACTGCATAATATGTGTATTTCTGTCAGCAACAGCTGGTTTTGTTCAGTAGTTACTGAATTAAACTTTTATTTGATCTCAGGTCTAGAGGCACTCACTTGGAAACTTGCATAAATCTATGCAAAATTTGTCAGACGCTAAAAGAGCGGAGCCAAGTCCTAATCTTTCAGGAATGCGACAGTTGCTTCAGCCATAAACGATGATGCTACTGAGGTCTCAGATTTGGAGCAATTGTCGGAACAGCACAATTTTCATTTTGGAGCACCTTGGAGCAACAAAATTTTCCATTCTGGAGCAATTTGGAGCAGCAAAATTTTCTATTATGGAGTATTTTGGAGCAATTTGGAACACCTAACTTCACATGGTGGAGGAGAAGAAAGTCGCATTTTGTGGGAATTGAGGCAAGCCTGCCGACACCCGGTAGCGGATGTCGACTGTAGTGCTCCTTGAATTTACATTCAAAGAGGTGAGTTGTTATTTTGGGGCTCTTGTGAAGAGCTAGAAATTATTCGACTCATTGCAAATCTCATGGAGCTAATCATCTTGGGAGCGCTCCTTATTTCAGTTGATGATTCAAAAATAATGGCGTTACGCTGTTGAGCATTCTGAGAAAACTTGTTCAGTGATTATTTTCGCAGCAAATAAACAGAATGGTTGTAAAAAATTCTTCTTCATGAAACAATGTTCTGAATACACCTATGTGAATAACAGCACATGAATTTTGTCTTTAAGGGTGTGATCGCTGGTGCGCGCACTATTTTGGTGGGCATTAAAGACTGCTTGTACACCCTTCTACCTTGCACTCTCAAAGCGAACAGACTACGCAAAAAGTGCTTCGCTTTCTAGAGCGGCCATATGTGGGTATGCACTGAGCCTTGATCGCAAAGCGGCCACGTCATCGTTATGCCATTTTGGAGGTCCATTCGTGCTGCACAGATACAGTCACACTTATCTGTAGCAGCGGAGCACATGCTTGTCGACACTTGTTGGACACGACTTCTATTTTATGTTACCTACAAGCTTCCGTTGATGCTTATATTATAGCACAAGGGCCTAACGCAATATTACCACGTTTGATATCATCACAACGTCTCTCTTTACATATTTTTCAAGCAAACGGCAGCTGAAGCGGCGAGCTGGATGCTCTAGAGAAGTCTTATTCTATATGTGTACATGCATCAGCGTGCGTTCCAGACATCAGCGTACATCAGCGTGCGTTCCAGACATCTTTAGTCATCCAAGTCCCTGTATGGATATAGAGCACCATGCGTGCAGCAAGTTTTTGATAGAGCGACAAGTCCGCGGACCTTCGAGATACCAACCTCTCGTCGCTAGCGCTCCTCGCGGATGACGTCAAGTCATATTATTTAGTATAACAATACAATTTGTAGGTATCGCATTCATTGCTAAGGGCTTAAGTGAAACTAACAAATTGTATCTTTTGGACCCGACATCGCGCAACCCCCCAAAAAAAACGCTGGTTAAAGGGACAATGATCACTCCAGTTGCCGAAGTGGTTTTCATGCTCAGTTATCTAAATGCGAAGCAGAGGTTAGTTGCACAAAAAGTTTACGAGCACTCTCATTATGCCTAGAGATAGCGTGGGCCAGCGACTGCGCCCCTCAAGCGACCCCCCCGCCACAAAATAACAATGTAGCAATGCATGCGGTGTCGTTATGTCAATTTTTTTTTAATCGTCAGCTATTGACCCTGGAAAGCAATAGGGAGACTTGTAACAAGGCATAGACACTTCACAGTGAACCTTCCGACACCAGAGCCGCCAGTGATGGCCTCACTATTGAAATCTGCGAATATTAAAAGCAAACAGCGGTTCCTCTGACCACATGGCACGCTTTTATTAGTGACATGACCTTTTAAAAAAAGCATGCGAAAATTTCGAATTCAGACCCTAGGAATCTCGAGTTTGAAAAGGCAGGGTCCTTTAATGGCTTTTACCACAACAGATTACAAACGTGGATGTGCTGACGAAAGTAAATGCGAAAAAGCACTTCTGAATGAAGATACACGAATAAAGTATATATTAAAGAAAAATTTTCAACATGTTCTCACCGTTCACGTGTTCTTCAGTGGACGCGAAGAACGGAAAATTAGATCACAATGTCCAGAAGTAGACGTGACAGACATTCTGGCGGCACGCGTGCAAATATTAGTGAAAATTGCTTCAATTACTTGCCACGCAACTCTTTAAACAAACTATCAGCAACGTTTTTGGTACGAACGACGTCCACCGATGAATTGCCGCCCTGTGGAGGCCGCGTTTCGCTGTTAAACAGACTTGCACAACGGAAGTTCCGTTGACACCAAATATAGCATCGTGGATTACTTAGGACGCACCCACGACCACTGTTTATTCAGTGGAATAATTCTAGGTACGTGAATATGACTTTGGTGGCTTGGAGAACTAGGTGCACGTGTTTTGACGCGCCGGTGATAGACGCTGCTGGCCAAATCCGACAATATGAACGGACGCAACGTTCGTTCATATTGTGATGTAACAGTGAAGGCAACCTTTATTAGGCCCAGAAGAAACGATGAAGCGACCACACCCAAGGCACAGAGCTCAGGCAAGCCAAGTCCCCACAGCAGATGAAGATGACGACCACTTATGATGATGAACATGTGTAAAGATGATAGATGTGCTTAATGAATGCCTACATTAACTTCCCCCCCAGGTAAAAGCCGTCATCCTGACCGCAGTGTAACGCGAAGAGGAACGCCGTATGAAAGGCTTCATGCGGAATACGTGGACTATTTCTGCTGCCCAGCAGCGGCGGTCCGTTGGAAGAAGAACGGGTGCCACGCAATAATTCACAGGAGACGTTTGCTCCAAGACAGCGTAGGGGTCAATAAAACGTAATTGAAACTTCTCGCACAGGCCGGGAGTGCGAATGGGTGTAAGAAGGAGGACTTCGTCGCCAGGGCTGAAGGACACGGCACGATGAGAGGCATCATATTGTCACAGGTAATGGGTATGAGCCATCAACTGTAAGTGGAATTCCTGGGAAGTAAAGAAAGAAGAGGGCTTTTGCGTCCTGGTCTGAGGGCAAGTAAGACGTCGTTTCGTCGCTGTCTGTTATTACGTTCGTGGCACTGGTGGAGGTGCTGGGTAAATGCGCCTCGGCTGCAGATTTTCAGCCGACACACCGAGCTACTTGGAGACAGCTACAGCTCCCACGGCAAGAAGCAGTCGCCGCCTGCGAGGACTATCTCCCGAGTACGGTCCCCTCTCTCAAGAAGAGATGGCAACTTCAACTAACAACCAGGCGAGTCAAACCAACGACGCCTATTCTTTTCTCCCGCATGTTTTTCATGCGCCGCAAACACCACGCTCATTTCATGGAGACATTTACGAAGATGTTGACGACTGGCTTGACCACTTCAATCGAGTTGCCAACATCAACGAATGGGATGAAGCTCGCAAGCTGCGGAGAGTTTACTTTGCATTAGAAGACTCTGCCAAAACGTGGTACGAAAACCACGAGGGTTCCTTTGCGACGTGGCATGAGTTCAGCCGACAGTTTCGTGACGCGTACCGCAGCACTGAAAGGAAGGAGAGAGCAGAGCAGGCTATCTCGTCTCGTAACCAACGACCCAACGAGAGAGTTTCGATGTTTGTCGAGGACATGCTGCGACTCTTCAAGCGTGCTGACCCTGCAATGTCCGAGGAAAAGAAGGTGCGGCATTTAATGCGTGGGGTAAAAGAGCAGCTTTTCGCCGGACTCGTGCGCAATCCACCGACGACTGTGGCAGAGTTCATAAATGAGGCAACCACAATGGAGCGTACTCTCCAGTATAGGTCGTCACAGTATGAACGCCGTGACGTGACCCCTGCTGCATGCTTTATCGGGGCTGACAGCGAGAGGCATGCCCTTGCTGAGTTCATAAGAAGCGTCGTGCGGGACGAGCTGCGCCAACTCCAAGCAGCGGGACCCCAACCACCCGTAAGTGCTCTCACAGACATAATCCGAAATGAGATCCGACAGGTGGTCACCCCACTCGCGCCAACAAGGCCTGAGGCCCCTGTACTGACTTATGCGGCGGCTCTGCGATCTCCTGCACCACATGGCCCTGATCCCACCATGGGGAGAATGGATCAGGCTAGCCATCGATTCCAGGGCACCTCTTCGACTCCGCCACCCACCTCAAGGTTTACGAGTGCACCGACTTATCGTCCGTCTGGATCGCGGCAAAACGCCACAAAGGCCAGCGTGTGGCGTACGTCCGATAACCGTCCCCTATGCTACCACTGTGGCGAAGCGGGTCACGTCTACCGCCATTGCCAGTACCGCCAAATTGGTCTCCGTGGCTTTCACCCTGATGCTCGGTGCCCGCGTTACGGTGAGCGTCCCCGCGACATCGAAGCGTACCTTACGGGCCAGCAAGCTCCTCGCCTTGGTCAACGCCCCATTTCAAGATCACCATCACCTCGCCGCCCCACGTCACCTAGCATTCCCTCGTCATCTTTTGCTCCTTTCAGAGGCCGGTCACCGAGTCCCCACAGGGGAAACTAGAAACCGCGGCTCCTGGGGGTGAAGCCGCGTCCCAACGAACTGTCAAAAAGCCCTCTTCTTTCTTTACTTCCCAGGAATTCCACTTACAGTTGATGGCTCATACCCATTACCTGTGACAATATTCAAGCTTGCGATCCTGTTGCTTGGCTTCAGTGTTGACGCGAGCCAGCTGGCGGCAATAAGGTAGACGAGACACGTATTCTTCACTTGAAGATGAACATGGTTTAACAGGCGCAGAGAAGAACGAAACATCGAGGAAAGAAGAGGGGAAGCGACCATGGACGAGGTAGAACGGCGAGTAACCGGTTGTGCACTGTACAGAGGTATTATATGCAAAAGTGACAAATGGCAAAATGGTGTCCCAGTTTCTGTGGTCCGGTTCGATATACATCGCTATCATATCTGACAGTGTACGATGAAAGCGCTCAGTCAGGCCATTCGTATGAGGATGGTAACTGGAGCTTGTTTTGTGTGTAGTGCCGGATGCCTTGAGCACTTCTTCGACGAGTTTTGAAATACTCTTCCACGGTCGCTCAGGATTACAAAAGGAGCCCCGTGACGAAGGATTATTGCTCGAAGGATGAAGTCAGCCACTTCCGAAGCTGATGCAGAAGGCACGGGAGCTGTTTCGGCGTAGCAGGTCAGGTGGTCGACAGCTGTAACTGTCCATCGATTGCCCGTGACAGACATAGGAAGCAGTCCATACAGTTCAACGCCAACTACCTCAAATGGTTGCAGGGGACACGGGAGCGGTTGTAATTGTCGACTTCGAGTTGATGTAGGTAGCTTGCGACACTGACAAAGGGCGCATGAGGCAACGTACTTCGCGACACAGGTGGACAAGCCTGGCCAGTAGTAGTGACATCTGCGGTCATACGTTTTCTGGAAGCCCATGTGTCCCGCAGACATGTCGTCGTGATATGTCTTGAGGACTTGAGCTCGAAGAGAGCGAGGTAGAACGGGCACCCAGCGTTGACCATCAGAGTGGTAGATATGACGGTACAGGACGTGGTTGTTGAGCTTGAATTGCGTCAGCTGTCGGCGAAGACGGGCGTTAGGGGGCCAGCAAGTCCCGTCAAGACGGTCCATGATGCAGCGACAGTAAGGGTCAGCACGTTGGTGAGATAAGAACAAACCACACTCGCTTGGAGAAGTTGGGTCCACAGTAGCTAAGGACAAAACAGGTAGGGAAGAGACGGCCGAAAGTTTCTCAAGTGCGGCTGTGGCGGGTTTGTTAAGTGGCTCCGAAGAGAGCAGGCAACACAAAAGTGCGTCAACGTCTTGATGTTTGTTTCCCGACTTGTATGTAATCGTGAAGTCGTATTCTTGTAAGCGAAGAATCCAGCGACCAAGGCGGCCGGACAAGTTCTCGATTGTCGAGAGCCAGCACAAGGCGTGATAATCGGTAACCACAGTAAAGTGGCGGTCAAGGAGATAAGGTCGAAACTTTTGTATCGACCATACGACCACTAGGCACTCCTGTTCGGTGATGGTATAATTCTTTTCGACAGGGGTCAGTGCACTGCTCGCATATGCGACGACTTTCTCACGTGAAGATTTGTCTCGCTGTAGGAGAATTCCACCAATGCCTCGACCACTAGCGTCTGTATGCAAGAGCGTAGGCGCGATTTCGTCGAAAGGACAGAGGACTGGTTCGGAGGTGAATGCACACTTCAGTTGGGCAAACGCCGCTTCACATTCAGGAGACCACACAAAGGCGACGCCTGATCGGAGCAACTTGTGCAATGGTGAAGCTATTGAGGCGAAGTCTCGAATGAATTTGCGAAAATAAGAAGCGAGGCCAAGGGAACTGCGCAAGTCTTTGGCTTTTTAAGGACGCAGGAAGTGTTGGACAGCAGAAATCTTGTCTGGATCGGGACGAATACCGTCCTTGCTTACAATGTAGCCTAACACTTTAATCGTCTTGCTCGCAAAACGGCACCTCTTGGTGTTCAGCTGAAGGCCTGCGTTTGCAAGGCACGTGAGAACTTCATCCAGTCGTTGCAAGTGCTGAGGAAAGGTTGACGAGAAAATAACGATATCGTCTAAATAGCACAAGCAAGTCTTCCATTTCAAGCCTCGTAAAACTGTGTCGATCATCCACTCGAATGTTGCTGGAGCATTGCAAAGGCCGAATGGCGTGACGTTGAATTCGTACAGCCCATCTGGTGTTGAAAATGCTGTCTTTTCTTTGTCATCCTCGTGCATGGGTATTTGCCAATAACCTGAACGCAAGTCTAGGCTTGAGAAGTACTCGGCACCTTGCAGTGAATCCAAAGCATCGTCTATGCGCGGAATGGGGTAAACATCCTTGTGGGTAATCTTATTAAGTGCTCTGTAGTCCACGCGAAATCGCACGGAGCCATCTTTTTTTCTTACTAAAACAACGGGGGATGACCAAGGACTCGCGGAGGGACGTATAATGTTCCGTTGCAGCATATCGGCTACATTTTGTTCAATGACCTCACGCTCGGACGAAGAGACACGATATGGTCGACGGCGTACGATAAAAGTGCCATCGGTCTGGATACGATGCCTAATAATGGACGTCTGTCCCAGAGATGAGGAATGGGCATCAAACAATCTCCTATGTATTGTAGCAAGGCAAGCAACTCATCTGTCTGTGAAGAGGTCAGCTCTGGATTAATAGTTGCAGCAAGAACAGAAACGCTTGATGAACGTCCAATAGAAGGAAGGTCAGAACACGCTGGTATAAGCGGGACAACAGAGACAGGTTGAGATTCGGTAACGCAAGCCATTGTGGTGCCTTTAGGAAAGAGAATTTTCTCAGACGTCTGGTTTGTAGCGTAGAGATGCCTGGAGCCATTGTGGAACCGCGCTAGACCTGAAGCAAGGGCTATACCTCTTGCGAGACAGCGTGCGGATGGTTGGACAAACAAGTCACCAGAGTCTATCACATTAGAAGTGATGGTAACTATTTGCTGATGACCAGGTGGTAGCTCGCTATCTTCTGCAGCGGGCAAGCGAACGGGCTTGTCATCCGCATAAAGGGCATAGTCAGTTTCCATCATATGAACAACATTTTCTCGACAGCTGAAGGAAGCATTCGCCGTTGACAGAAAATGCCAGCCTGATATAATGATGATATGTGGGGTTTAACGTCCCAAAACCACCCTATGATTATGAGAGACGCCGTAGTGGAGGGCTCCGGAAATTTTGACCACCTGGGGTTCTTTAACGTGCACCCAAATCTGAGCACACGGGCCTACAACATTTCCGCCTCCATCGGAAATGCAGCCGCCGCAGCCGGGATCCGAACCCGCGACCTGCGGGTCAGCAGCCGAGTACCTTAGCCACTAGACCACCGCGGCGGGGCAGCCTGATATAAGCTGGTGGACACACGAACTCAGCACGGCAAATTGCACAAAATGGAGAAGACCAGCTATGAAAACACAAGCGGTGCACATAGTGGCAGGTCTAATGGCGTCCCCTTGAGCAGCCTGCAGTGTAGGTCCATCATAAGGGGTGGTGACTTTCCGTAGACGTGAGCACAAAGAACGATCAATCACAGACAAAGAGGCACCAGTGTCTATTAAAGCGTTCACGTACACACCTATTAAAACAGATATCGTATTATATGAACGCACTGGAGGAATTTGTCTTTTCGTTCGATGCAGCTTTTCCTCCAAACGATGCAGAGGTTAGTTTTTCGGGCGTTGGTTGGTGAATTGCGAGACAGGTCGCAATAGAGACGTGGAGCGGCGGAGGGGTGATGGTGAGCGGCGTCTATTAGAGCGGTAAGAAGTGGTTGGCTCAGATGTCACAGTTGGAGACGGTGAGCGACGTAGCGGCGGATCATAAAGATGATGTTGAAAAGAGTACCAGCTTGTCCCATCATCCCGTCCGTAGGTGTCGAATCCACGACTCTCGTCCTGCTGACGCTTCCGACAGAAGCGTGCGATGCGGCCCCGATAGCCGCAGTAATAACAGATCGGACGAGGCGGCCGCCATGGTGGGTGAAAGGGTTGGCTAGGCGCACTCGGAGTTAACGAAGCCAGTGCGACAGGCGTCGAGTGTGCGGGCACCGGTTGTATGACGGGTGGTGAGCCAGCGAGGACTTGTGCATTTGTCGGCTGGAGTCGAGGTACTGGAGAGTCTACATAGGCTGGCCCGGTCATGGACGCCAACTCCTCTTTGATAACGTCGCGCAAAACAGTGTTGGAGGGGGGAGGTAGACTCGGTGTCATTGAGAGGCCGAAAGATTGCAGCTCTTCCCGTATAATCGCCCGGATCATGGCATGCAGTGAGGCATCAGTCATGGTGGTGTTTTCAGCGCTGTCCGGCGGTAACCGTTGGGACTCAAGTTCCTCTAGGCGTTGGCACATGGCAACAACGTCAGCGACTGTGGTCGCGTTTTGTATGACCAAGGCATTGAAGGCGACCGTGCCGATCCCTTTCAATAGATGACGAATTCTCTCTGATTCAGACATGGACGTGCTGAAACGGTGACAGAGAGCTAGCACATCCTCTATGTACGATGTGTAAGGCTCACCGCATTGTTGCTTGCGAGCATCCACTGTCTTCTTCGCGAGAGCTGAACGAACCACCGGAGTGCCGAAAATTTGGCGAAGCTGTTGCTTGAAACGTGTCCAGTCCGTGATGTCCGTTTCATGATTGAAAAACCATGTTTTCGCTACGCCTGTCAGATAGAAAGAAACACGGCGGAGCTTGGTAGGATCATCCCAGTTGTTAGTGAAACTCGCTCGATTGAACTGGTCCAACCAACCCTCCACATCTTCACCTCGAAGTCCGGCGAACGTGGGCGGCTCACGCTGGTGCGCGGTGATAATCCACGATGGATAGGCCGCGGTAGCCGGGGCCGTGGAGGTAGACGCAGAAGTGCCGGTTGGCTCGTCCTGAGGCATGTTACCGGACACCTGGCAAAAACGACGACCTGAGCGGAGCTCTAGGAGGCACAGCGGGCTGGGAGAGGACGGAAGATCGTAGAGCACATTTTACCACTTGTGATGTAACGGTGAAGGCAACCTTTATTAGGCCAAGAAGACACGATGAAGCGACCACACCCAAGGCACAAAACTCAGGCAAGCCAAGTCCCCACAGCAGATGAAGATGACGACCACTAATGATGATGAACATGTGTTAAGATAGTAGATGTGCTTAATGAATGCCTACAATATTATCAGGATGGTGCACTAAATATGGTTTGGCGCACGAGTGGAATCACTGCATAAATTTTTGTCAACAACAAAATATTTCGAGATTGTCGAGAAAGCCCTGTTTAAAAGCAACACTAATCTGCAAAGGTAATTAGTATAGAGGTTAAAACACAAGCAAAGAGTTGGTAATGTTGTATTAAAGCAGTAATTAATAACTTGGAAATAATCAGAATGGCATGCTTACTGCTGCGCTCGACACGCTTCGAGCATTAGCACAGCTCTCCTCAGGTTGCGATGACTTTGCGCTGCAATAGCCTGGGCAAGGGTGTCAGGAAGAGTGATGCCTTCTTTTCGCGCCACAAGGTTCAGTACTGTAATAACCTGGAAAAGCAAATGTGGCCGATTTCAAAGAGATGCCAGAAGCAGTTACTAGGCTACTATCACTGCGTCCAATCCGCATAAATAAAAAGAAATAACTGGTCAGAATCTTGGTGCGATTGCAGTTCCAGTGCCATTATAAGGTTTTCAGATCCTTCACAAACCATTAAGGGGGGAGGTGGCTTTGAAAAAAAACTTTTTTATTTGTTGACCTACAGCAATGAAATTTGGCATGCATACTCATAAGTGTCTAGAATAGGGAAATATGCAGTTTCATCATGATAGCTTCAGTAGTTCTCAAGTTACATAATGCTACACGATCCAATTACATGGTCTGCTCGTGGAAAGCCTAGCGCTGCAACAAAACATGCCAGGAAGCTGCGAATGGTGTTGATCTTTACTCAAAAGAAAGCTACAGGGTATGACACTCTCGGAATTTTTTAATAAGTTCTCTTTTTTTTTTAAAGATCATCATGGCTGCCGACACGCATTGTCAGAAACAATGGCACGGACAAATCATCGTCTAGAAAAATAACAGGGGCACAAAACAGAAATTGAAGATTGCTGTACCCACAAGCAGTGTTCAGGGATTCAGGGAAAAAAAACAGAATCAAAATCGGTCCAGTCATTCTCGTGCTACTCTTTCCACGAGCAATGCACAATGTCCAAAACACACTTGTGAGAAAAAGCCTGTCGAAGTTTTCAACAGGCTTTTTTCAATGAACTTTTTATTTCTTGTTGGATATTGATGAAAATTGGCACATACACTAAGAATAACCTCACAGTGCTTCCATAAAAATTTTGAAGCGATACCACGAATACTTTACGAGAAACAAATTATTCCTTCATTGAACCATGTGGAGGGGCTGAGCATAATGTCAAAAAAAAAAAACGGTATTAAGAAAGCTGCGTTAAAGGTTTCAACTTTTCTTTACGTCTCTAAGACACCTAAAAATTGTGATTTCAGGTTTGTCTTGTGATATTTGACTTCTTTTCATGATTTACTCCTTTTCATGAGTTACAAAGAACAAGTATGAATTTCAAACCAAGTTCTTTGTATGAAGCAGTGGTGTGATAGGTATGACAGAAAAGATTGTAATTGAATAAAACCATATACTGAAATTATTAAATATACTTTTTTTGTGCTGAAGTTGTAATTAGTGTAATTAAGTACTTAATTACAAATATTCACTGAACTTTTCTTTATTTGGAGAGAAGTTTATTGCAACAGAAAAATGAATCACACCATGACGACCTATGCCTTCTTTCTAAATAACAAAGTTATGGGCAGAAGACTGGTGGCACGGGAATTTCTAGCAGTATAATTAATGACACCAAACGAGCATATAAAAATTTGTGCCCCTGATTCACACATGCTCTTTCGCCGCTCTAGCCGTGAAACGCATCATCTTACTGCCGGTCGCGGAAACTCTAATTTACAGCAATTCATTAACCTCGGAACTTTCATAGACGTTCGTGGCGATATCAAGCACGGCTCCAAGCACGTCTGAATCGCATCACAAAAGCTTATTGACAGCGCTTCATATGACCGTGGGGTGCGCGGCCGCGTGGACAGTGCAGCCGGCGCGTAATGCACTTGCCGGCGGCATTCGATGACAATGCGCTAAATGTGTAACTACGAATACAAAAAATCGGCACGCACTGCACTTGGCATTGCATTTTCGAATGACGACGCGCGAAACTGCTAGCCACTGTTCCGAGCGATCCTTAGCAGAGAAGGGGGGGGGGGGGGGGGGGGTGACGAGCTTGACTGTGTTGTCCGCTGCCGATGCGTAAAATGCCCGTACGTGATTCAGAGGAGCTAGCGAGTGATGTGGTACATTCCTTGCGAAGAAGCACGTCACCAAGAGTGCGCTTGCGCGTCGTTCCTGCCCGCAGTCTCGCTGTCAGCGGAGTTAGGCCTAAAGCCGACTCCGATGACGCGCCGCACTCGTAGACCGCCGCGCGCCCGCTCGTAGTAATCTGATCGTGCATCCGGTGCGGCCACTCGTAGTAATCAGATCGTGCCGCCGCTTACAGCTTCGTTGCTTGCGAAGAAGCCCGTCGCCACGAATGCGCTAGCGCGTCGTTCCTGCCCGCAGTCGGTGGAGTTAGGGCTAAAGACGATTCCAATGACGCGCGGCGCTCGTCCAATGACGCGCGGCGCTCGTAGACCACGCTGACGCTCGTAGTAACCTGATCGCGCATCCGCTTACTGCTCGTAACTAAAGCGTAGTTATATCTTAAGTTATTATCAAGCCGTGAACACGTCACGAAGTGGCGATTTTCGAGAGCCATGTCCTCGCCACGCACAAGCAGCAGACGACGATCTCCCGGAGCGAGCATCGGGCCAATGGCGAGGCGAGCTGAGGCAACATGGCGGCCACGGCCAATCAAGGGCCTCAAAACGACCTTCAAACCATGACCTACTACACTCCTGACCTGCCCAGAGAGCACCTCTTCCAGCGCCCACGTTCTAGTTCATACCTTCTGCCGCTAGGGCCGTCACCTACGAGCGGCGTGGCGCTAGGCAGCACCTGCTCGCTGACGTCATCTTCACTCTTTGTGGTCAAATTTTGACCAACAAAGCACTCGTAGTGCGTATTTATGATCCAAAATTTAGAATTATTCAGAAATAATAATACTAAAAGACATTCAGAATTTTTTTGCAATAAAATGCACGCTACCACGCATAGGCTGCCCTACATCGTGTAAATCTACGGGTTCCCACGTTTGTCAACCAGTGTGCTATAAATACTCAAGCGCTCTGAACACCTTGCTTAACCAGCAATGTATGGGAAGAAATAGTCACATATATGCCGCCAGTTCACTACAGAATGCAGGCATTCTTATACCAGCGCCTACAAAACAACCGTAAAGAAACAGACGAACAGGTTATAGGTAGCGCCACCAATGGTGAGCGGTTGAACGAGAGCGGGGACACGCGCTCCCATAGGAACCCCGCTATCTGAACAGGTCAGGAGTGTAGTAGGTCATGCTTCAAACATTTGCTTTTTGCTCGCTTGTTGTTAAAGGGAGGAGCCAGCTGAGGCGGGAAAGTTAAACACGGAGAAATGCTCTTTCCGATGAGCCCAAGAAGCCGGCTCCCGGCCCAAGCATAGCGAAGCTATAATTTTTTGAAAATCGCCGTTTTCTCGCCATTTCCAGAAAAATTTTTGCTACCTAGGTGGGTGAAACGAATTTTCCGAAGCACTTCTGCGCGGTTTTCAGTGTAGATATTTTGGAACCAGATAGAAAAAGGGTTCCAGAAACTGAAAACTTGAGTTTCGAAAAATCGATTTTTTTGCCGTTTTTCGCGATCCCAAAGCCGCGTCCCCCCTTAAGGCACGTTTCTAACTTCATCTTCTTCAATGACCCAGCTACTTAGTTGAGGTGACCTCTTTATATGAGAAGAGTTACGGCTTCAAGTGTCATGTTCATATAAGTTTTCTTTCTCTCCATTCCATCACACGGGCTTTTGTAAAGTTAAAACGACAGCGTGTCCCATTGCAATGACCGATATAACGTTAAAGTAAAGTTTCAAACGCGGCTGTGTCAAATGGCTTCACTAAAGCTACCAAAGCTTACACTAAAGGCATGTAAAGTTTGATTGACACGGCTGGCCCAGCAGTATAAAGATCATAGCCTTGATGCACAGCATTTCTTGTTTAGATGTTCCATTGTATTCATGTGCTTGCTCTTCATGGGCCACGATATGATGGCAGTGCTTCTCGTGTTTCAAGGCAAACGAAAAGTAATTACGCAAGCTTAGTGTGCAGACTAAATTAATAAATGCTTGCTTTGTTTCTTTTGTAAAAGTGGACGGGTAAAAGTAAAGATGATGATGATTCCAGTATATGAAGAGTGAATGGTGGTTTTCCAATCGTTCATGTGACATTTTTGCAAGGAACTATACAATGAATTTTGTACCCTGCTGGCATAACATTTCTTGCACACACCAACAATAAAGGGGCCCCAAACCACCACATGGCCTAGGTGGCAAATCACATTTCCTCGCTAAAAGTTGGAGCTGCGAGCATCGTGACAAAACATTGTATTCGTGACAAACGCATGAAATTCAGAAGCGCAGCGCAAACTTGAAATGCCCTCACTTCAAATACAGCATAGGGCAGCTGGCGCAGCACATTCCAAATGAGAGTCCCCACGATCGGCAGCCTTTTCTCTCAGGATAAACAAAGTCGAGTGCAGATGAGAAACGTAAATGCTATTCTCAGAGTACTTCCTCTCATAGTATACTTTTTTGTTTTTTAAGGAAGCTTGTTACGACTCACAAATTTCATGTAGGGGTGTCATACGCAAAAAACCTGGCACTGATGAGCATACAGAAATGTGGCCTCTGAGGGTGCATTGATCACATGTTCATTTGCACACACTCCCTATAAATTGTGCTCTCTAGATGGTGAACTCCTCGGCAATCGGTCGTTTCTATTACGGCAGTCTGATCTTGTAACAAGGTAACTTGTGATTTCAAATTACATTTCATTTCTGCCTGGATATTAATGCATGGCCGTTGTTGCTGCCTGCAGAAATTGAAGTGCTGTGCTGCCAAGCGCATGCGCGAAGGTCTCATTCCCAGATTATGAAGGAACTAGTTAGAAAGCAGCATTGTGCAATACGATAGAAAGAAAGGTAGCATGCACGCAGGGCGCACACACGGCAAGTTTCACTCGCCCCCCCCCCCCATTTTCGTGAAAGGGCAAAGGTTTTTCAGTTATTTCGGCAACATGATTCTGTGATGCACTCGACTCATTCCAAAGCTTTCCTGATGCTTTGAGAAAAGATACTTCAGGGTCCCATTGAAGTAGCAATTTCTACACAATACTGAAAGAAGGGAAAAGAGTGCAGAGTAAACTTTCTGATTGCGGCTGGGCCACTTACCTCGTCTACAGAGGGCGCAGCCACCCTAATCGCCAGGCATCTGCTCCTTATGGCCGGAATCACTTTGCTACAGGAGTTACAGCACAGGACCAGCCGGCAGGTTGCCATGTACTTCTCCATGGTGCGTCGAAGGGCATGCTGGGCATCCTTGGTAAGCTTGTCCACTTCTGTCAGTATCACCACTGAAGAAGGCGGAGAAAGTGTGAGAAGAGCACAGATTAAAAGGTCAGGCGCCGGGAAACTAAGCAGAGTATACGTACCCTTAAACTCCCTCTGGGCATTGCTCTCGAGCTGCTGGGTCTGCGCAACCGTTTTCAGCAACTCTTGAATCACAACTCTGTCGTGGATACCGGCCTCACTGGAAGATATTGTGCATAAAGCATAAGGAAAGAGATGCACACAAAGAAACATAGCCGTGAGTGTTCTTGAAGTGCTGCTAAATTATGCACATTGAATGACACAATTGACACAAATGACACTTATGCACATTACAATGACTTTGAACATCATGTAATCATAGCAGAATCAGAAGTTTGTGTTTAAAATCATTCCTGTTGAATAAACAATGTTGAGATGACAAGCATTGCAGCTTGCTTTACACAACTGTACTTGCCAGAGCCAGTACAACACAAACACGGAAACGCATGGTAACTCCATAATCTGCTCTTTGTTCTTTTTCCCATCCATATTGCGTCATATCGGTGCAAACCACGAGTTGAGCTGTAACATGTAGGTCATCAAATAATTGTGCTTCAGCCAAGTCAATGCATTTGGCTTGAGCATTCTGCCAGATCTTCGATCGGTGATTTTCTAGTCTGAAGCATCGAATGAAGTCCAGCCTGTTGCATCATGAAGTTGTGGTTTAGGTTTTCTGATATAAGAGATGGTATTACAGCTGTGGTCCGTGGCACTCACCTCGGATTCACCTCAATGTGGTAGTTGCTGGCAACGGTGACAATCTCTATCTTCTTTTTGGACGGCGTAACAAAGTTTTGATGCTCGATCCTCAGCCTCTCCACTCCAGCGCCGTAGAGCTCTCGCAGGACGCACATAATTCGCGTCTTCTTTCCAGCTCCGGACGGCCCATATACAAGGAGGTGCGAAAAGTCACCGCCATGGACCTTACACGTGAAAACAAATAATCATGCATGTATTGTAATAGCAGCTGCACATAGTGATGTTGACAGATGAATGTACCTATGAGAAAGAGGAGCATACATGAGCAGCTACAAAATTTATCACCTCCCTCCCGCAGCTAAGAAATTCATCACCTCCCTCCCACATGCTAAAGCGAGCACAAATAGGATGAGGGATGAAAGTTTTATGACTAGTGAAGGAATTAAGGGATGGAGTGAGTGTAGGCCATACGAAACAAGAGACTAGAGTGGACTTAAATAGATGGCAGTATCTGGCCCGCGTAACTGATCTTCAGCACCATGAAAGAGCTATTTGCAGTTCGGCAAGTTGCAAGTTCATCACGGTGATGCAGCCGGTGGGCTTGACCAGATGTGTTCATACAGCCCACGAATTCAAACGTTTTGAATTCTTATTCTCCTGCTACTCTGTCAGCTGGCTAAACATGCTCTGAATAAAATTATAACACGCAATGTATTCAAAGACAGCTCCCAGTTATGGAGCAACAACGCAAGTACACAGCTCGGATTCTTGGTTTCTCTTAGCAGACACGGGTCAACAAAGGGAGTCAAGGCCACCGAGCGACGGTTACCGGTCGTAAATTTTGAATGACTTAACACTTTGGACAATGTAGTCCGAACGTGATCTAAATTAACCGACGAGTGTGTAAGCGATTGGACCGCGCACACATACCGCGCTTCGAATTAGAACGCGGGAAACGGACGATTTACACGTACTTACCAGTTTCTTTAAATAGGCTGCCTGTTCCTGGTGGTAGTCGAGCTTCGAAAGGTTAGTGGGTCGGTGTTTATCCACCCACAGGCTCATTTTCTTGTTACTGTTCAAGTGTTTGATTGGGAAACAAAAAATGCGCGCGAAAGGCGCTGGAACGAGATGGCGACTATGTCGACGGGATGTTGGACGTGCAAATAGTCCTGCATTTACAGAACCGCGTCTGTATCAGTGGCCCGTAGACTCGGTACTATATCAACGCCTCCCTTTATAGGAGGCGTTGACTATATGTATGTGTGTACTGACTGCACTGCGCACCATAACTGCGCAAAACACCCACGTCGCACACATCATAGAGTTTCCTAAAACATCATCATAATGTAAATCGTGGACGTAACCACCATAGATTCCATAGAGTTTTCTATGGGCGCATCGTATGGATCTTGGTAGGGACGTGACATTGCCTCGCCGCGGTGATCTAGTGGCTAAGGTACTCGGCTGCTGACCCGTAGGTCGTGGGATCGAATCCCGACTGCGGTGGTTGCATTTTCGATGGAGGCGAAAATGCTGTAGGTCCGTGCGCTCAGACTTCGGTGCACGCTAAAAAACTCCAGGTGGTCGAAATTTCCAAAGCCCTCCACTACGGCGTTTCTCATAATCATGTGGTGGTTTTAGGACATTAAGCCCCACATATCTGTCAATTAATAATGACATCAACTTATGTTTTTGTTCGTATTTCTCGGGTTAGATCGCCCATCTTAAGACTGCGCTAGATGCGTACGTACCCTTGTATGTATACATCTTGGATTGTGCGGCAGAGTTGCTACCAAATCACTTGCTTTAAGAGCTAAATAACATCCCGATCTCCCCAGTGCAGGGTAGCACACCGGTTTTAACTGGTTAACATCGCTGCCTTGCCTCTCATGTTCGGATGTCACTCTTGAGCTTCTGAACACGCAGGCGTACGGATGGGCAGAGCGGGCACGTTGAACGAGCACCTCCTGTCGCATGCACAGACATATGTTGAAGAGTTGCAGATGTTTATGTAATCGGTTCTTTGCACTTGCGCAACAATGCCAACACCAGAAGCTGATATGAAGCGCTGATGCTTGCGAGGATGCTGGCCCTGGACACTGCTACATAAACCAAATTCAGTGCATGGCAACGTGACGACTGTATTGAAGGTGTTCATATGTAATGTTTATAATATTTGATGCAACCACTATATTGGCGTTTCACGAAGATTAGCGTCTATTTGAAAAGTAGTTCCCAAACCTAGCGTAGCTAGCTCTGTGGTAGAATATGCTTCATTGCCACGCGAAATGCTTGGGTTCGATTCCAGCTGCAACCCTGACATTTATTTGCATTCGTCGGGGCGACGCTACCGAAGTCAGGTATTTTTTAACGCTCGCGTGTTAAAATTGCCCACGTGTATTCTCGTCATTCCTCGGTAGATACTAAGTGTCAATCACCTGTGGTACATGCACGCATATCAGTCGCACGTAATCGCCCGTAGATTTGTGCTGCTGTCTGGCAGGATGTGTTTGACGACGTACGCGACAGGAATGTGACATTATTCATGTTTTGACCAGCGTGTCATATTCGTCAATCTTACCCTCCCTTGCTAATTTTGGTTCGCGCCAAGTAAAGGGGGTGATCACGAGAGCACCCAAACGAAAGCGGATAGATAGATACGCTCAAAGTCGCCGAAGCTCGCAAAGAAATGCATTGCATTTAATATTTGACAGGACAGATACGTGCATTTCAAATATCTCCCCTTCTAGCAAGTCTGCTTTGCAGTGATCAGGCACCCAATGTTTCTCGGGACTAAAAAGAAAAGTGTTAGTTTTTTGGGGGGTAATAGTACTGATACCAGTTTGTTGGAACAACCTTCATGAGCGGCAA
This sequence comes from Rhipicephalus annulatus, assembly GCA_013436015.1. Taxonomy (NCBI): domain Eukaryota; kingdom Metazoa; phylum Arthropoda; class Arachnida; order Ixodida; family Ixodidae; genus Rhipicephalus; species Rhipicephalus annulatus. The sequence continues at coordinate 155,487 of WOVY01003112.1, forward strand.
AAGTCAGCTGAAGCCTTCTTAAAAGTGAGCCGCAAGCCAACGTGCTTTGAATGAAGATACATGCGCATCAAGGGCTGCGCAGGTCTTGGAATGTAACCTAAATTATAAACAGTGAATATAGTAGGGCAGGCATGATTCGGGTAGTTTTATTCGGACACATGGGATATACAAAAATACTCGAGTCAGGGAAATTTTCGGCACATTTAACCAGGGGCACATGAGGAAAGCACAGTGTACATCGTGGGTTCATAATTTCTATCGTTGAAAATAAATAACATAGCATTGAGCTTTCACTAAATAACTGCACCCTACTGGCATTCTCATGGAGTCAACAGGAGTTGCAAGTGAGTCTGCAATGGCTAACATCACACAAGGCAACACAATCATACACACTTTGCCAGCTTTAAACTATTCAACAACTCCACCGTGGTCCCTAGACAACTTTCAACAGTGATTTATTGCAGCCCTCAGACATTTGAAGCATCGCCTGAATGCAAATCTGTCATTGTTTAGATAGAACATGCTGCGGGTGAAGAACAATACTGAGCGATTTCCTTCCACCACGAAGCATCTGTTATCACTTGCACATGTTCAAGCTACAACCCTAACCTATATGATGATGCACAAAACACATTTGCCGACTGCTGCATATCAGTATTGCAGATGCAAACCTTACCTTTCAGGTCACAACAATTAAACACATCATTGGCAAATGCGACTGAGCTCATTCAGACTGGCAAGATGTCGAAACAGTGTGGCCATGGTGGGAGAAGCAGACAAATTGCGAGAAAATACAGCATGTTGACAGGTTGAAAGCGCTATTCATTGCTAACATCGGTTGCCTTGAGCTACCCCTTGATATGGTCACGTGCCCCCTAAAGCAAGTCTCACCCGTAAAGAAGTTCATACTCTTGGTCACGTAAAACATGCCATGGTTCACACTAGTCTGCAACAACTAGACAGATAATTAGCTAATTCAATTAGTCAAGATACCTTTTCAATACAACTCACCAGAGCACTGCATGTCATGCACCTCATGTGTGCTGCGATTCACTACAGCTTTACTGTAGCAAATGTGTACATTGAGGTTATTCATGTTCATAACTGGTTGTAGCAGGCCTTTGACTTTTTCTATTTTCTCACTAACTTTCTGTGAAGACGTGGCCTTTGAAATATAAAACAGACAAGTTTACTCGCTGCCAGAGAGTGCCTCACTTGATCTATGAGCAGAATTGACATTAGCACAACGGTTCAGTTTGTTGAATGCTCTGCTGTGTCACTTGCATGTGGCATCACTGTCCCCTGACAGTACCACATCACAGGCATAAAGACAGCAATGAGCAGCTTGGCTATGAAATGCTCCTAGTACACTGTGGCAGGGTGCATGACCACAGATGCCACAGACAGCAGAATGCAGACCAGGCGTTACAGTGAGGTAAAAAAGTACGAGCGCAACTACTTGCAACATCAACAATGATATACGTATATGTCTTTATATCTTTACCATTCACATACGCGACGAATAACAATAGAGAATAGCCTCTCATTCAATGCCAAACGCAGAGTTTAGTGTTTTTCTAGTGTACTCGTATGCGAGGAAGAGGGCTCCTGTTGCTGGAAATGTTCTCAACAGTGTTGGTCCCAATCCATTATACAGGGCTAAAGGACCTGAAAGAGAAAAGTGGAGGTAATAACTGAGTCATGAGGCAAGCAAAAGCAATGCTCTCATGTGTTGTTTTGCACTGAGCTAGTTCTACCAGACAGACACTTCTTTCCCTCATAGTGCTGATGCATTACTGTTACTATCAGTCTCAAGAGCAGATCAGGAAAACATTTTACAGTTAGTAGGTATTGCGAAAACCGCACATTTCCTACTTACACTACAGTAACATTTACTGTGAGCAATATCAAAGAGTCTGCCATTCTGTTAGTCACGACGAGAGACTACCCTGGTTTCATACTTTACTACAGAACAGAAACGTTAAAGTTAACACAATGCAGTGACGTCACATCTGTGTAGTGACAAGCACAGCAAGACCATGTCCTGTAAGCCTATGCTACTACTCATTACAGTTGAACTGACATATAATTAATTGTTATGTATATATGGAACAGTTGTAATATCTCCTTGAATATATTTTAGATGTATAAAATATTTGATATAACAAATTACCCGGTATATATAGAGTTCTGCTTCAGATTTGAGGTATCCAAGTCTGACTGCATTCCATCTCCAAGGCACAACTGATGCTGCTAAAGCTTTAGTAACAACTTTATTTTAGGAGGTAACCATTACTAAATTGCACATGCAAGGACAAAAATAATAACAAGTGCTCCTCCTAGCTATGCTGTCCTTGACATCTCCTCACCCACACGTTTGAGTAACATTTGCAGCACTTGTATCTACAATTGTTACATGGCAACCATGATCCATAAAGTAGTTTTTCTGAGTCAATACTCACCTTCAGTACGAATTATAGTTCTCGCTACAGATAGGGCAGGCTCGTTGGATCCAGAGATCTGAATGCGAGATTTGATAACGTCGGCTGGGAAGATAGAGAGCCAAAGGCACATGCCACCTATACCACCGCTGACAATAGTTCTGGCAACACCTGTTGATCAAGGAAAAGGTGAAGTTACACTGACTCCTACAGAGTATGCTGGGCGTAAGAATACATTAGTGAAAATAAATTGATCATACAGATACACTGGTAGCATTATCCCATGCATAGTTCTGACCAGCATTGAAATTTGCTTGCAATCAATGCATAAAATGCATGTGTACGGTCGGCATCAAATGAATCCTGAACAGTGGCAAGAATTCATAATGCTATAGGGTACACAGCTCAATTATCACCACGGGCAGATGTGCATATGCACAGTCTTGCCAAACCAAATGTGCGCCCGTTAATGTTGATGACTGGAAGGCAAACGCTACAATATAGGAAAAGCTTGCCGCTGTTTGAGTTTCATTCAATGCCATTAAAACAATGAAACAGATATGTGCTCGAAAATAGACATGTAGCAGCCTTTCCTGTGTACTGACTTAATAACTGCTTAGAATTTCCCATGGAACAGCCACACAAAGCACAATGAAACAAAGGGCACACATTCACGCACACAATAAAGGAGAACGGTGCCCATTTTTGTCAGCTCTTCAAGCATATAAATAGGCAGCATGTTTTATTTATTTTAATGTATACTTCCTGCATGTATTTTGTCAAAACAATTAATTATACACCCTAACCTCTCCACACACTTCATGTGATTCTTTTGAGCCATTAAAGGGACTGTCTACAGCTCGAAAAAATTTTTCTGAATGTGGTGCCAATGAAAAGATCGTTCATCACATTGGCGGCAACAAGCACGCTTTTGTGCCAGAAAAAAGGAATAATAATTTTAACTCTTTAATTTAATTTGAATCATTAATAAAGTTTATCTCTTTTTAAAGTCTATAAAAAGTGACCAGTAGCGTCACACAACAGCGAATGTGGTCAATCTTCACAATCTATTGGTAGGACGAAAAATTGTCGCAGGTAGAATTATTTTACTTGAAGACAAACATGTTTAACTTGAATGTGTATTTTATGCACTTGAAGCAGCTTTGTGAAGCGCCAGAGACCAATTTTTGCTTTTTTTTAACCGTTCAAATAGGCGCCTCGTGGCGCTGCCGGCGGTGTGTTCGCTTGCATGCGTGTCTGCCTGCAAACGGCGGAGGGAGAAACGCGACCACGGCGTCCGCCGCCGCTCATGAGAAGAACAAAAAATTGTGCGTGCCTAAAATGGCCACCGAGGTAATTGTTTTATCAGTAACCAAACTTGATGAAGCCTGCGAAAACCGCACGCGGTTTCACTTTTCGATTTTCACCGGCACCCACCAGTGTTGCCAGCATTCACCACACCGATGGAAGGAGACATAACGCGGACAGAAAAATTGTGTTTGAAAAAATTATACGCACTTTCCAGAGAAACTGCTGCAAGGTTAGACACTTCACATGGTACCCTTTTTATCGCGACACAAAACAGGAGAGCAATGAAGGACGATAGACAGCCCCTTCAAGGTGAAATGAATTAGAGTGAGCATTCAGAGATACTGACTGCAAACCATACTTGCCTATTTCTTCTTTCGTCTTTCCTGGTGGTGTGAATAGGTAGCGAGCTCCCTCATAGCCTCCAAAGAAAAAGAAATATCCAGGCATCTCCCTGACAAGTGTAGCTGAAAACCCTTTGAAAAATCCCAAGAAGCCGTCTTGTCTGTAGATCTGCCTGGTAAGCTGCCACGTTCCACTGGAAGGCAATGTGGAAGGGAACCTTTATTGCACCACCAATGCAAAAACACTATAAAGCGAGAAGTTATAGTGCCACAAAGCTTTGAGGGCACATAAGCGTAAATGCAAGAGAGAGTTATGGCATACTGCTACAGTAAGTTAACTATTACAGCAGTATATATACGGTCTGCACCATAGCTCCCCTCTGAAGGTTATGAAGGAAGGCACAGCTGCAAAATTTTGTGTAAAGTGTATTGCTACCATGGGGCCTATAAACGAAACACTTTAAATGTTTTGTTACTTCAGATACTGCTCATTTTTTTTTTTAGTTAATATTGAAGAATCACAAAGTATGACAAGCTTGCTGTAAAGACTCGAATGAATATTTTCAGAGTAGATGCGTATCAAATGGCATTTAATATAATGCAAGTCAAACACAAGAAATTCTAACAAAACTAGCAGTATGGCATGCAATGCATTGCATAGTATGTGTGTAAAATGCAACCATTTATTTTTTTCGCACAGATATTGAACAAAAAATTCTTGCCTTTCTGGTAGACTATGCATTCATAATAAAAATTAATTCGATTTGGATAAAGAGGTCCGTGAGGACGGACATTCATGTTACATTGTCTTCCACACTGTTTGGGAAAAGTCCACCACAACTCTTGTTTATTCTGCGCAATGTGAATTCCAGCCACAAAATAAGGCTGTCTTGAGCAGTCATGTAGCATGGTTAACCAGACTGAGTTTTTATCAGCACAAGGATAGTGTGTGGAACATTTTCAACATCTCATGTTTTTCAATTAACTCTGTGGCCAGTCAGCTGCATCAATAAGTGCCCTGCTTTAATGTATGTACACCCATGCTTTGTCACAAGAGATGCATCCGCACCCTTCCCATGAAAAATATGAATTATGTGCTGCACTTGTAAAATAAGTTTCAAGGAACAATACTTTGCCCAAACGATCTGTGCTCGTCCTAACTAGTTAAAAGTTGAATGGCTTCCCAGACTCAGTGTGATAGTGTCAAAGAAAACAAACAAATATGTCACAACCAAATGAAGCAATGAAGAATCCTTGAAACGCAGTGTTGCTGGAGCCCTGTGTTTCAATGATCTTTCATCACTTCAACATTTCATCTTCCCCAGAGCTTCTACCTTATTTGGGCAACCAAATGGAGATATACATGAGAGGAAACCTCGCACTTTCACAAAACTCACATGCCAGCTTGACTGGTGGCCCCTTTCAAGTGAGTGCTCTCTCGCATGGACTGCAACTTGCACTTGACTAGCTCAGTGGGGCACAGGGTGAGTGAAGAAAAAAAGGCAGCAAGGAAACCTGCTGAGGCATTGTCCAGGGGGCTCAGTTCCTGCACGTTGGGCTTTCGAACCAATTTCTGCACAACCTTTTGGCACAATCCGTAGGCACAAAAGAGAACTGAATTCTCCGCAATGTTGGCCACAAGGGCGGGGATGGTTCCAGCATACAAGCCCCGCACACCATCCTGAGAAAGGGTCTTCTGGAAGCACTTGATGCTGCTGGGGTACAGCTCGGGGAAGCTCTGCATTTTCACTTTGACCGTGTCGAGTGGCTGACCGACAGCCACAGTGGCAGCACCACCTGTCAAGTAAAAAAGACATGGTAGTGATTTTGTGAGGACAACATTGGAGCGACTAGAAATCAATAATTGGCCAAGAAGTTAAGCTCGAGTGAGTATCTTTATGGCGGTATTAATAATATAAACAATGAGAAAAAGAGACAGCACACTTTGCCTCCCCCTATCCTGTCCTTTTTTTTTACTGTTTATGTACTGTTAACCTTCATGAATTTAGAAAAGACTAGCCGTTGTTAATGAATGCTGGCAGTACGTAAGTCAATACGGTAGTTTAAATCACGTGACTTGCTGAGCCCTTCTGGGTGCGCATGCTTTCCGGGGTCGGTCTAATATATATATATTTTCTTGCTTCGGTCAGATATTATAGCCCATTACAGAGTTCCGGTAAAAAATGCCGAGACACACACAGTCAAGATACACGTACGAGCACGAGATTGGCGCGTGGACGTCTGATCAAACTGCGAAGCTCAGCAGGCAGACACCACTCGAATTCTACAATGCGAAAGTAAAACTGCACGAGAGTTTCAAAGCTGAAGAATCGTTCGATTTGTGCCAGCCTAGCTTGCCGCCGAAGGCCATCTCGAAAAGCACAAAATGTGGCACGATAACTTCGGTGACGGATGTTCGGCGACCGTTTTATGGAGAACATTTCCGTTAAAGTAAATGTGCGAAGGTCAACAGGTACGCACGCAGTCAACGACGCTCCGTACCGCGTAGATCAACATCCACAGCCACAGACTCGGTCCTTTTTATGTATGTAAAGAGGCTTCATATTAAAGCGATTCCGCGAAGCGCCGACTCAACGGGTGTTAATCGAGTCGGGCTATTTGTGTCTTTTTAAATTGATGGCACGTGTCGACTTTCTGGCTCCGACACGCTGCTTTACGCGACGGTAGCACGTAATAAGACGCAGGTAACCCAAACAGAAGCGGCAGCTGCGGCCTGCAGAGCAACTTTTACGTGTCGGTGCAGGATTGCATAATCCATTCGCTTACCGGCGGTACCAGCGACCAAATCGACGGCTGCTGCTAAGTAGTGCTTGTACACCGTTCCTCCGATCTCAGGGTGATCGCGCAGCTCCTGAAGGTCGTGTATCTCGGTCGGAAGCGGGTTGGACATGCTGCACCACTGAAATGAAACCGAGAATTTCAGGTTTCGGCTGGTCCGTGCGAGCAATTCGTCCGCACGTCCGAAAGGACGTGCAGACCCACCCGCCGAGCGAAAACAACTTACGTTCTGTGTCGTCGATGAGCAAAGAAGCGCTGCTCTAATAAGAATGCTAGTCGGGCAAACGTGTTTCCCGCATTACGTTCAACGTCCTTCGTTCTGCCACTTAAGGTTTCCGTTCTGCTGACCGCATGGCACCGGCGCTACGCACGGACCACATGCGCGGGCTGTGAAGTGAACTCGCAAACGACAGATGGCGCGTGCTTTGTTACAAAAAGTATGCCTACGATACACTGGATGGCAGCACGTACTTGTCGTTTATTCTTACGCGCCTAAGTTTGAAAGTGTTGGTCCTAAATGCTTGCTACTTGCGCTCTTACAGGTTCTTTCACGTTGACGAACTTTTCGAAAAGGTCGCTATCTTATAAAGGTTTCGAAAGAGAATCCTGATAACAGTGATAAGACTCACCTCAATCGCTCTTCCGGTCAATCACGCGACGGCAAGCGAATGTGTTCACTTGCTGAACTGTTATATGATAACGCTAGATACTACAGTAAAACCGGCATATATCAGACTCGAAGGAAAGCAGAAATAAGTTTGATATATAGGATAACCTTATAGAGAATTTTTAATGAAATTGTACTTGTGGTACAAATTTTGTTGCACAAGCTGGCTTCACTGCAGCGTTTTATGATGATGTAATGAAGTTTTCTTCAAGGCAATACGTATCCTTTTTATGTATTACTGTTATTTTAGATTTGTCTGTGGTCTCTCAATGGAGAGTGGGTTTATATGCAGAATCGAGTAATACGAGAGAAAATACGGCATTGATGTAAGTATTGCCTCAGACTCTTCCTACGCAGCTGTGCGTACTCATCGGGCGCCTGAAGCGTGTACACTGCCTTGGCCCTGATGTCGGCCTAGCTTTTCAGTGTCACCTTCAGAGTGCCTATTAGAACACTGTACGCAGTGGTATGGGTAATGATTCTATTCCCCATGTTCGACTGCATCGATTATCGTGAGCTCTGCGGTGAACCACGCAGCATCCATCGCGTCAACCAAACGAGCCGAGAAGCGAACACGCACGGAGTGTCGGTGACTCAACGGTGAGGAATCGTGCAGAAAAGCACGTGATGGCAAGCTGTGCTTTCTACTTCCTTTGCGCGGCGTCTTCCCAATCACGCCGCTTGGTCTCCCAAATGCGTGCGGAAAAGTCGCCTTTCGCGAGCAAAATTCATTCACGGTAGGCAACTTGCAACGTTTCCTGATGCCCGATATTCGATATGTCAAGGGCTCAGACTGTTTTTGTTTGATGTAGCCGTAGTTTTTCGTGTGGTGATGGTGGTCGTTGAAACTTTATTTCTTTATTTCCCAGAAAGGGGTCCTCAAGAACACCCAGCATTGAGCGTTGCCGTGATCGAAAGTAGTTCCTTATAAAGAAAAAAAAAATCGATTTAGCGCAGCCGAATTCGATGCAATGTCTAATATGCCATTCATGATAACCTCCCGGGCTTTCACTCTTTTATATGAAACCGAATAGGGATTAATTACATGGCAGGTATAGGCAGGGTAGTGAGTACGACCAAAGGTGTACCCCTTTGAGGTTGATTGATTAATATGTGGGGTTTAACGTCCCAAAACCACTATATGATTATGAGAGACGCCGTAGTGGAGGGCTCCGGAAATTTAGACCAGCTGGGGTTCTTTAACGTGCACCCCTTTGAGGTAGTCGGAAGAAACAAATAATGGTGTAATGGTTTAAAAATAACGAAATAAACTAATTGATAGCATGCTTAATTGTTGATAGCTTTATGCTGTCACAACGTGACATGACTCGGCACGTGGTGCTACTGGGCGTAAGAGTGTGCCGGTGTCGCACGGGCACTTTTGATCGCGATAATGCCAGTCGGATTTCTTGATTGCGATTAACAATCGCCACTTCTACATAGGGTTCGAACTAGTCTTGATTGAGTTTGGCGGAGATTTCTGTCAAATCGCGATGAAGGAGCCAGATCGTGATGTGAAGATCGCGATCGTCTTGATTACGATCTAGCTTGATCGCGACTAAAGCGACCGCTGGATATCCCGCCTAAGCAGTGGCGTAGTGACACGCCGGGGTGGCACGCCGGGCCCGTGTGCCACCTTCATACCTCTGTTTGCGTAATTGTTACAAACTTCGTCGGCTCATGGTAACGGTAATGTCACCTTAGTACCGCCAGTCCTGTATTTTCGTGTTCCTTTCCTCGTTTCTCTCATTCATTGACGTTTTTTGCTTCTCTATTAATAAGCCAACTCGCCCAGCAAAACCTTTATTGCGATATCAATTATATTAACAGTCTCGGCTGGTTATATATATATATATATATATATATATATATATATATATATATATATATATATATATATATATATATATATACAGAAATTCAAGAAAGTAAAAAAAAAGCCACCCGTGCTCGGCGCCCAGCTCGTCAGGATGCGCCGACGCGCGCTTATCTTCCACACGCACTTTGCCCCGCGAAGGGGGGGGGGGGGGGTAGAAGATGCTTGTGCGCGCGTACTTATCCTTCTTTCGGTGGGGAGAATCGTGTGTCTTCGGCCTTCACTGGCACAAGATTGCGTTAGTTTCCGGGCCCACAAAGGTCACTTCACTCCGCGGCACAGTCCCCGTTTGCGAAAAGAGCGCGCCTTTCATACACAGCGAAGTATAACATCTGAGACACTTGTTAGTTCGCACTCATCTTTACTTGTGATTACGTTTCGTGCGTCGTTTTCGTTTAAACAGCGCGTTATGTGTGGAGCGGTAAACGTTGTTAGTTCGCTCTCGTCCAGTGTATGTTGTTCTCGCGCGTCATTTCTGCGTGAGCAGCGCGCTGCACGTTTCGATCTGCTTGCCGTTCTCAGCGGTACATTCCAAGTTGATGCTATCGCATTCATTCTTCGCCCTTGCGGCGAAATTGTGACTTTTTTTAAAACTTTGGCAATATTCATTTTTTCGTTACTTCTCGAATTAGTTTTGTGCACTACAGTGTTGTGACGCATGAACTACTCACTAGAACTCTTGAGTGCTTTATTGCATTTTTTAGCATTCCCTTCATAATTTTACGCGTAGTGGAGTAGCCGGTGTTTGTATATGTGTACGACTACAAGTTGTCGAGCGCTAAACATTGTTAGTTCACTCTCGTACTGTGTATGTTGTTTTCGCGCGTCATTTGTGCGTGAGCAGTGCGCTGCACGTTTCGATCTGCTTGCCGTTCTCACCGTTACATTCCAAGTTGATGCTATCGCATTTATTGATTCGCCCTTGCAGCGAAATCGACCTTTTTTTAAACTTTGCCAATATTGGTAGAACACATCTCGCTCGTCTCAGTGCGTTTCTGGACATTTCGCTGCAGTTGTGGGGTGTATTGCCCCGTACGTAGCGGTAATGGATGTACAACCTCACGAGGTGACGTCCGACTCCGGTTCGACCGCGGTCACTACCTCGAGGAATCGAGGAAACACATCCAGTGAGAGCGATGACACTGAGCTGTACTCCGCATCTTGCGACGAGTCCTCAGACGACGGCTTTCAACCTGTCCTGCTCCGCAAGGCCACGCGACGGATCATCAATCCATCGCCGGTGTCAAGTACAGCCACCATGAAAACGGCGCCCCAGCAATGGCCCCATTCCATCCTGTTCGTGCCAAAGAACGCTACCGAAAGTCTGCGTGTTCTGAACAGGCAAGCGCTTTCGCTCTATTTCGAGAACACTGTGCCGAACGAGATTAAAGACGTACGGCTTAATACAAGAAGAAACATCCTGGCTGTCGATGTGCAGCATCCGAGTGCGCTAAGCACGCTGCAACAAGTAACACAACTGGGAAACATTGCAGTTAGGTCCATCATACCAGCCGATGGTGCTACCAGATCAGGAGTCATTTACGACCGTTAACACGGAAATCCCAAACGCAGACCTTCCAAAACTTATAAAACCAGCGAGTCAAGACAACGTCATTGTCAGCGTTGGACGGCTTGGTAACACACGCTGCGTGAGAGTAACGTTCAAAGGTGACTGTCTTCCCGCATACGTGAAGGTTGGCCACTTTCGTCAACAAGTTCGACCGTTCATTCCTAAACCCGTGCAATGCTTCAATTGTCAGAAGATCGGCCATGTAAAGGGTGTTTGCAGGAGCTCCGCAGCGTGCCCCCGGTGCGCCGAACCACACGCGGAAGACAACTGTAGTGCTACCACACTGAAGTGTCCTAACTGTCAGGGTGCTCACAAGGCTTCTTCGAAAGAATGTCCGCACATAAAGAAAACATTTTCTATTCTGAAGCAAATGGTACGAGACAGCTCAACCCACAAAGAAGCTGCTGAGAAAATCCGGCGAAGACGACGTCGCCGTCGAAGGTCTTCACGTCGGACAGCGCCAACTTCAGGCAATAAGTCGACGCATCAAGAAAGATCGCCAGCTGCAGTTTACAGCACGGCAAACACAGACGATAGAAAAGAGCAAAGGGGCAGACCAGTCTCTACAGAAGAGTGGCCTCCACTTACGCGTACACAACGCTCAGAAGAGCCGCAGCAGAAGCCATCTTCTTCAGAGCAAGCTGCTGCAATGGAGGACTTGCGGAACACAGATCAGCAAGTGATAGCTCTTTTGCGACCCTTAATTAACGCCATCCGCTTGTTGTTAAGCAACTTGCAGACTCCGTCAGGAAGAAGTACATTGCAATTACTGGACGCTTTGAGTCCAGTACTCGCCGCACTTGAGTAAATAATGGCTCTCCGGCCACTGTTTTTCAGAGAAGAGGTCTGAAAAGCAGCGATTATTCAATGGAATGCCCGGGGACTGAGGTCACGCATCGCCGATTTCCGTTGGTTCGTGTACACCAATAAGTTCCCCATTATTGTCATCTGCGAACCAAATTTGCAGAAAGAAATCAGACTTTCTGGTTATGAGTCATTCATGTCATCTACAACTACGAACAATAGCAAAGTTTTGACGTTTATTCGCCGCGACCTCACCTACATTCATCATCCGGTGTCACCCCACAACGACAATCAGTATATAAGTATAACAGTGAAAATGAGACTTACCATCACGGTTGTGGGTGCCTATCTCCGTCAAGCCGTTTCGACCATACAAGACTACAAGGTATCCTGTCAGCAACTTCTCACCCTTGCATTATAATTGGCGACTTCAACGCCCATCATACAATCTGGGAAAGCTCGATGACCAATATGTTAAAGGGAGAAAGTTGGTGACCTTCGCCTCCGACAACCAACTTTTCTTGCTGAATGATGGCAGTCCAACGTTCCTACGTGGTTCAAGGTATAGCAGCTGCCTTGACCTGGCCTTTGTCTCACGAGGCCTCGTCAGGCATGCTGAGTGGTTTCCAGACATAGAAACCAATGGAAGTGACCACATTCCCACTTACGTCAAAATCGAAGGATTGTCCCATGCTAAGATACGCGATAGTGTTCAGAGAGTGGACTGGTTGAAATTCCAGTCTCGCATGGAAGAGCAATGTGAAGCAAACATATCCCTCGACATAGAGGAGATAATTAAAAGCACAATACACGATACTACGTGTACCCTCACCTGCTCTCCCAAAATAACGGAATTTGACATTGAGCTAGAACGACTTCGAGCAATCCGATGGCGTGTTGAACGAAGATACCAACGCACGGGGGCATTAGAAGACTTACGGATTGCTTGACGTATACAAAAGAAGATTCAGCGCCGGATAAATGAACTCGAGTCACAACGTTGGACTGCTTTTTGTGAGTCACTTGACCCACGAAAACCTTTATCTCAATTGTGGAAGACGGTACGAGTTCTCCGCACAAAACCCACTCAGTGGTCACCATTCAGGGCTCTCGCACTTTCTGAACAGAGACGCGGCATTGACGTGGCAGAAGACTTCTGTGCCAGAGTATCTGGGTCACTCGCAGGGCCCAATAGCCTATTGCCCCCGACTAACTGTCCACAAACACTGGATTCCCGCATGGATATGCCTTTTTCCATCGTGGAGCTCAGAGCAGCACTAGCTTTGTGTGGACGCACGTCGGCACCAGGGCCCGATAGAATTTCTTATAGGGCCTTGTGTCACCTGGATGAACGCGCGAGAATTCTCCTTTTGGAGTTGTGCAACAAATCCTGGCAAGATGAAACGCTCCCGACAAGCTGGAAGACAAGTCGCCTAGTTCCACTTGTGAAGCCAGGCAAGTCACCGTTGGAGCTCTCATCATATCGTCCGATCGCATTGGCCAGTTGTGTAGGCAAAGTTATGGAGAGGATGGTCCTGGGACGCCTGGAGTGGTTCTTGGAGTGTAACAACATCTACCCAGATGCCATGGCAGGATTTCGGCGTGGTCGAGCATCGATTGACAACGTAGTCGACCTGGTCACTTATGTCCAACACGAGAAGGGCCGTAAGCGTCTCTGCGCATCTTTGTTCTTAGACGTCAAAGGGGCGTATGACAACGTGACGCATGAAGCTGCTCTCACCGCTCTCAAAGATATAGGAGTAGGTGGTCGGATGTATCGCTGGATACGTAGTTATTTGTCAATGCGATCCTTCTTTGTGAACACTGAAGACGGTCCAACCTCTCCACATTACAGCCACCGTGGCGTCCCCCAGGGTGGCGTATACTCAGCCCTGTGCTGTTCAATCTTACGTTAATTGCTCTCACTGAGCATCTGCGAAGCACGGTCAGGCTATAAATGCACGCAGATGATATTTGCGTTTGGGCATCGGCTGTAACACGCCTGCAGTTACGAGGGAGAATTCAAAAAGCTGCCACTGAAACATTACGCTACCTCCGAAATCGAGGCTTGGAAATTTCTTCCGAGAAATGCGCCCTCGTAGCTTTTACACGAAAGCCTATGGATAAGTACACTATAAGCATCAATGGCCAAACTGTACCATACGTTCGATCGCACAAGTTTTTGGGCGTCATAATTGACAGGAATCTATCATTGAGCGATCACGTTTCGTACATGAAGAAACGGTTAATGGACATCTGTAATATACTGAAGTACTTTGCAGGGAAGACTTGGGGAATGTCTCCCAGTGCAATGCTACAGCTGTACAGAGTAGTTTTTCTTGGTTTCCTGCGGTACAGTTTGCCGGCATTGACCAATGCAAGCAAAACAAGCCTTCGAACGCTACAGAGTGTTCAGTCCCAGGCACTCTGGATTTGCCTCGGCTTGCCTCGTAGTGCGTCGACAATGACTACTATAGCTATCGCCGGTGACCACCTCATCACGACACATATCGATGTTGAGGCACTCAGGACACATATGAGGCATATTGCTCGGACACCCTACCACCACCTAGCCTCTTTACCAGCAGACAGACCACGTTCATCATTTTGCCAAACGGTCACCACATATCGCGATTTTTTGCCAGCATACTTCACACCCGCCGCCAGGCCTTCGGCTCCTCTCTGGTGCCTGACTCAGGCTAACATCAGGCTAACTATACCTGGCATCCAGAAGAAAGCAGATATGTCGTCACTTGCTCTTAGACAGCTTGTTCTGCTCTTGTTATATACGAGATGTATCAAGGCTGTATACATGTATACACCGACGGCTCTGTTTTAGAGAAGAGTTCAATGGCATCATTTGTTATACCGATAAAAGGCACGACAAGATATTCAAGGCCTCCTACCTTACGACATCAACGGGAGCAGAGCTCGCAGCTCTTCGTGCCGCATTGCAATTCATTAGCGATCAACAGCCACAAAAATGGACAATTTTCAGTGACTCAAAGGCGGCACTGCTATCCCTTCTATCACCTTTACGCCACGGCCCATACGAACAGCTGGTATTTGAGATTGCAGAAAAGACTCACCAATTCATTGAGAAAGGTCATGAAATAGCCTTTCAATGGCTTCCAAGTCATTGTGGAATAATTGGCAATGAACGGGCCAATCGAGCTGCCCGTTTTGCCCATACTGAAAGCGATGAAATATCAATTCCGCTTTCCAGAACTGACGCTGCACGGAAACTCCGCATGCTTGCTCGCAAGTGCACCACGTCACAATGGAACGAGTCACATTTCATCCATGCACGGTTAGGTACTTTAGACCCAACTATCAGTCTCCGAATTCCTCCGGAATTACGCCGACGAGACGCTACTATGCTGTGCAGATTATGGTTGGGCGTCGCATTTACCAATGCGTACGCGTTCCGCATAGGAATGGCTGACACTGCTGCATGCGACCATTGTGGCAGTGATGAAACTACTTGGCACATTCTGTGTGAATGCCCACAATACTGCTCGCAGAGACAGTCACTCTGCAAGGCACTAGATGAACTGGACAACCAGCCTCTTTCGGAAGAAAGAATCCTGCGCTGCCGACAGGACTTTACGTCGCAGAAGAAGGCTGTGAAGGTGCTCCTGCGCTTCTTGCGTTCAACCGGCCTGTCCAAACGACTGTGATCGGAACTCCTTGAAAGTGTGCGCATGCGGTTTTTTTCTAATTTATTTTATATCTCTCTATATCTATCCTCTTTCCAACCCTTTTCCCCATCCCCGTACAGGGTAGCAAACCAGTTCGTCTAGGTTAACCTCCCTGTCTCATTTTTTTGTTTATTTCTCTCTCTCTTGGCAATATTCATTTTTTTCGTCGCTTCTCGAATTAGTTTTGTGCACTACAGTGTTGTGACACGTGAACTACTCACTGATTTGATAATTGATTGATATGTGGGGTTTAACGTCCCAAAACCACCATATGATTATGAGAGACGCCGTAGTGGAGGGCTCCGGAAATTTCGACCACCTGGGGTTCTTTAACGTGCACCCAAACCTGAGCACACGGACCTACAACATTTCCGCCTTCATCGGAAATGCAGCCGCCGCAGGCCGGGATTCGAGCCCTCGACCTGCGGGTCAGCAGCCGAGTACCTTAGCCACTAGACCACCACGGCGGGGCCGTGAACTACTCACTAGAACTCTTGAGTGCTTTAATGCATTATTTTGCATTCCCTTCATAATTTACGCGTAGAGAAGTAGCTGGTGACTGTATATGCGGACGACTACGACGCGCTGACCAGTATGCACACATTTATTCTTATATATGCACGGTTGAAATTTTCCAGAGCCATCCGCAGCGTCGTTCCACAGTCATGTCGTGGTTCTGGGGCATAAAGTCCCAACAATTATTATTACTATTCGAGCTGGGTCGTCATACATAAATGGACAATTTGGTGCGTCAAGAATGAGTGGTCTGTATATTGTGTTGTGAAACTCACCATTATATTTTATTATTTATTTGTGTGTGTGCGACTCCGGCTTGAGGCATGCAGCCAACAAACGCGTTGCATTCATCGACATCTGGTCGTGTTGTGAATGTGATAGTGCGATGGATACGAATTAAAAAAAAGAACCAACATACGCGCGATGTAACGGTCGGGCCGTAGGGAACATGAATGCTTAACCATTGAAGCAAATGCGAAGCACGTTAACTGTCTGCAGCTACATGCCGCTATAGGTTGTATCGATATAATTTTATTTTCCATTTAAACATTGTACTGAGAGGCCCTCGTTAGTAGTTGAGAAGTCGACTGAGGAGACGCGTCAAGTGCAAGGAAATAAAGTTTTAGATAGATAGCCTTACGTTAAAGTAATAATAATAATAATAATAATAATAATAATAATAATAATAATAATAATAATAATAATAATAATAATAATGCAGCTTCGCATTTGGGGTTGCCCGGCATGGAGAAAGTACGGAGCTGGGCAGCCTTACTAATGCTTCTTCCTCCTCGGTTTTCTCTTTCTTTTTCTCTTCTGTTATTTTATTTTTATTTAGATCTTACTCTTTATTTCTTTCTATTTCAACTTTCTCCCTCTTTTTTAATTTCTTTATTTCTCTGCTTCTCGCTTGCCTCCTCTTGTTTTCCATTTTTACACGTGGTTTTGCCTTTGTTACGCCAAGCGATGACAAAGGCCCGGGCCACTGAAGTGCTGCGAACTTAAAAGCTATATATTCGGGGTACCATCTGTTGTTTCACTGCGCATTTCGGCGGACAATCAAGCCGGCCCCCAGTGCTTCTGTGTGGAGTAACGGGGCTACACAAAACCCGATTCGTTACACGAGTGCTGTTATTTACGCCGACCCTTTTTTTCTATCTTGTAATACAGCCGCAGCCACCGGCACGACCGGGTTGGTCGAGAAAGCTTGGCTAACCGCAGTAGCTCGATAACCGCAAGGAAGGGAAAACAGGCGAACGTAGCGTGTCTTCCACGCCATCTTCCGAGCCACTGCAGTGAAGCGCATCAGGCGAGACAGGTGAAGACTGGGACGTCCCGAACGCGTAGCGCACGATCGGCCCCCGGGGATGAGGGCGTGATTTGCGGCGGCGGAGCACAATGGGCCGCCCGCCGCCGTTTGGCGGCCGTGACGGACGGGGCTCGCGGGAGCCATCGGTCCTCCTGGCGGCCACGATCGCTCCCCCGTCTCCCTCGAACGGCGCATACGTGCGGCATCATGGAAGGAGCATCAATTGCAATGGCTTCGCTTTTTTCTCTCTCCCTTCGGTGCCCCGGCAGCCGGATCATCTCTCTATACGTCCAGGCGGCTAATGAAAAAGCGCGTTTTGGCGTCGCTCCCGTTTACGACCGAGCAGATTGGGGAAAGTTTGCTGCGCTACCCGCGACGCGGCGCAATACTCGCAACGGTTGCCGTGCACACACTTTGGCCACTTTTCATCCCCGGGTTCTGCCGCGGTTGCCAGCTTGCAGGCCAGGGCAAACAGTCGCGAGTGGCGAGACCCATGCTCGGCGGCAAACAGTCGTAAAATCTGGTGGTCCCCACTTTTTCTCCCAGCACAGCGGTCGGGAATTAAGTAAGCCAGGCGCGGTCGTATCGAGCAATGTGTGGTCTCATTTTATACAGACTTTGGATAAGGGGTTGCGCAGTGGAGCCCTTCTGGTCTCGGGGAAGTTGCTCGACTGCCAGCAGGGTTGAAATGAATGCGTTGTTGCGGCTGTGATGTGGATTCTCGTAAATGTCTGTTAGCACGTCGCACGTTGTAATTTTCGAGTGGCAGATTGCTAATATGGAGCTCTATAAGAATTGACCCTAACTTCAAGCTCGCGTGAGTGGTTCCGCATTCAAAAGAATCCGAGGAGGCTTCATCGTTCAACGCATACGCGCTGTTGCTAGCTGATCACCTCGGTCACATTGTGTCCCTTCCGTCCACTATTTATGAGTACCTACAACGCATGTGTACGCATTGCAAAATGTACAATACACCAGCGGTTTATTCGCGTGATTCGCACATAAGGCCCAAGGTATAACAAAGATTGCCGCGAGAGGGTGTTGCATGTATCTGACGTCGTCGTATACGACCATGACTCATGTGTATATGTATATGCTGCCGGATTGGTTCGCATGGGAAAGGTGCTCGCTAGGCACCAATGCACGAGCAAGGATATCGTGCGAGCTGTAATGCCCTTGAGTATAGTTTCCATTCTATCATTTCTCTCAGTGACTTTCTCTTTTTTTTTTCTTACCTTCGTCCAACGCAAGCCTGTCAACGCATGGAGTTCTCTGCGCCCATTGCGTCAGAGCAGATCCTTCTTTACAAACACGCAGGACACAAAGTAATGAGTGCGAACTTCATTTAGTTTCACAAACATCGAAAACAAACAAAAAATGTCATTACCCGATAAAACTGCGCACAGCACGGCCTCTTCCTGAGGCACAGGTTCGCGCACTGTCGGTTGTCCACTGTCCCATGTAAAGAAACAGTGCTTGGAGGTCACAAATGGCCATCATGTGGTCCGTAAACACACGCATCAACTTAGACAGTGGCACCATTTGTCTATGCACAGAATAAGTGTCCCGCTGTCGGCAGCGGCGCCATCTGAAAGGCGCGCATATTGTCCATTGCACGATGAGCCCCGTTGGCCTGCGCGTCTGTCGAGAACCGTACAACTTCGTACTGCTTGAAGAGGAATCTGTCCACTCGTCATGGTAGCCGTGACCGTCATGGCAGCCGCCGCGGTAGCCATGGCTATCGGCTTGACATAGAATCCACAATAAATCAACGTTCGAAACACTTGAATACGTGACGTAACAACACCCGGCTAACTTTTGGGAATTTACGGAATCCAGTTGAATTCCCTTGATAAAGCTAAAGGCCGCATAAACTGATACCAGGGCAATGTATCCTCGTAGCAACGAATTTACATTTAGAGAAAGCGCTTACTCGTCTACGCCCCAGTCTCCACTCTTCAGTGAACATCGTGTTTTCCAGCCCTGTAAACAACCACTTCTCTGTTAGCTTGGATGCATGGCGAGGGCAAGCCATGCATTTTAAAACGATAATTCCCATAACTAACTCCCAGGTGGCTTATAGAAATGCGACGTCAGAAAACCCGTACGTACACTAGCGCCAGATTTCTCCCCTAGCGGCCCTCATACGTAACCGTACGTCGACGACGGCGCCCGCGGCGGAGAGAGAGAGAAGTGTATCCACTAGTGTGCGTGTCACTATGAGTAACCATCGGTAGGCGCCGCCGCTGCTGAGAAAGGCGGCAGCGTGGCGGTAGGAACAGGCTCTGCCTTGACCAGCTCTCGGTGCAGCATCTCCTCCTGTTTCTTGGCCTGCTTGCGGTCCTTGGCGCGCCGGTTCTGGAACCAGATCTTGACCTGCCGCTCGCTTAGGCCCAGCATTGATGCCAGTTCCGCCTTGCGCCGGATGGTGATGTAGCGACTGTAGTGGAACTCCTTCTCCAGCTCCAGCCGCTGGTGGTCGCTGTACACAACGCGGTACTTGTCCTTGGTTCGAGTTTTGCCTGCGCAGAGCAGAGAGAGAGAGAGAAATAAGTGATGCCACATGCAGCCATTGCTGCTGAATCAACCGAAGTTCGCTGTACTGTCGTCGTCATCGCGTGTCTACCTACAGCGTAATCGATCAGGTCTCTTTCAGATTGTAGCCACTTACTCGTGGCACATGTCTGTTTATACCATTGCATGAGTGCCAGTTTTCTAATCTTGTATTTTGGCCAAGCCCACTATTTCTTTCACCTGTCTCTCTCATTGGAACACGGTTTTCATCGCCACAGATTGATTGATTGATTGATTGATTGATTGATTGATTGATTGATTACATGGTCTACCATACGCGTCATTGAACCGCCTGTTATAAGGCTAGATGTGCGCAAGAGGGCTTCTCCACATAAAGACACT
The DNA here is from genome assembly GCA_013436015.1 of Rhipicephalus annulatus. NCBI lineage: Eukaryota > Metazoa > Arthropoda > Arachnida > Ixodida > Ixodidae > Rhipicephalus > Rhipicephalus annulatus. Next base: position 175,738 of record WOVY01003112.1, read on the forward strand.
TTCTGCGCGAAGCCATCTTTTATATAAAGGGGGAGGAGTAGAACAGATCGACGCAAGTTTTTTTTTTCATTGATAAACAATAATACACATTTTAAGGAGCACAACCGTGCATTGGTAAACGCGTAAGACTGCTCGAAGCCATTTATAAATGGCGGCAAACGTCGCGCCTCCTGACGGATGCAAGAGTTTCTTTACATGCTGTTCTAGTTCATCGTTCCTGCATGTATTTTTGATAATAAATAACGCTAGATTGCTTAAATATATTAATTTCCTACCATTTTCGTACGATCTGATTGCAAATTTTTGCAGCAGTAATGGTTTGCAGCGAAGTCATCGGTTTATGTTTTCAGCCTGCCGCGCGTGTTTTTGAGCATATTTTGGCAGGCTTCCGATGGTTCATTGTTCGCGTCAGTGGTGGAGGCTCTCTCGCAGAAGATTAAAGGTAGCAAAAACCCGATGGTGGTGAACATACGATATCCCTCTTATTGTCTATAGGCCCCTGCGAAGCTGTCTCAGCGCTGCCCTCGCACCAACTACGAGGGAATCACAGGCGATGGTGTGAGACATTCCATTTGGCTTACGTCAAATGTGAAACAGGAATGGTCTATACTAGATCCGCCTTACGTGCGGCAAGTATTACGTTTGGGAGGCTGGACGCTGTATGAACGTACGAGCCAGATAACTTGACTGAAATCTAAAAGAAAATTAACTTGCGCGCAGACTGGACGCTGTATGAACGTACGAACCAAATAACTTGACTGAAATCTAAAAGAAAATTAACTTGCGTATTTTTTGCGCACTCCGAGGTTTGCAAATGCGAACCAAGATTTCATGAAGTCGAGATTCTGGGTAAGAGAAAGTATCAGACGACAAGTGAGTTTGGTACAAGCCTGTGAAAAGAGTGGCTAGGCCGAACTAAGAGAGCATAGAAGCAACACGCGTCCCAAACAACAAAACTCTAATTATTCACTCCGAAGCTCACGAAGGAAAGTCTCGTGATTCCTCGTGTATGCGCTCCTGGCATTGCGCACGGAAGCGCCGTTTGGCGGCGCTGCAGGCCCTTTACATTACCAAATTAAGTGGTGAATGCAAACCACCCGGAGATATTTAGCCATCTGTGAACCACCTGGCGATATTTAACGTGCAACGAAATATATAGTACACGGGCCTAAAAAATGTTCGCCTCTATCGAAAATGCAGCCGCCACAGCCGGGATTTAATCCCACAACCTTCGGATTAACAGTCGAATGTCATTCACTAGACCACCGCCGCGGGGCTTTACTAAAAGCATAATTTCATACAATAAGAGCACGTTTTTCTCAGAATAAGTTTTTAAGTTTTGGATATTTGATGTAGGTCCTCTGGAAATCGATCCCACCGATAGCACTGAAATTCTCCCAAATTGCATTTAAATTCAATCGAAATAGTCTGTACTTAAAACTTTGAAGGACAGCATTACTTATGTTTAAAAAAATACATATTAATTGGAAAGTCTTTCTCATGGTATACGTGACATGTGAGAATAATATTTTTTTTCTTGCGAGATAAACGTAGAAACTAATTTTTAGAGCTAGGGGTTCATGCACTGCCATGTAGAATCAATGTGCAATTTCACCATCAAACTGTTTTTTTTCTTGTTTCTGAGACAAGGCACATTCAATTATACACCCCTGTATAATGGTCACTTGCTTCGAGACAGTGCTACGAACCCTCACGATATTGCTGCTGACCAGCAGGCACACTGCCCTCTATAATACAGATCTGTTCGCCTTCCATATCAACCCCTAAACTTGCTCCGTGCCCGTAAAAACGTTCTGCGGCAGGATCGACACACGTGTTCTTATCCCACCGTGTGTCTTCTCTCTCCCCCTTCACCTTGCGAGGGCCGAGGAAGTCGTGATTATGAGACTTAGGACAGGGGTGGCCAATTACACCGGCTTGTATCTCAACGTGGAACTGGTCGCATTTTTCAGTGGGTGCTAGGTATCCACTGTTTCATTCCAGTGATGCGAGCAGATGCATACCATCTTAAGGGTAACAGTAACGTTCCCGTCACCCCCTGCATGCCGGCCTTCCCTGCAGTGACACAACCAGCTATGACCGCTGGACACGTGATAGCATATTCCCCAAGACACTGCATCACTCATAATATACAAACCCGGCCCAACGTCGCACATTTAGTACACATGTACACACAACATATTATGCCTTAAGGGTGAGTCTACGTCGCAGCAATAAAAAAAGATCACATGAAGTGAAGACCATTAGTTTTCTTGATAAGTACGCAAAAATTCACAATAAAATGTCGAAAACTTCCCGCTATATGAAGTCGAAACCAAGATAACCCGTTTACCCTATAGACCGTACCCACTTTAAGGGTTGTTTTCAGAATCTGAGAAGCGCTGAACACCGTTCATAATAGCGCGTATGACACACCTCAAACATAGTTGTATGGCACTATGAATTAATCTTGCTCGCAGAAGTTCTCTGGAAGAAACGTTGTTTAAAATTGCGCGTTTTGGACGTGAGGTTGCAAAAGCGCGCGCGTTTGTGTAAGGCGCTTTAGTGATTTAAAAAAAAAAGAACATTTGGGATAGTTAGCCTGGCCCTGTAGACCCAGCAATTAGTTTATTGACATGAGTGCATAAAGACTGTCACGAGTACAGTTATTAAAGCGTGCCAGAGGTTTGTCGAAATAAAAAAAAAAACGCAGCCAGTTCTGTTTTTAAACACACCCAATCTTTCAGAGTTGTGCACATAATCGGCCCATTTTATACCCCATTCACATATCCCGTTTTTTATGTCTCCTTTTTTACATATTTTTTATTCTATACATCGACCCATTCATTAACTAGTGATTTCCAATGTCCTCTTTTGGCTGATCATCTCATTATTTATGCCTACCTGCGAAATTGATAATCATATTTACTAATATTTTTTTACGTTATATTCACACAGTGTTTCTGAACTCTGTGCAAGGGATACGCATAAGGAATGGGAGTATAGAAGACACATCGCTGTGAAATAATACACTCATCCTTACCCTGTTTTCATTTTTCTTATAGCGGTGCTTTGATAGCGGGCCGTGAAGCCTGCAGAACACCAAAGCAGAGAGCCGAATCACTCTCGCGGGACGTGGGGTGGTCGCCCCATGTTTACTTCACGTGAAAGGATGTGCTTTTTTTTAAAGATGCATTTAGCAATTACAACGAAAAATGTCCATAGAGAGCCAAATGACACGGGTGTACCAAGACGCTTCAGTGATTGCGAAAGGTTAAATTAATGTTGTTAGACGACACGTGAGATCTACGTAAAGATAGACGAGATATCACAAAGAGGTTGCGGAAGAGGGGGGGGGGGCATTTCCCCCAATCCACTCTTGCTATATGGCGAGGGCAAACGTCCCGGCTATGATGATTCAATGATCGTGACGTAGTCGGATTGGATCAGCTGACGAACATGCCGGACCCAGCTTGAAGCGTTGATTGATTTGTGGAGTTTAACGTCCCAAAACCACCATATGATTATGAGAGACGCCGTAGTGGGGGAAATTTCGACCACCTGGGGTTCTTTAACGTGCACCCAAATCTGAGCACACGGGCCTACAGCATTTTCGCCTCCATCGAAAATGCAGCTGCCGCAGCCGAGATTTGATCCCGTGACCTGGCTTGAAGCGTTTAGTGGCGTCGTTGTGTGAACAAAAAAAAGCAAGACAAAACAAAAAACAAGACTACGTAGCATGTATTACGTAGTGCGCGCTCTCAATAGACGATGCCAGCACGCTAAAGGTCGTGTCCCCACTGATGTCAATCAAAACTATAACGTGAGTCTTTCTTTACAATGGACACGCCTGTATATTAGGTGGAGACTATTTGGCTTATAGCTGCTACCGAGTATACTAGGAAATAAAGAGTTTGAGAATTGGGTTTCCAAGCTGCGTTCCATGGTTACGCTATTCAATGTTGCGTTTGGAGGAGCAGTACAGTCTGAGAACTGTGTCAGACGCAGGTACTGTTGGATCAAACGCACGAAGTTCCATAAACGGCATAACGCTGCGTCTGCAACGTTTTGCCAGTGGCCCAAGACGCCGTGGGGACCCACGCTAGTTTTCTATTGCCTTGGGAACACGAATGAAAGCGTCCAAGATTGGCTTGGCTTCTGCGCATGCGCCCTGGCGGGTCGCAAACTGCTTGTGTCCCCAAGCTCCTTGGGGCACCAATTCTCAAACATGCATTGCGTGCGCGAAAAAAGCGGAACACGCTAGAAGAATGCGTGATCACTTAACTCTATGCGCAAATTAAACGTCACAGCTATGACAATCGGTAGCTCCGACGAGAAACAATCTATAGATTCTCATATATATGCCACTTTCCTCCAATTCAAAGGCGACGCGGTAGACTTCAGTCGGATCGCAGTCTGGACCGGATAGGATGTGAAGGTTAATGGGCGGGATTGTTAGCCAAATTTCTAAAGTTTCTTGGTTTTTTTAAGAACGTTAATTTCGCGATGTCACGTGCCATGAACCACGATATGGCTACGAGACATGCAAGCCGTGTACCTCAGGTCTGCGGGCGCACCAAAGTCTATGTACAGGGTGTCTTTGTAAGCCATTGATGCGGCTGCCATTATCAGCATTCGACTATATATGGCGCTTATAAGTGTGGCGTGATCATCATGAGCAGCATTATAGCTTATATTCACAGCAGGGCGAAAGCCTGTCCCAATGATTCCCAATGCACCCTGTCCTTCCACAGCTGATTCCTCTATATACCCTTCAAATATCTTAGTTTCATCGCTCCGCTTAACCTTTTGCCGTCCTCGACCATGCTTCTTATCTCTTGCATGTCAATTAGCGCAAAATAAAGAAGAGCCACGCCGGTGTTTGTGTTTTTGTTTTGTTTTTCCTTCTTTAGTCGTAAATTCACCATGTGCTGTATACGTTCCTGACTCGCTCAGAAGCGCGGGAAGCTTACCCGCTTCGTCCAATAGCGGGTTGGCAACACAGACGGTGTTGAAGGCACAGCAAGTGGCTGCATCCGCTCGGTCATCACATCCGTGGAATCGGCGGCCGGGGCACAGCGCATATGGAAGGAGAAAAAGTGACGCCACGTAAGCGTCACACGTGACGCCGAACATGCGACAGAAAGTGGACACTGCGTGAATTCGCTCCCGGCATGGAATTTCGCATCAGAGCTATAGAAGAGCGACATATATGCTCACGAATTATCAGAAATCGACGAACCGAACAAGGGAAAGCTTGATACGATTATAATAGAAAGCTGTATTCACCTTTTCATAAACGCCTCCCTGGGCGCCGCCATAGCCCTCCTTGGGCTGTGCAAATTGGCACGTCCCCTCGAAAATGCACTGAAAACGCTGCGCCCTTAGCCTTTGTACTCCCGCGCACAGCCCATCGTGGTGGTGTTTTTTTTCCTTCACGTGAAAAGGTGTATAACAGCGGAGCGGAGGCGCGCGTGCACGGAAATTTGAATGAGTTGCGTGCCCTATCTTGTCTGCATCTATGCATTTTTGCTCTGTTAACGAAAAAAAAGAAAAGTGTGGGACTGGGCTATAGTTGGCAATTCAGTTTCAAGGAGCTGCGGACAACGTAACAAGGACTTCTACAATTGGAGTATAGCTTCAAGGCGGAACACATTACAATTCACAAATTCGCTCCCTAATATTTTTTTTCTTTTACTTAGAAGTGCCGACAAGTATCGACACATGCCTACAAGTCCCGACAACAGTGTCACGTGACGTGACGTCCGGAACAAACCCTTTCATTACTAACACGCCAAATATGGTCCGGATGCCTACAAGGCCGAAGTCCAAAGACGAAGTTATGACGAAGATATGTGATTCCATATATCGAAACACCTGAGGATATTCGTCTTTATACCTCTATAGCTCTGAGTTTCCATCCTTCGGCGCTCACTTGTGCTTTGGAATTTTATTTAAGTTGTCCTTCGTTTGCATGATCGCATCTGGAAGTCGATTCGTTTCTGCGTTGCCATGTGATTCCCTTTTCTCTCATGTCTTCTTGACGGTGATAGGCTTTAAATATCATATCAACAGAATTTCTTAATCTGGATCCATACCATCGTTTTTAAGATTTTTGAACATCATTCGTTATTTTTTAATTGTCATTTAAAGCCGTGTACCGGATACGAGTGTTTGACAATCACATAGCAGACCACGCAGTGATTCGCTAATTTTGTGGCCGCCGAAATAAATCTTTTTAGGCATGTCACTTGCAGTGTCCTAAAAAAAAAATAACAGTGTGCTTGTCAAGCAATGCTTCTCCAGCTTACGCTGTGATTCTGCTTTCTTCTCCGTGCACGCATATTTGTCACAAACGACTGCAATTTTCGATTCGTCCGCGGGCCCCATCGTCCAAGGAAGGACGCTTTTGTGTTGGGAGGACGACATCCGGCGACTAACGACCCAGCGATGGCGCCGCCTCGTCTTCCCTGCACCTGTACCGAAAGAGGCACGTGTGGTCTAAAAAAAGGAAAGGACCTCCCGATGGGACGGGAGCACGAGTACGCCCCTGAAAAAAGTTTGGACTGCATCGGAATGTGCAGTTGACGTACAGCCAGCAGAAGTACGGTCGTCGGTGTCGCGAGTCTCGCGTAGGCGGCGAGCATGGAGTGACCCGCGCAACGTATTGAGACGGCTGCAATACCGGGCACCCTCGTCGTCTACCAAGCCGGCGAGATCTTCAGCGGCACCCGTCAACTCCCCTACGTGTACCATGAGCTGGCCAGGTCCGTATGGAACTTTTTATTGTGACTTTTTTAAAAACTGTTGATTTATTATAACCAGCCTTTTTTAAAATATTTGTAGTTGTGTGCGCTGCGTCGGACGTCGAATCTCAGAAGCGCGAGCCTGAGCTTCCTTTCTTTTTTTCTCATAAATTTTCTTTGTCTCTCCTTTAGTTTCATCCTGTTGTTGTTTGATTATTATTCCGCGTAATTGTCTTTAGTCTGTATCTTTTGTAGTGTTCTTTTAGAGCATAGTTTGTTTTACAACCGTTCTTTCCATCGCGTATCAGTGTTATTCCTCTCTGTTATTCTTGTTAACTCCTGCCTTTGCCCTTCTTTTAATTAAATGCATGTTGTGTGCAATCAAATCTCCGTGTATGCTCTAGGAGTACGTCAGTTAGGCCCACACGTGCAACCCCACACGGGTCGACCAACCTGCAAGTATATTTGAGATGTGCCACTTCGAGGCCTTTCAGGCGTCGCAGGCCGAAGCGTAAAGTGGAAGCCTGCGAGTCTGCCGCACGTCGGTGTTGGATCGGCGGGGCCTCACCGGAAGTGTGAGACAATCTTTTATGGCATTGTTTTTTTTTAATTTCTACAGCAGCGAAGTTCGGGCAGTCATCGTTTAAGAGAAACTGAACCCACGAGCGTTTGCTCATCTGCTTGTATTCTCAAACACATCGTTGCAAATAAAAAAAAATCGAGGAGAAGCGGTCTTGTTCAGCATGCGACGAAAGGTCAGTGAATTCGTGGTCACTACCTTAAAAACCACGTTCATTTCGGGGAGAGCACATATACCGTAGGAAAGACCAACTTTTCTGATTCGTTTGATTTGACCAGCGTCATCACGGCGACTAGATCTTAAAATTTTTTGATATGTATATTTAATATTGGACGCTAGTCAGGTGGTCAAAAAGTCGGCATGCCAGTAATGTGTAATCATCATTTGCTTCTGCAGCCTATACGTACATTACATGTATCTCTGCCCCACCACGGTGGTCTAGTGCCTAAGGTACTCGGCTGCTGACCCGCAGGTCGCAGGTTCATATCCCGGCTGCGGCGGCTGCATTTCCGATGGAGGCGGAAATGTTGTAGGCCCGTGTACTCAGATTTGGGTGCACGTTAAAGAACCCCAGGTGGTCAAAATTTCCTGAGCCCTCCACTACGGCGTCTCTCATAATCAAATGGTGGTTTTGGGACGTTAAACTCCACAAACCAATCAATTACATGTATCTCTATACTGCGGTACGAACGCCTGCCTGCTCTGCTCCCAAGTGAAAAGTTCGACTACGACGGCCACGTTGCCGTAGCTGTGGGATACTGCGACTACCCCTCCCGATTCCTAACGCAGTGCAAAACCAGTGCCTCCGATTCTGGAAGCAGTGCAAAACCGTGAATGCACTAGGGGCCCGTGAATCTTTTTTTTAATTATTTTTACTATTATTAATGTGAGCTAGAATATTTGTTTGTTCTCCAATCCGATCTGTTTTCTTCCTGTCTTTCAATGTTTGGCCTATCATTTTCCGTGTCATCGCAAGTTTCATGCTAAACCAGACCGCCGCAGTGGTCTAGTGGCTAAGGTACTCGGCTGCTGACCCGCAGGTCGCGGTATCGAATCCCGGCTGCGGCGGCGGCATTTCCGATGGAGGCGGAAATGCTGTAGGCTCGTGTGCTCAGATTTGGGTGCACGTTAAAGAACCCCAGGTGGTCGAAATTTCCGGAGCCCTCCGCTACGGCGTCTCTCATAATCATATGGTGGTTCTGGGACGTTAAACCCCACATATCAAATCAAACCAGACCAAAGGTCTCTAACAGGTGGCCTGTGAACTACATGCGACATTTTGCAAGCGGCCCGGCCTGCCCGTGACTGTCCTCGTCTTAGTTTTTTTTTTTCCCTGATGAACAAGTCAGCTGCCCGGTCGAGGAGGACAGATGAACACCTGATATCGACCATGAGGACCAACTCCGCAGAGGTTATTGCGGGCGTTTGTTCTGTCGCAGCTAAGCGTTGTCAGACATTTATTTAGCAGTTATTTTGTGCTGTGCAAGGAATACGATTTCGTGACCTTACTAAACGCCACTCGCATTATTTTCCCGCCTGCTGCGATAAATAACTCATCATGCAAAAACAAGTGATTAATCTTGTGCGACCAATAACGCATTCTTCAAGTAAGTTAAATAGACGTGAGTGGTCTCAAGCACTTTCTGTTTGCGACCACGCGGTCACAATTCGTTCTAATATTATCGTGGAGTAAAAACTCTGTATTAAATTTGATAATCGCGTCCATTATTATCGACATTATTTTCTCAGATCGTGATGCCGAATCCTGTTCAGAACAGAATGATTGTGTTATAAGATATAAGGAATGCCTTTGTTTCAAGTGGCAACGATAGCCGACATTTTGATCCTTGGCCCCTAGCTCCCCCCTGCCCCTGCTCTGATCTGCACTGTTCTCTTCCCTACGGGCCTAAATTTTCGCGGCTGCGGCCGAGAAATTGATCTTTTTTTGTGTGTGCAACCGTCAACCTCTTTTGTTTTTTTTTGTTTTTTTTTTGTAAGACACTGATATCCCTACGAGCACAAACTAAGTCTTCATCGAAAAACGTTGGCTCTGGCAATATTGTATACTTGTTTGGCAAGTTCTCATCACTTCGAACCTGCAGCATCGTTGTTGTAATCATGCATGTTTCGATTATTGCTGTGTACGTTACCCCAGAACAACAACTGAAACATGCGTGCAAGTTATATTAACCTTCCACGGGTGACTGTCGAGTACGTGTTTTCCAAGCCACGTCGTGGCAACGTTAAGCATAATATTGTGAGAAATGCTATATAGGAATCCTCATTATTTTAAATGCGAAGCATTTCTTAGCGAACTTCGGTGACTTTGAGCGTATCTATCTATCTATCTATCTATCTATCTATCTATCTATCTATCTATCTATCTATCTATCTATCTATCTATCTATCTATCTATCTATCTATCTATCTATCTATCTATCTATCTATCTATCTATCCGCTTACGTTTGTGTGCTCTCGTGGTCGCCCCCTTAACTTGGCGTGAACCAAAATTAGCATGGGAGGGTAAGATGGTTTGACGAATATGACGCGCTGGTATAAAGACATGAATAATGTCACAATCCCGTCGCGTACGTTGTCAAACGCTTCCCGCCAGATAGTGGCTCATACCCACGGGCGGGTATGTGCCGCTGGTATGTGCCACAGGTGATATACACTTAGCATCTGCGCAGGAACGACGGCAACACACATGGGCAATTTTAACACCGTCAAGAAATACCCGACATTGGTGGCATTGACCCGACGAATGCAAAGAATAAATGTCAGGGTTCCAGCTGGAATCGAACCCAAGCATTGTGCATGCGTGACAATGAAGCATTTTACCACAGAGCTACGCCAGGTCTCGGAACTACTTTTCGCCCCGCCGCAGTGGTTTAGTGGCTAAGGTACTCGGCTGCTGACCCGCAGGTCGCGGGATCGAATCCCGGCTGCGCCGGCTGCATTTCCGATGGAGGTGGAAATCCCGTAGGCCGGTGTGCTCAAATTTAGGTGCACGTTAAAGAACCCCAGGTGGTAGAAATTTCCACTACGGCGTCTCTCATAATCATATGGTGGTTTTGGGACGTTAAACCCCACATATGTCTCATCAACTACTTTTCAAATAGTCACTAATCTTCGTGAAACGTCAATAGTTTTTGCAGTATTGCCTACCCAATTTTACAACATTACATATGCACTCCTTTGACACCGCTGTCACATCGGGATAATGTCAATTGTGGTTAGTTGTCATGCGCTGAGGTTGATTCATGTAGCAGTGTTCAGGGCCAGCATCCTCGCGAGCATCAGCGCTCCATATCAGCTTCTGGTGTTGCTAATACACATGTTCCAGTTGGCATCGTTGCACAAGTGCGAACAACTGGTTATATAAACATCTGCAACTTTTCAACGTATGTCTGCGCGTGCAACATTTGTACATATATTTAACGTCGTTTCATGACGTTTCGCTCAATAAGAAACATACACCAAGGAAACCTTCCCTCTGCATGCTTCGCATAACGTCGATTCCCAGGTACGTGGGGTCTGCCGAATTTTAGGGGCGAAGCTCCTTAGGGCGTGGGCTGTGCGTCCCCTGTAGGCTGTATGTAGCCACCTCTAGTTTAGTTCTTGCAGTGTTCACTAGATGGCGGTACCGTCCCCGGTATGTAGCCACCTCTAGTTTAGTTCTTGCAGTGTTCACTAGATGGCGGTACCGTCTCCTGTATGTAGCCACCTCTCGTTTAGTTCTTGTAGTGTTTACTAGATGGTGGTACTTGTAGCTGATGATGAAAAGATGCAAGATGTTATAAACTAGAAAGCGGTACTTGTAGTTGATGAAAGACGCGAGATCTTATAAAATAGGAATGATGTCACATATGGCGCGTGTCATTGGTTGAAGGCAATCGTTCGATTTAGTGCGGCGACGTACGCTAGGGGGAGCGATGTAATAAAATCGAGTGGGCAAAATGTACAGAGGATTCATGGTTTACCAGGTTTACCTCCGGAGCTTCGCCCACTCATCATCATTCACTTCGTGGATATGGCGGCACTTTTTTTTTGTATACAGAAAGTTTTGTGATCATGCAACAAAAGGCGATATTAAATGAGTGCCGACTCATTTTCGTTTTCAAGGAACGATGTCTGCGCGAGCTGTTTATTTTTCCATCCCCCCCCCCTTTTTTTTTCATTTCACTCTTCCTTTCTTCTTTCTGAGGAGGAGAAGGAAATGACGCAGCTTTCTTTTTTGCAGAGGCGCCGCATCTCTTATCGGCTCCAAGGCTCAGCTGGAGAAGCACGGCGCGCGTCTGCAGATACAGACATCCGTGGCGCCTCTTGTTTTATCGTCCGTGTTTCCAGCTAATTAAGGACACCCGATGCGCAGATAGGCCACGGGGAGATTACGAGCAAGCTGTATACACATGCACAAAATCGATTCGGCAGGAGGCCAGGATTTGCTGGCCATCTGTGTGTGCACAAGAAACGCAACTTGTATGTTTCTAATTTCTTTCTTTCGTTACTTTCTCCTTTTTTTTAGTTTGCTTCACGCTTATCTTCGGTGGGTATTCCTAATCGCTCTCGAAGCGGTTCTGACATTTTTCGCTCACTACGAGAGATAAACCGTGAATATCTGCTTCGCCTGTTTACTTAACACTTAAATATATAAAGATGTTTAAATATATAAAAATATATAAATAGATAAATATATTGTTACGTGAGTTCGGCTGACTGCAACAGCGCATAGTGGGACATACCCAAAAAGGGCGCCTCAGACTGCGGGTGAAGAAGTGGATGGTGTTGGAGAGCTGTGTTGTGGCTGTGGACTGCCTACTGTTACTTACACGTAACAATATAAATATGCAAACATATAAAGCTGTATTGTACCGTCTATAAATGTATTGGTGGTATTTCGACGTAAACTCTCAGAAATTAATCAGTTATGCCTCGAGTAAACGAGAACAAAACCGACCAGTATATCAGAATGAAAGCAGTACTTAAAGGTGATGATGATTGATATGTGGGGTTGAACGTCCCAAAACCACCGTATGATTATGAGAGACGCCGTAGTGGGGGGCTCCGGAAATTTCGAACACCTAGGGTTCTTTAACGTGCACCCAAATCTGAGCACACGGGCTTACAACACTTCCGCCTCCATCGTAAATGCAGCCGCCGCAGCCGGGATTCGAACCCGCCACCTGCGGGTCAGCAGCCGATTACCTTAGCCACTACATCACTATAGTGGGGTGACTACCAAACAGGCGTGTTGCACCAATTGAGACGGGTAATGCCAATGACAGACCACATCCTATAGCAGGATTGGTGTCTTTCGCGATGAGACTCCAGGTAAGGGAATATAAGTTGATCCGGTGCGAATATCCGGTTTGGTATCCTATGAAAGGGAAAGGAAAATCGTTAGCAGAGAACACGGTCAACCAATTAAATTACGCCGGTGCGTCAAGTGAACCACCTTCGGCGTTGGGTGGCTCTTTTGACGCGCTTTCACTACCACAGTTGCAAGCACTGCACGCGATGTAGTTCAAAGTGCAATCCGACCTGTTGGTTGTTTAAAAGCGTCAGAACAACGCCGTATTTTATATTTGTTGCAACAATAATCACATGAACACTGGAGGTGCATGTTCACCGTCACCCTCATATTCCCTATAAAGTCCGAATCGATAACACCGTCACGTGCGTCGTGTGTTATATGTACGCGTGAAAGTCTGAAAAGGGTGCAGACGGACGCCACTGAAGCATAGATGAAATGCGCAAGGACGTCGGGCGAAGGATCATGAAAGGCTGCATGGGGGGGATGACTTCGTCGCTTGGGCAGCAACTTAAAATGGAGCGTGCTTTCTCTCCCTCAGCTTCTTTCACGTTGAAGCACGAAAGTCGCATCGCTATAGTTCAATGAGACCTTACTGAGTGGATCCTAAAGAAGTTTGCGTCTAGCGTTACTTTGTATGACGTTCAACTTGGTTGCTATCACATTCATTATTTCGCTCATGCGGCGAAACTGACGTTTATTTTACAGTGAGCGAATGTATGCCATATACGGGGAGATTTGATTGTAATCTTCCTCCATTTTGCTTTTTCCCGCCGTGGCATATGTAGTCAAAATAAGTGCTCCGCCACACCACATCTCTCTCTCTCTCTCTTTCTCTCTCTCGGCGTAAGTCTTTAACGTCGGCAGCTGCGCGTTCCAAGAGGACGCGCGTGTCGGGGCGCCAGCGCCTGAGTGGGCGCGGCCGTTGCGGCGGCGGCGGCGGCGACAAAGGAGATGATCCCGCGGATTAGCCGACGCCGCGGGAGGAGGGAGAAAGGGAAGGGTGCCCGATAACGCTATCGGCCGGAAGAGGGCTGTCGCCGCACGGCGCGCAAACAGTGGACCAACCCGTTGGCCGGGCTTGAATGCGCGCTCGTTTCCGCGAACCGGAAGTGTGTACAGTCTGCTGGGCCAGTCACGAGGCAAACTTCTTTTAACACTTTCGCGTACAGGAGATACTCTCGGAAAAGAACCGAGCGGTAATAAATGGAAGTAAATGGAAGACGGGATAAAGGAAATATTTGAATGTGTAAGAAAACACCGTCGTTGAGCAAATATATATATATATATATATATATATAAGGACGCACGGATGGACGCATGGACGAACAGACAGACAGACTGGCAGACAAACGGAGAGGTAGACGGACGCGTAAAGATGGTAAAGACCTCTCCGTTTGTCTGCCAGTCTGTCTGTCTGTTCGTCCATGCGTCCATCCGTGCGTCCTTATATATATATATATATATATATATATATATATATATATATATATATATATATATATATATATATATATATATATATATATATATATATGTATAGTGAACTGGTACGTTCCTGTAAGTATCAGCGTAAGGAACTCGGTGCGTTGATTTATGCATCCACCTCCCCCAACACCACTAAGAAGGACCTTGACAACTCCAACCCATTCTTATTTTGCTTCAGAAAACAACAGAGGTATAGGAAGGTCTCGCCGTAGTCTGCACACTCCCCCTTTTATCCCCCCCCAGTGCGAATAGGAGACTGCTAGGATTGGCGTAGATTTGTGAGGATCCTGGAGGGAGGGAAAGGAGTATGAAAGACTTAGAAACTATTAGAAGCCCTTTCTTTTTGTTTTGCTATTGTTCAATGTCACCATCAGCATCTTCCGATGGCGACGTTGAATGTAAAGGGGTGAATAAACTTAACAGTGTGTGAATGTCAAACAGCAAAGGTACACGATCTGCTACCCTACAAAGCAAAAACGGGTTCAGTTATTGAAGAGAAAGAAAAGAAACAGAAGGCATTAGACGTGTGTGAAAAAAGAGATTGATTGATATGCGGGGTTTAACGTCCCAAAACCACCATATGATTATGAGAGACGCCATAGGGCTCCGAAAATTTCGACCACCTGGGGTTCTTTAACGTGCACCCATATCTGAGCACACGGGCCTAGAACATTGCCGCCTCTGTCGGAAATGCAGCAGCCGCAACAGGGATTCGATCCCGCGACCTGCGGGTCGGCAGCCGAGTACCTTATCCACTAGACCACCGCGGCGGGGCATCATCATCATCATCATCATCATCATCATCATCAGCAGCAGCAGCAGCAGCAGCAGCATCACTGTCATGCACTTCTGCTGAGGCCCCACCGTTCCAACATCGACGTGCGGCAGACTCGCAGGCTTCCATTTTACGCTTCGGCCGGCGACGCCTGAAAGGCCTCGAAGTGGCACATTTCAAATTTATTTGCAGGTCGACCGACCCGTGCGGGGTTGCACGTGTGGTGATGTATGAGCCTGACCGACATATTCATAGAGCAGACACGGACATTTGATTAACACAAACAAGCATTTAAATAAAACAATGGCAATCGCAAAAGATCACAAAAAAAATAAGAGGAAAGAAACTGATACGCGATGGAAAAAGAACGGTTATAGAACAAGCTATGCTCTAAAAAAACACTACAACAGGTACAGACGAAACACAAATACGCGGAATATTAGTAAAATAACAACATGATGAAACTAAAGAAGATAAGAAGAAAAAAATTACGAGAAAAAGCTCAGGCTCGCGCTTCTGAGCTTCGACGTGCGACGCAGCGCACACAACTACAATTATTAAAAAAAAGGCTTGGTTATAATAAATTAACAGTTTTAAATAAAGTCACAATAAAAAGTTCCATACGGACCAGGCCAGCTCTCGGTACACGTAGGGGAGTTGACGGGGTGTCGCTGAAGCTCTCGCCGGCTTGGTAGACGATAAGGGTGACCGGAATTGCAGCCGTCTCAATACGTTGCGCGGGTCACTCCATGCTCGCCGCCTACGCGAGACTCGCGACACCGACGACCGCACTTGTTGCTGTCTGCACGTCAACTGCCGATCCCGATGCAGTCAAAACTTTTTCGAAGCGTACTCGTGCTCTCTTCCCCTCTCGAAGTCATTTCCTTTTCCTCCACACATGTTTCTCCTTTCGGTCCAGGTGTAGGGAAGACGCGCCGGCGCCGGCGCTGAGTCGCCAGTCGCCGGATGTCATCTTCCCAACACAAAAGCGCCCTTCCTTGGACGATGGGGCGTGCGGGCGAAACGAGGATTCCAGACGTTTGTGACAATTATTATTATTATTATTATTATTATTATTATTATTATTATTATTATTATTATTATTATTATTATTATTATTACATTCACAAGGACACATACAAAATAGGGAGGGAGCAAACTGACAACTGCCACATGGAGGGGCACAACGCCTGCCCTTCTCTTTCGGGAGGAGGGAAGAGGAAAGGAAGATAGGAGGAGAAAAAGAGGTATAAGTGAGGGAAGTAAAGAAAATATGACGAATATGACGTCCAATCATAAGTAAGGACACTGAAAACGTGCCAAACAGGTGGCTAGGTTCGTTTGGGTCATCGTCGCGCCGAGAAGCACAACATCTATGAAGTGAACAATCATCTAACAGCGCGCACTGAAATCCTATCTATTTATATTTAACACTCACTTTTAATAGATTCAGTGGCATTGCCAGGCAATTTTTTTCGAAAGGAAAGGGGGCAGTTTTTTTTTTTAAGATTAACCTCCCTTTTGTATGTTCGTACGTGTATATATGGACATGCAAAGCTGAACAATTTTGAAATTGATTTCAACCCCCCTCCGCTCCAACTACGCTAGTTATTGAACTGATGTTACTGATGCTATCGTCCTTAGAAAGATTGTCACGTGGTCGCGACGATGACGAAGGCAGAGGCCGCGTGTCCAGAATGTAACTGTTTTTTTGGCCAGTAAGCGGAAAGTCAAATTACAGCAATACACACTGTCACATGAAAGCGACGAACAGAGCGTCGGCCGTCGATCGACTGATCCGCAGCAAGACACGTTGACATTTATACGTGTGGTGTCGTACAATCATTATCACTAGTGGTCGCGCTTGATCTATAGAATGAACTCAGCTGTTCGCGTTAGCGCGCTCAAGCCTGAGAGATAATCCCAAGATAATCTGGAATATTCCCAGACATTTTCGCGCGATTTGGGCTAGGCGCTATCTACACCTGCCATAGACCGGCAACGCTGATGATGATGATGAGTAGTTTTTAGTGGCGCAAGGGCCAATTGATGGCCAAAGAGCGCCATTTCAATGACCGGCAACGCGAAACACAGAAAGAAATGAACATGTGTGGCAATATATACCTGGTGTGAGGCATTCATCCGGGCCACACTTTGCTCCTTACATTCTGATCGATTATGGTGGACGCTGCTGCAGCGTCATTGCGTCTGACTGAGCGCTAGCTTCTTCGTTGCAACGATGCCGCCATTGCTACGAGAGACAAAACTATGCCAAATAGTGTAACACTTCCGTACACCACGGTACCTTATTATATGGTGTAAATAATAAGTTGCGTAGCGATCTTCCGCGCTTAAATAGCGAGCAATACGGACGCAAGATACGTAGATAAGGACGATCGGGTGTCAAAAAAAAGGGGGGGGGGGTGGGGAGGTTGAGGCCACCGGAACGTTGACCCGAACAAGGCCGATAGGGTCGGCTTTCTCGTGACAGGCGGCGCATTTTGTCGCCTGCAGTGTCGAACGATGTCGCTTCCGTTTACATTGCCGCCTTATTTGGACGTCCATGCAGTGCGGCGCAGCAGCGACTCAAAAGAGACGCGGCTCCCTCAAAAGAACGAGAGTGCGCGCTGAAAGAAAGGGGGGGGGGAGATGGTGCGGGAGGGGGGGGGGGAGCGTGTTTGCCGACGCGCGAGGATTTACGATCGGCCCGATTAGAGGGCAGCGCTGCAGGGCCGATGGGCCACGCCCCCACGGCGGCCATATTTTATGCGCGCTGCAGCTGACGTCAGGCGTGGCGTGGCCGAGCAACCTCAACGGTGCCGACGGTCACTCGTGACGCCAATCATACATGACGATGATGAAATAGCTCACGTGTCTGCGATGCGCTGATTGCCTTTCATTGCCGCGTGGCAATGCCAACTGTCTTGCGTAAGTTTGTTGCGTGGTGTTATAGTTCAGGACTGCCTCCCCCCCCCCCTCCCACTGTCAAACACAGTCGATAAGCGAACTATTCTGCCCCGCTGTCTCTGTCGTAATAGAGAAAAAAAAAAACTCACATGGTCTTTTATGCATTTGCCTAGGACGGCTGGAAGACAAAAGCTAGCTTTTCTTTTATGCCAGCTGTATGGCTCCACCCCCCCCCCCCCTACAATCCCTTGCCAAGGTTTTCTGAACCTCACGTGGCTAAGCAGTGCCTCTGAGATCGGCCCTCCTTTGAGCAAGCGACTGTGGTGACGTCATCTAGTGACGTCTTTTTAGTTGACGTCATAGTGACTTCACAAGTTTTGGCGACTTGGAGGCTTAGGGTGACGTCACAACTCACCAACACGTGGTGGTCATCTTTTGCACCACTCATCGTTAAAAGGAATGACTGGCAGTGCAGGATGCGGTGTTTGAGGCATCGATGAAAATCTCGAACACCCGCTGTGTCACTGTCCTCGATTTGCCTCAGACAGCCAAGTGCTTGCCAATAAATGCAGTGCGGCCACTGGATGATCGGCCACTTTCTGTGCAGCTGCTATTACAGCCCAACCGACAATGCAGTGGAAGCTCTCTTGTGTTTTTTGAGGACGGCGGGTTTGTCTGAACGCCTCTGACTTGCGGTGCAGTTCTATACGCCGTGCAGGGAATTTGCTGTCTGTCTCTATACCTTTTTCTTTTCCTTCTCTTCCCCCTTTCTCATCTTGTCCCCTTTCCTAATCCACCAGTGTAGGGTAGCCAACCGGATGTCTTTCTGGTTAAACCCCCTGCCTTCTCCCTTTGTCTGCTTCCTTCCTTCCTTCGTCCCTTCATTCATTCCTTCCATGTTGACGCTGCCGACGCCGACGGTCCGATTTCACGTTGGCTGAGGAACGTAAGGCTTTCGCCCTAATAACTATTGCCGCAGATTTCCGCACATGTTGCGCTCCGACGCAGGCTGGAGTTTCAGTACGGGCAACGAAGCAAGATGCGCGTTAAGTTTGATGTTCTTTTATGAACATGCGTAACAGTCCGTTGCCAAGCAGTCACGGCTGTGTTAGACTTGTGTGGTACGAGGGCTTATAGGCAACTAAAGGCATCAGCCTCGTAGGAACAGGGGCTTACCCTCGTATTCACAAACTCCCCCACTCGACCTTCACCCTTCACTTGACAGAGTTGAGCACTGCGCCACCAATCGACTGAAAATGACGTTGCGCTACTCAAGAATAGCAGCAGACTATCGCTAATATGCAGTGACTTCCCGTGCCTAGAGATGGCGATCCCACCGTCTTTCTCAAGTGAAGGCGAAGCGTTGAGTGAAGGGAAGTTCTAGAATACGGGGCTAAGGTGCCCTGCTGCTGACTCGAAGGTCGTGGGTTCGATCCCGTCCGTGGCGGTAACATTCGATGGAGGCTGAATGGTTGAGGACCATGCGATTTCAGTGCACGTTGGAGAACACCAAATGGTCGAAATTTCCGGAGTCTTCCACTATATGTACGGCGTGTTAAACACCCAGATATTATTAGGCAGTCAAATTCAGCATTATTTGAGCAAAGAGCTGCACTTTTTATCCATTTCAATCATTTCTTAGGTAAGTTCACAGCACGGGCGATGTGTTTGGGGTTGCCCTGTCCTCGCTCAAAAGTATCCGCTCAGTAATTCGATGATTCATTGATGCAATACCCACTTTGGAGGTATCTCGTTCCTCTCACGAAATATATCTGTGTCTTCTCTGAGCGCATTGCAGCCTGCACATCGTGTCAAAGGCGATAGTTATCGCGTATGCATAGTGGTATCTATATAATGAACACAAAGAACGGAACGTCGCGAAAAAATAAAGTGAAAAGCTGGATTGGTGGCAAATGCGCGCGCATACATGTCCAATGCGAAGAATTGGCCGACTTTGCTGAAAGACGTTATCTAGCTATTTCTCATCATCGCTGCCAAAGTTCTACATATGTAAACCTACGTCGTAATGGAGTTATCTACCAGGAAGTTTCGATCGGGTGCACGAACGCTTCGTAATGTGCACGTGATATAAAACGCCCGACACTGACCTGGTCACGGACGACATGTAAAATGATGGTCCAAGAAAAGAAAACGAGTTTATCGATTTTCGTTAATCTTATCTTCTGCAGCGCTGTTCGAGATGCCGTGAATGGGGATTCATTAAGGCCACGGTGACGTCACATATCTCTCCCGTAGATAAGCATATATGGGAGGGCACCGCACATGACGCGAATTGAATTTCTAAATGTGAGGGTCATTCCATATACCTCTATGCGTATGTACACGCCACGCATGTTGGCCATTTGGTGTCAAGTGCGGATGCTTTTTTTTAATGTCTTTCCTGTTTGCAAGTTGCTGTTAATTGATGTTTTCTTTGTCTAATTAGTAAAGATCTACCTTTTAGCCTAGCGCTTTAGAACCTCCCTCTGTATATTATGTTGCTATGCAACATGTTTGAATAAATAAAAAAAAATCTTGAAGCTCATCAATTCAGGCTCAACAGGGGCAGCACCTTCGCGAGCAACGGAAATCGCATATTTTCCTAGAGGAGCAGTTGCAAGTTCTTTTCAGAGAGTGTTCAAGCGCCCTTTGTGTATGTTCGTGTGTGTGTGTGTGCGTGTATAGAGGTGGCTTGCACTGACGTCACAGAGACCACCACTTTGTAGCACATGGCGGGACGCGAAGTTTGTGATGGAGTGCAATCTGTACATCGCATGTTGGTTCTTTCGCTATTCATGCATAACAGACGCCCAAAAACGTTCTGACGACGTCGTTATATCACACTGAAGCACCATATTCTTCGCGCGCCTTGACGTCACCTAAGCCGCCATGTTGAAGCCATATTGTTCTTCGTCGTGACGTCACTTTCCATTAAGATATCAATGCACATACAAACCTGAAAAATATCCGGGTAAGGTGGAGTCTAAGACTTCCCTTGCTTATGCGCCCTTGCCGACGAAGTTTGCTGTGAAGTCAAAATGGATAGCTTAACATCCGACATATGAATGTACACTGCAATTCCGGAAGGTGAGACCGCAGGAGTGGACCTATACGTCCCCGCAATATATAGCGCTGTAAACATTTTACATGTCGCATAGCCTGGAATGACATCCCCCACCATATTGTATAGCAATCACCTGTCCATCAACATTTATGCATAGCGTCACAAGCCATTTTTCAAGCTAATTCATGGCTTTTTTGTACGTTTTTTGTAACCCCACCCCTTACGTAATGTCCCCCTGGGGACCTTTAAGGTAATAAAATGAAGTGAAATGAAATAGCTCCTCTAGTAAGAAAAGTGCTACGAAAGAGCGGGTTACGACACTTTACGTCACGTGCACTACAAAAGGGGGACGCAATTAAAAAAAAAACGATCTGCACTGCGCCATCATCTCCGTTGCGGGCCATAAATAACACTACTCGCACTTTCTATGAATAGCTGAGATATGTGAGACAATGTGCATGTGATTGCGCGATAAACTCCGCTATACGCACGGCGCGCGCATCATCACTCGATCTCAATATCCTCTCTTGCTCCTGTCTGTGCCTCCTCTCTCGTGAATAGGACAAGACATGATGCAGCCTTTCTGCATTTCCTTTGCATCACCTCTCTCTCTCTTTCTTTCTCGTTGTCGCTATCTACGCCTAATGAATTCAGATATCTGCGCTTAGTGAAACCATAACACTAGCGAACGCACACTGCAGGTCACAGAACGACACAGGACAAGCGTCGTTCTGCGCGGTCCGTATATAGTGTGTGTTCTCACACACACGGACCATCCAACTAAACGCGTTAATGCTATCTACTCCTTCATGTTTTTCTCTATGTTTTATTTATATCTGTTAGAGCAGTTGCACTGCACTGCCAAAGAAGGGAACCTTGTTTTTTTTAAGTGAAGGGCAAAAGGGGAGACGTTAATGAAAGACGTCTCAGCTGGGGTCCCCGCGGCGAGGCCTTCACTGTATCACGCTGCAACAATCAGTGTTCAAAATATCTGTATCTGCTAGCGCACGAAGCGGCGGAAGAACGAACCGTGTCGAGATACAAAGCGGTCAAGTGGCGTCTTTGATGTTCGCCGATCCGCTATCGGGTTTCTGCGACACGCAGGTCGAGAGGGAGCCTCGGGTGTGTATACCATTGACGCCGTGCAGACTGCAGTGGCAGCCGGACCCGTGCCGCCATATGGAGTCGAAACGTATACAGCAGCACCGCTCGGATCATGCGTTATCTGGACTCGAACGAGTTACGCAACTATACGCAAGAATCGTAATTCGGCTCGACTAGAGAACCCGACGCGGGCGAAACAGGCGTCGATATTAAATAAATTTGTGCAACACTTCCCTCACACGTATAGAGCTTCATGCTCTTTTGAGACTGTATACACCACGCTGATTGAGGCAACCTAGCAACGGTGATCAAGAAGTCCTTGTAATATCTTTGTAATGAGCGCAAAGGACTTCTCATTATTAATAATACATTGCGTGGCTTGAGCACATGCAGTGTAGAGATGATGAAGGAAGAAAAAGAAGGGAGGGAGCATGGCGTCATGCCGCCAGCCTCTGCAAGCCAACCCGTTTTGAAGCCAGCAGTAGTGTCGGCCCAACCCGTGACCTTTTGCATCAAGATCACGCAAGGAACGAGACTTGCCGAGACTTCAGAGTGTGGCGCCCGGTAGCGTTTATCCGAAACGCGCTGGCTCGGCGCAGACCGGCCGACTCACGCAGGAGGTTCAAAAACGGACCGCCGCCGAGAGTATATATATATACTAACCCATACCGCACGCTCTGCCGTTTGATCACGTTTTGGGCCGAGACGGTATACGTAACACTAGATAGATAGATAGATAGATAGATAGATAGATAGATAGATAGATAGATAGATAGATAGATAGATAGATAGATAGATAGATAGATAGATAGATAGATAGATAGATAGATAGCTGCGCCATGTAAGCACTTACCAGTATAATGAAAAGCAGGGTTTTTAAAACAAGAATAATGTATTAAAACTGAATCTACATGACAAGGGTTACACGAGGACCCGCCGCGGTGGTCAAGTGGCTAAGGTACCCGGCTGCTGACCCGCAGGTCGCGGGTTCGAATCCCGGCTGCGGCGGCTGCATTTCCGATGGAGGCGGAATCGTTGTAGGCCCGTGTGCTCAGATTTGGGTGCACATCAAAGAACCGCATGCAGGGAGTGAAATTTCCGGAGCCCTCCACTACGGCGTCTCTCATAAATCATTCGGTGGTTTTGGGACGTTAAACCCCACAGATCAATCAATGATGATGATATGGGATGATATGTGGGGTTTAACGTCCCAAAACCACTATGAGAGACGCCGTAGTGGAGGGCTCCGGAAATTTAGACCACCTGGGGTTCTTTAACGTGCACCCAAATCTCAGCACACGGCACAGATCAATCAATCAAAAGTTACACGAGGTAGCCTAAATGTTCGTTTGTTCACGGTGATCGTTCTAGTGTCTCCTATGTTTTTTCTTTGCCCGGGGCTTAGATTCTTTGTGAATGAACTCTTGCTCTTGTCGCCCACACGACTCTCTATTTACGGGTTTCCTTTCGTTCACTTTCTTTAGCGATGGGAACCGAGAGCGGCGTATGCGACAACATACGGTTGCACGTCGTCAATGAGACGACTGCGAGAAACCAGTAAGTTCTTATAAGTTATGCGCAATGCTTATGGCTGCCACTTAATTTGGCTCCGTTACTGCATAAATTGTTATATATTTGTTCTTTAAGAGCACATATACTCTTCTTACAATGTCTAACGTGCATGGCTGCTTTTAAAATGAAGATACCGGTGAACGTCACTTGGTTTCCCGTACACTTTCGTACTTTTTTACCATATATAGTGACGCTGTGACACCCAGTAAACTGATGGATTCATTTGCGTACGATTTTAATAATTGAATGGATAGATGAACCTTGTTGAAGTCGTCAATAAAAGCCAAGAGTTCCGCTTCGCCATCATGCCAAATGAGGAAAATATCCTCTATAAAACGTTTATAATAAATAGGGCTGTGGTTTACACGTTGAGAGCAAACGAGATGCTATATAGTTGGCCCATAAATATATTCGCGTGATTCAGACCAAGATTTTATATATATATGCGCGTGATGGGTGAAAGAAGACACATGACGATACGTATCGATTAGTACAAGGCTGATACGGATGTCAGACACGAAGAGGGAGTTCCCGATACCGCGCAACAATGGCAGAGCTGATACATGTGTAGTGCGAGGAGATAACCGATTACAAAACAACTTACATGAACGCAGCCGGCGAAAGGAAGCGTGCATAAAGAAGGTAGTCTGTATAGGGGCTCGAAACTAAGTATACCCAGTACGGAAGCT
Source organism: Rhipicephalus annulatus (assembly GCA_013436015.1). Taxonomy (NCBI): domain Eukaryota; kingdom Metazoa; phylum Arthropoda; class Arachnida; order Ixodida; family Ixodidae; genus Rhipicephalus; species Rhipicephalus annulatus. The sequence goes on from WOVY01003112.1 coordinate 199,978, forward strand.
TTAGGGATGTTTAAACTGTAGGCGTAATGTGTCTGACCCTATCTCGAAAAAGAACTATATGCGCTGTTGCCTAGCAACCGCGCGCCTCGCGCTGCTGGTGTGACGTCATGTCAGGCTGCGTGTGCGCCGTGTTGGGACAGCTGCTGCCATAGGTCATTGTAAGAAGATACGTACGGTACTCTTGAGGATTGATTGATTTGATAGATATGTGGGGTTTAACGTACCAAAACCACCATATGATTATGAGAGACGCCGTAGTGGAGGGCTCCGGAAATTTAGACCACCTGGGGTTCTTTGACGTGCACCCAAATCTGAGCACACGGGCCTACACCATTTCCGCCTCCATCGGAAATGCAGCCGCCGCAGCCGGGATTCGAACTTGCGGCCTGCGGGTCAGCAGCCGAGTACCTTAGTTACTAGACCGGCGGGGCAGCGTACTCTTGAGGAGGAAGGAGGTGGCGTTCCGCCAAGCGAGACTACGAGAAGACGATCCTAAATGCACAGAACCTCTAGGAGTGATGTTCAAGCACGGTATGGCCAAGCGCCATCACGTTATAACCTTGACGCAGTGAAGTTCGGCCACGATATTCTATAGAAAATCATGAGATCGGCCGCGTTCGCTGTGCTTTGCCCTTTCGCGACATTGTTAAAACTGCGCAGTTTTTTTTTTTACAACTGCAAGAAGACGGATATATAAGATTCAACGTGGAATGCGTTCAACGACGCTAAGAATGTTGTTGAGATAATCCCCTTTGAGCCATGCAGGCATATTGATTGATTTATTGATTTACTGGCAGAGCAGATGGCCAGGATCAACGGTAACTTAGAATAGAGAGAGAGAGAGAATAAACTTTATTGGGTTCCAGCATGCGGGATTCCCTCCGGCCGCGCAGGGCGTGGGGTTCACCCTATCTCACGTTACACTAGAAGTCCTAATGTCACGCGGACCTAGACCTCAAGGCCTTCGTGCCCCGGCGCCGCTCGGGTTACTGAGGGTGTCCCCCTTTCGCCTTTGCAGCGCCAGTGCGACCTCGAGCTGCCGGACGGCCCTTCGCTGGTCTTCTGGGTCCGTAGACCCCACACGCTGTTCTACTTGCGGCGGTTGTTCTACTTGTTACCGCCGCAAGTAGAACAACTTAGAATAGAGACCCTTGCGCCTTAGCCAACTCTTATTTACGTTTACACTTCATTGGTTAACGACTATATATGTGGTCCCATTCGTCCTGCATCTCCCTACCCGGCTTGCATATCATCCGTATAATCATGAATGCGACGTATAACTGATAAAAACGTAAGTTGAACTTTTTTCCTTATCGAGTAACAATTATTCTGCAGATGTTATCGATATTTTCTAAACTTAGTCCACTCTAACTGAAGAAATGTAATGAATTACAAGCGAGCCCGTGTTCAGTTTATTTGGCCTTATAGTGTCCAGAAGCAGTGTTTGCAGAGCGGAAAAGTTGAAATAACGGTGGGTTCAAGTTTGAACAGTGAAACTGGTTAAGCTATAGCCGCAACTTGTGTGGCGCCCCGCCGCGGTGGTCTATAGTGGCTAAGGTACTCGGCTGCTGACCAGCAGGTCGCGGGTTCGATTCCCGGCTGCGGCGGTTGCATTTCCGATGGAGGCGGAAATGTTCTAGGCCCATGTACTTAGATTTGGGTGCACGTTAAAGAACCCCAGGTGGTCAAAGTTTCCGGAGCCCTCCACTACGGCGTCTCTCATAATCAAATGGTGGTTTTGGGACGTTAAACCCCACAAATCAATCAATCAACTTGTGTGGCCAATCGGGTATGCGTCACTGTGCGACCTGTCACACATGTGCACACACACAAAAAAGCCTATCACTATCACAAACGTTGTGGGTCAAAGAAATTATGTAAATCCCACTGCTCACCAGTGGTACACTAAAAATGACGGGGGCAACAGTTAGTCCAACAAACGGGTATGTGCTACAGAAATGTGTGTGGCCCATCAGAAAAATATCATCATCTTAATTATAAAAAAGTTACCCGTACAAAAAAAAGACCCTCTATACACTCGACTTTCTTTAAAAAACGATGAATGCAAGAGATAATTTTAGTCCAACAAACGGCTGCGAAGCGATAACAGCATGCAGCTACAGAGGCTGGTTGGTGTTTGTTGCGTTTTGAGTGAACGCGCTTAACCGATACAGGGGCAGACTGGACACACCACAAACACAGAGCTCAAACACACTGCGCTCTGTGCTTGTGGTGTGTCCAGTCTGCCCCTGTATATACGGTTAAAAGTGCGTTTGTCCAAAGGGGCTGCGAAGCGTCGGCTGTGAGCCGAAGACCCCGAGTATACTTAAAACGAGAGAATATCGGGGAACCAGAAGGGCAAAGGCGGCTTCGAGAAGACCCCGAAGCGATGGACGCCAACGATGATGTGCCCTTGTCGTGTGTGTGACTGTATGTGATTTGACTCGAACCTCTCTACTCTTTGAATAGATGTAAATATAGCCCGGCAACACTTATAGGTAAAGCTTATAGCAACGACCTATAGACGCAACCTATAGTATAGAAACGACCTGCATCACCTAGCTAAGGCCGATAGAAACACTTAGCTAAGTGACATGCTTTGGCCGCAAATAACACACACACAAAGTAAAGGAACACTCAGCGACTTGTGCTTGTCGTTGAGTGTCCCTTTACTTTTTGTGTGTGTTATTTGCGGCTTGTGCTTGTCGCTGAGTGTTCCCTTACTTTGTGTGTGTGTTATTTGCGGCCAAAGCATGTCATTAAGCAAGTACCAACTAAGCCAAAAATTAGTATTGTTACACTTAGCTAAGACCTATAGAAACAACACAGAAGTAGCCCGATTAGTTCCCAAAGCCGTATACAGTTTCGCTGTTAAGGCTTGTGCGGCATAGTGCTAGCTTCACCAGTATTGTTTATTGAAGTTTTATTTAATGGCTGGTGTGCTAGAGTGAACGTCCGTAATAACCTAAATTCTCGCGCTGTTAGATCTTATAAACGAGTTTATCTTGATTTTTCTTAAATTCCAACACAAGCCGCGGTGGTCGATCGGTTGTGGTTACCGGCTGCTCACCGGAGGTCGCGGGGTCGAAACCCGGCCGAGGTGGCCGCACTTCCCTGCAGGCAATATATTGAAGACCCTTAATTAATTGTGTCTAGATTTAGGTGCACGTTAGAGAGTCCCAAGTGATCGAAATTTCAGGAGCCCTCTACAACGGCCTCCTTCATAATCGTATCGTGGTTTTTGAACGTAAAGTCCTAAAAATTGCTCTTCAAGTAATTAAAATTTTAAAGTGGTCTCGCGGGGGAAAAAGGGCCATTTCGCATTCCGCCCCGTTCAAACTATAGGTATTCCTTGTCTGAATTCGACTTCGCTACACACATATATAGGAAGAAGTACCGCAGTGACACTGTTGTCAGTGAAACGCCTTTCAGCGCCACACATGGGCGCTTTCTGTTCAGTAGCAGATGCAGACGGCGCCTATAGAGAAAACGGCGGCACGGGCGTTTTCAAAGCTGGTCTCTTACAGGGGCCACCCTGTAGACCTTTCTTGGTCCTTTCACAGATTTTTTTACCCGCGGTGTTTCTTCGGCCTTACTCATCTTTTTGTTCGATTATTTTTTTTAACATTGCTAGATAATCGGCGCGTCCGCGGGAGGCGTGTGAACAAAACACAAAAACACCGGTCTCGCTATCACAAAGCGGACCCCAAGGCAGTATTCTTTGTAGCTGCCGCCCATGCTGCGGAACTTGGCGCTGTGCTGCGCTGTCAATGCTGCGGTGCTCAAGTATCTTGGCAATCAAAAGGCGTCAGTTGCGACGGTGTGTGTGTGTGTCTGTGTCTGTGTGTGTGTGTGCGTGCGCGCGCGCGCGCGCTGTGTGTGTGTGTGTGTGTGTGTGTGTGTGTGTGTGTGTGTGTGTGTGTGTGTGTGTGTGTGTGTGTGTGTTTACCGATTGAATTTCGTTATATAGGCACGAGTGCTGGAATTGAACTCTCGTGCTGGAATTGAACACCGTACAAACAAGTTGAATATTTTGGACACAACAGAGTTGCCTCTCTCACTCACAACAAAGCACGTTTATTTTGGTCGGACATAGCGTGAGAAACTGCTACAAGATTGATTGATATGGGGTTTAACGTCTCAAAACCACCATATGCCGGATTATGAGAGACGCCGTATAGTGGAGGGCTGCGAAAAAACTGCTACAAGAGGATAAGGCTTTCTGAAGAGTATCGTACGGGACAGTACTAGACTTCATTAAACAACACACTGTTAATGTGGTCATTGCACATATACGCATCACATCTTCCTGTCCCCATTATTTTCATGACTCTTTTTTTCTCCCATTCATCTAATCACTTGCTCAGAATATAACACGTCAGACCGCAGTTCAGGCTGATATTGCCAGCCTTCTCTAAAGATAAATTATCTCTCTCTCTCTCTTTCAGGTTAGTTTTTGTTCTTAATGCGCATGTTGCCCGGCTTGACTCCCTTTTTCAACAACCCCATTCTGAGCTGAATATTTCTCTCCTTCATGGGAACTTTTAGGCAGCAAGCGCAATGAAAAAAAAAATAATGAACGAAGAAGAAAAAGAAGGTTTGGATGTGCTATTAACCTGGAAAACAATATTTGTGCTGTCTGTTCTTGCGCCTGTGTCGTTGAAATACGTTTAGCGCTATCGAGAGTTGGGGATTCACCTCACTACTAAAAAAACGACAGCTTTCTTACAAATTCCGATTACGATGCGCCCCATGAGGAAAATATGGGCAAGCGAAGCTTTGTGTCTGCACGCTTCACGTCCTACTTTTTTTTCGTTTTTCATTTTCCTTTGTATCTTATCACGCAATGTTCTCTCCTAAATGTTTTCTTCCTGCATGCTTCGAGTTGGAACGCCATCCACGCGCTTAGCAGTGCAACGCTTCAGATGGTATAGACCCACAATGACGTTCACGCGCTCATACCGAAGCAACAACGAAGCCTGGCAACGTGACATGGCAAGTCACTTCGACAAAATGTCAGATTGCCACAACAGAAATGGGTTACCGCTGACAAGCTCACGCTCAACAGAACATAAATTATCGGACAACTGCGCATACAGGCATAGTCGTGCGCACGGAGGTGGCAAGAGGGGGGGTGGGGTGGAAACGCAAAGCCAGCCCCATACATTGACATTACAGGCTATACGAGGCGAGAGGGAGATGCAAGGTCAACCCCATGCATTGACATGATTGGGAAGGGGGCGCTGCAACGGACCATTGCCCCCTCCCCCCTGAAGGTGAACCCTGCACGCTTTTATGTATACACGTAATACGCATGTGGCCGGCGCACTTTCGAGAGCGTTTTCAGCTTGCGGGGGCCGTTTCCTTTTTTCTTGTGTGTGCATTCACGCCTACATCGCCAACGATGGTTCGAAGGTTTATACTATATATCTTCGCTTGAAAACGACAGACAGCTTTTGGAATCATTACTGAACGCAGCGCTCTTTCTATACACCAGAACACAGCGAGCTCTATGTGTGCTGCCATATTGAAAAGCGCGTCGCGCCATCTGTTGCAACCGCGGCGAAGCGAGACCCATGCACTGCCACGCGAGCAGACGCTCCGCAAAGTCAAACGCGAAACTGGACAACCCAAGTGCGGACGTAAGGATGTTTCGTGCTCTTCCTAACCTGGAATTTTGAGCCGACGTCGTGTGAAACGTCGAGGAGACCTTCCTCGGCAGTCCCGAATGTCTACAGCACGTGCATTGCAGACTACGAAAGCAACTTCATCAGGTGCGTACCATTGCGATTGAAAAAAAAACGCGAACAGCGGAAAGCGTTGTTTACGACCAAGTCGCACTGCGGCGAGCCTTGGCTGTGGCAAGGCAGAATTTGTGCCGTAAAATCAACGTATACCGCTAGAATCTCGCTCCAACTTGCGCTCATCCACTGCATGTGTTTATCATTTGCCGCTCATGCCGGACACTCGGAACACACACGCTCTGCGAAAGTGCCAACCAGAACAAGATTTTAAAAATGCTACGGTGACGCCGAACGAAAGCACAGATTCGCCTATAGTGAATCAAGGCATGCCGCAGTTCGACTGAATCGAAAGCTATGCTTTTCGCGTCGTTCACGTTTCTTTGCAACGCTTTAGTACGCCGTTACAGTTGTATAACTGCGCGGTGCTTGTATCCACGCGTGAGTCGTATATCCTATATTACTGCATGGAGCCTGCGAAAGAGTACGGCAATGATTCGGTGCCCCGTACTATACAGGCATACTGCACGCTAATCGATGCTGTAAATCGGAACAGCTGGCGTCGCGCTTGAGCAAACGCAATACTTATATTTGCTCGTACACTTTTACTGGACTCATAGTTTTTTCTGCCGATGTTTGTATCATATCCACTGGCAGCGGAGCTCGGCGTTTCTTCTTGCAGATGGAAACCTGTGCAACCGGAAAACAGCGCACCAGCACGATTGCCGCATCGTGTTGGTGGGATCTTCACAGACAGTGTGTTGAGTAACATCTTATTGTTGCGCTGGTTGTTTATGCATATGAAAACGGCGCAGTGGTACCCAGATGACTTCTTATAAGCTGATGCAGCGTGAACAGGCGCTTTTCTCACATTTTAAAGTCCCAGAGCCTCTGCTTGCCATGCTATAGCGAGGCACACCGTGGCAGTTCGAAACGAAGTCTGGCGTCTCCGGGAGCGAGGGAATATACCGCCGAAGGCGCCTATGGGTGCGAGATAGGCGTGCTCTCGTCTGATAGGTAGCGCCACCTCGCGTCATGGCCCCATTTGTGAGAGACATATATATGGAACAGGACCTCCGCACGGGGGTATAATGGTTACGACCCTCGGCTATTAGTCCCGATCCCGGCCATGGCGGTCGTATAATTCGGTGGAGGTGATTATGGTCTATACAGGCCCTTGTACTGCGTGATGTCAGGGCACACGATGTCAGTGCAGGCGGGGCAGTTTCACGCAAGTTCCGCAAGGCTAGATCCGCCAGCAACCTATATAGTATACAACATCCCAATCTTATAATCACCGTCTTGTCCCGCCGCGGTGGTCTAGTGGCTAAGGTACTCGGCTGCTGACCCGCAGGTCGTGGGATTGAATCCCAGCTGCGGCGGCTGCATTTCCGATGGAGGCGGAAATGTTGTAGGCCCGTGTGCCCAGATTTGGGTGCGCGTTAAAGAACACTGCAGGTGGTCGAAATTTCCGGAGCCCTCCACTATACGGCGTCTCTCATAATCATATGGTGGTTTTGGGACGTTAAACACCACATATCAATCAATCACCGTCTTCAGCGTCCCAATGCAATATGTAACCCAAACTTAATCGTTGAAATTTCGATTCGTGGTTTTACTGTAATGAGTTATGTTACAACACTGCAGTGTATGAAGCTGGCTCATGGCTCATTATGCTTATATGCCAGACATTCACCGCTAATAAGGGACAGCGTTACGACTTGTTACAAACATCTTTTTTTTCGATAGGATCAATTAACCCTAGTGCATATAAATATATATTTTGCGAGGCGTGCTGAAGAATGTGCGGTTCTTCGTCTGTATACTTTTTGAAAGACTGCTGTTGACCACTGACAGCATTATCGTGACGGAGGACTTCGGAAACCGAATGAGCGCTCTAATATTGTCGGGGTTTTCACGTTCCAAAACCATGCAGGATATATGATTGTGCAGAGACGCCGCAGTGGAGGGCTCAGCAAATTTTGACCATCTGCGGTGTTCTTTAACGCGCACCGACATATATAGCGTTTCGCGCCTCGATCAAAATGCGACCGCCACGACCGGTATCGAACACGTGACCTTTCGGTCTTGTAGCCGAGCACCGTATAGCACTGTTCCACCGGGGCGGACTAGAACGGGCGTTCTCGATATTGAGGATGCCCACGTTATTCTACAATTGTTTCTTGTTTAAAAGCGTGACGTTCTGTGTACATGTGGAGAGCTTTCTATACATCGACGATAAGCGAAAAACTTAGAGTGGAGATATCGCGCATATTTGCTAGAGGAAATGAGCGCCCACGCATGCATATAGATTGTCACGGACCTTTAAAAAATTCTCCTATAGCTATACATGTAAAAGCTGGTTCAGTTCATGAGTCTGCCCCGGGGTGCTGCATACAGCGGTATTCTTTAAACATGTGTCAAGCAGTTCTGTGATTGCATCACTCACGGCGAAGAGTGCACTCGCTTAAATGCTGCGCTCACAAAACTTTGCGCAATCATCTCGTTCGTCGATGTCAGTTTTTTCTTCCCCTCGCTTACTGCTGATATCACTGGGCTTGAACATTTTGTATTGGTTACTAACAAGGGGAACTACGCAGTGATTTATAAGTCACACTTTGACTTAACCCTCTTCAGTGCAATATTGAAGCCGCAGTGAGGGAGAACACGGTATACTTTTCAAATCTTTATTGCCATTTCGTCACTCGCTTATATATACGCTGATTTTCTTCCCGCAGGATTTAATAATTTGGTGTATGATCTTATATGAAGCCTGCTATGTGAATGCATTCACTGTGAAAGAAGTGGTTTTTATCTTCGAATAACCGTCAGAAATGCTGCATTTCAATTTATTTTCTAATTGCCAAAATAATAAACGTTGATAAACTATGATTTTCATGAAAACCGTGGCCTTAAGATTCGTGAAAAAAAAACGCACCCTGCACTAATGGCTCGAAGCCATCATTTTGTATGTTTTTTTTGCATGACGCACTAAGTTACACAGCATTACCTTTACATTCCATTCCACCCTTACCCTTACAACGTCATAAAATTATTTTCTGAAAAATATTGTTTAAATAACTACAGCCCGTGTTCATGTATACGTATTAGCATGATTTATGCCCTCGAATTTCTCTTCCTTCTTCAACAGTATTTCTGATTAAATATCAGAGTTTTATTCGCATCTATAGGCAGGATGTATAGAAACCGAAACTTCAGTTTGTAGCACTATACTTTTAAGCTCGACCCGAATCGTATACTTCCGTAAATGAAACGTTAACAGATGAATTGCAAACAAAAGACACAATATGCCAATTCCCTCCTGCTTTTAGCGCTCATATTTCCTATAAACACAGGATGAACCGCATAGAGCTCTAAAAGACTTTGCTCATTTTAACTCCTGATATTTTAGTCAATACTTTAAAGCAGCGCTTGGCCTTTGCCTTGGGGGTTTGCTTGCTTGCTTGTTCCTTTCTTTTGTGGCTCTCACCCACTGAGGGGGATTGGCCAAGAAGCCGGTGGTTAATGCAAGTCAATACCGATAGATTTTCTAGATTAGGGGAGAATGATTACTGTGTTTTGACTGTGAAATTAATTTGGCGCAATGTCAGAAAAAAAAAGAAAAAAAAGGGGGGGAAGAAATAATAGAATTTGTTGAATATCTGAGGTGGAATCGTTATATGAAATTATCCTGAAAGTTGAATCATTGCAGTGTATCAGCTAAATAATAAGTGGTAGTGTGGCTAGTGAAATTCGAGAGCTGATTGCTGACAGCAAGGTAATCAGCCTTGGGGGTTACTGTGCAGGACCAGGATATCTAGTTACTTTTTTTTTTCTTTGCCGGAATTGAGCTGATGCGTTTAGAAGAGGGAAAATAATACAGGCAAAGGCGCGCCGCCCGTCGGCGACACTGTGAGATCGCCGAATTGTGAACGGTGAAGCGTCCGAAGCCGCTGACGCCAGATTCGAGGTGACAGTGCTGACAAGCGCACATTTCAGCCTGCAAAACACTGTTTTTTTTTTAGGGATGCGTTTTGGTATTTGCTAGCTATCACGTTATGACACAAACTAGTGCTCGTTTGCGGTGGTATAGAGTGACTTATTTCGCAAGTCCTGTGTCCAAGCCTAACCGACGCTGCCTGAAGATATATCCTGTGTCCGAGAAGGTATACCGTTACCTCAGCGCAATCAACGTAACACCCTATTCATACCAAACAAGATGGTGAGTGTAAAATAAAGTGGTACTTTGTTTCTTGTAATTCACTGATGTTCGTCATTGACTCGAGTGTTGTGATTTAGTTGCATGCATGTTTTCATCGAGTGCAAGGCATTATTGACGACAATATGCGACGCTCAATGAATGTATTTGCGGAACGCTAGCATACGCGCATCGCTGTAATATTTCTGTGTATTTTTTGTTTTTCTTTTACTACTCTAGAATACTTTTTCGTCTTTTTGCAAAAGTGTCTTAGAAACATCTTGTTACGTAAAAAAAAAGCTCCCAGCTCGTGTATTTTGATATCTGTATTCCAGAATAATTTTCTGGGTATATCCTTCCCAGCCCTGGTGTATATATAAGGTTCTCGTTGCAATACTGCATGGCGCTGTTTATTATAGCTTCGTTTCTCAAAACAAATGTGGCCTGTTTCTATCTGCAACTGCGTCTGCATTTTTGGTTATTGAATTCGTGCGCGAGTGATGCTGACTTTGAACACATAAAAACTCCCAATAGGTGCGGTAATTGCACAGGTTGTTGTTATTCGTTACCCATCGAGTCTGCGCGTTTACAAACGGCAGTGTTGGGCGTATATATATGCCCAACACTGCCGTTTGTAAACGCGCAGACTCGATGGGTAACGAATAACAACAACCTGTGCAATTACCGCACCTATTGGGAGTTTTTATGTGTTCAAAGTCAGCATCACTCGCACACGAATTCAATAACCAAAAATGCAGACGCAGTTGCAGATAGAAACAGGCCACATTTGTTTTGAGAAACGAAGCTATAATAAACAGCGCCATGCAGTATTGCAACGAGAACCTTATATATACCAGGCCTGGGAAGATATACCCAGAAATTTATCCCGGAATTTCTTCAGGATATATCTTGAAGAAATTAAAAAAAAATATGCGATGACGTACGCTTCGCTGGCGTATAGGGTGCAGTGAGCGAAGAAGGGTGAGGGAGGTTGAAATTTTTGCATGTGTACATGTATACACGCACACAAACGCACAACGTGCATACAAAAAAAAACTGGACCACCCCCCCCCCCCCCAGAAAAATTTCTGCCAACGCCAGCTGACTGTATAATCAGAAACAGTGCAAAAATGTGCCCAACACATTAAAGCCACACCAGGTGTGACATTTTTACATTGTGGTAGAATGTCGAACCGAACGAAACACGCAACAGCAAAATTCCGCTCCTGCCATAGATCGTTGAGCTCCAAACGGGAAGGCAACTTTGGTGTGTACCGTGCATTATACAGCAAGACCGACGGAGTGGCACGCGTCTCTATAGCACTCGTCCCGTCGTATCTGGTGATATACGACGGCCATTAAAAGAAGAGCGGCTTCCATGGTAGCCGCTGTCTTTAAACGATTCGGCTGCGAATGGCTTTCTTCCCCCCCATCATTCACACCGTTTACAGCTTCGTCCCCCGATAATCTGCGCCGGGGAGGGGGCCGCCGCACTTCAACCATCGCGGGTGCTGCGGGTCCCGTCATGGTGTGGAGAGGTCCCTTCGGAACAATCGCGAAACAGCGTGAGTGACAGCTTTAGCATTTGGGAGTTACGTGGACAGTGACGTATTTGGCTTGTTAACGACCTGGCGTATGTTCTCGCAGCAGAGCGTCAAGACCTATACAGTCGAGTGGGAATGAAATGCGTGTCTCAAGAGAACAGAAGCGACGTCCGTCAAAGGGCCCACCAAACGTTTATAGGTGTCCAATTCACTGGTGTGTCACGTCGCTCTACACCGTGCGACGGAACGAATGTCCTCGACTACGCCTCGTTCGCGTCGCGGGCAAGAGAAGGTGCTCACCGGGGTTCGGTTGCACCTGGTACGATGGCTTCATCATCCACTCGTAGGGCGACCTGGCTGGCGCGGGCCTGGACACCGGTTGCACGAGTCCCGGCGAAGGCGTGCCGCCGCTAAGGTCCGACGGGGCCAGGCCGGAGTCCGGACTCGTGGTTGGTGGTTCGGGAACCACCGCGTAGCCTCCGTACAGACTCTGCGGCTGTTGCTGCTGCTGCTGCTGAAGCGCGGCCCAGTCGTCGTACCGGTAACCGCCACCCCCGGTCCAGTCGACGGCGTCTACCAGGCCTCCGTGCACAGCGGTTCCGAAGCCGGCGTACTGCGGGGGTGGCGAGCAGCTGGTCGGGTAACAGGTTGCCGCCGCGTATTGGAACGCCGCCGCCGCGGGGCCAACTTCTTGCCGCGCCGGAAACATGCTTCGCTCTGCGTACTGCTCAGCGGAGAGCGGTCGCGGTCCCGGACGTCCGAGAGGACCTCCGGGACTCCGCCTACCAACGGGACCGCCCCGGCACGAGGGCCGGCCCCGTGCGTACCGCCCGCGGCACAGACGGCGCTGCTTGCGCCCCTGATTTACGGGACGGCCGAAAGGCGAGAGGTCCGCTTCGCAGCTCGCTGCGGCGGGTCTGCCAGCATGGCGCTGCGCCGCCGCTGGGCACTGTATCGAAGAGCACACACACACACACCACCGCCCGCGTTTATTGTTTTACCGTATGCAGCGTGGATGATCCTTTCCGGTGACACCCCCTTTTTTCCGCGGTAGTCGTTTGACCCGCGCCATTTTCGCACGTACGACTTATAGGCAGGGCTCCCTTAAATGAGACGGCCTTTAGTATGTACACTGTCATTCTTCTCACGTGGAGGGTCAACGAGGTGTGCGTGCTTAGTTATGCTAGTCTTTTCGCCCTGGCGACAGCGTGACAAACGAGCCAAGGCGGGGGGCCCTTTTGTGACAAACGAGACGAAGCGGGGGGCCCTTTTCATTCAACCGGACGAGGTGAGCCCCCGACGTTTGGCGATTTTTAGCTGTAATCGACGGAGTTTTAATCGGAAAATATTCGAGTACCTGTGTGTCGTATCGTGTGATCGCACAACGACAGATGCCAGCGTGCAACATCTGTCTGCTGATCGCATTTTCAGCCCTATTCACCACAGTGTTCTTCCACAGGTTGCCTATTTAACGCTAACCATTCAGCTTCAGACTCATCGCTCTATCTACATCATCAGGCTTCTCGCACTGATTTCCTTCCTTTGCAGTCTTTTTGTTATAAGCTTCACGTGACATGCCATACTTCACTCCTGCCTCTTCTACTATAGGATATCACTTATACCTGTCTGATCTCCGATTCAGACAGTCGCTTTTTATATCGTTTAATATGCCGGACCTTCCCAATTTCTCTCTATCCAGCCACTGCGCGATATAGGCTTATTTATTTATTTATTTATTTATTTATTTATTTATTTATTCATTTTCTTTCACATCCGCCCTGAATATGCAATTTCGTACAGTGGCATGAAACGATTACGTGCCCATTTCTCATTCGCAAGGACATCGGCAAACTCATTTTCAGGGGGACCTGAGTTCGCAGTTTATAGTATTGATAGAGTTAATCGTTGGCACTTGCCTCACACGCGCGCTTGAATCTTACGCGAGCATTTTTGAACTACGAAATCTGAACGTGTGGCGCCATACATGGTTCTCGTCCAACATTTTGCGCTTAACTACTCCACAGTGTTGTGTGCGCGATAGGTATACATGAAACACAGTATGTATTCCTCTTTGTTGCATCGCGCCCTTAAAAGCTCGCAGGTGGCGTGGCTCGTGGACACTTAGAGTGCGAAAAATGTTAATTGCGCTTCTTCATCTTATTCTGATTCGGATATATACGCAAAAGTGCCATATGTGTGCTAATATACGTGAAAGTTAATAATACTTACTGTCGTTTTGAAAGGTCAGACCCGTTGTATCATTACGAAACACGCGCTCTTAATCAGGTCCTGTTTGAATGCTGGTATAATATATCTAGGAAACCAGAAAAAAAATGTGAGGTTACCTCTGGCTATATTTAGCACCTTAAGCGTGACCTGATTAAGAGAGTGCCTTACTTTTAAACTTCAAATTCATTTTAGACCACGCACCAAGGTTACTTTACCTGTCACCCTAAACCAAACCACCCTGATGTTCTTTGTATTTCGCCCTAATCAAAATTCAGCCGCGCTGGCCTGGAATCAAACATCTACCGTTTAACTGACGGCTGCTAGGTATATGTAAGTTGACCTCATTCGCACAATGTTCAAGGGTGTCAGTGATTCATTCAAGCTATAGGTAGTTAGCAGGAAAAGGCGGGTTGGTTGGCCCATCAGCCATTCAATGTGGTATACCTATGGTGTGCATGCTTTAGTTAAACTGTTAAGCGGAACGTTGATGACATGTTTCGTAACTACTAAAGACAGGAATCTATAAATATTGGTGTTAGTCTGTTTAATTCTGTTAAGCAGTCATGGTTTAACAGCCTTGCATGCTCTAACGTTCGTAATTTCAAGTTGGCCACTAGTGCGAATAATTTAACATTTAATTAGTAGACGTGAAATGTATCTCGTGCCATGGACATTGCAGATTCCCAACGAGGCAATTACCGCCCGATGAAAAGTCCAATGGAGCAATTCATTGGGGCAGGCGAGACACGCAGTTGTATTAGTGTATGGCGACCTGTATGACAAATTTATTTTGAGGTAACAAAACAAAAATAAGTACACGATTGTTGAGATCTATATGTGAAGCAAGATGCCACGAGGGCGAAGACTATGAATAGATATATATATATGTTACTAATTACCCACTTATGATATACGCATAATACCATGCACACTAAATATACCCACTATTCATACGACAAGAAGCATATGACACGCATAAATAAATGCATTCTATATATAGGATTCATGCCACACTCCCGTGCATTATGCAAGAGATCAGATTATAAAAAGTCGAGTCGAGTTATTAAAGGAAGCCGTTCAGTGTTGTTTACAAAACTGCGTATTACGCTATATATAGTGGATGTGAATTTATTGTGGTGTGACAAACGTCAACAGAATACAAGGGAACCAGGCAAGCCAGTCGTTAAGTTATCTAAAGTTTTCAATATACATTATTTGGAGATGTGTCCTTTAGAAATAAATATGAATAAGATGCAAGTTTTATGTTGACATTTATTGCTTGGTTAAGCAGAAGCGCGTCCACTGACGTTCCTTAGTCAGTCCGCATGCAGGAATGTCATGAGGCAAGTCAATGTGTTGCGCTCGAATCTCACACCGGTTCGTACATGACAATTCTTCACGAAAATATGCATGAGTTCCGATTACGCGAGATACAAAGCTACCCGTACAGCAGCAAGCGCTGTCGCGTCATAATTTGGGAGGTCAGACAAAAAAAAATCTCACCTAAAAATGCGGATGATATGAAGGTACATCTGAATACATAAACATCATGCATATACGAGACGCATCATATATGCAGATCATGCACATTATTTTTCGAGTTTTGTATGCAAACTAAGTTACTTGCAGGCGGATGTGTAGGTACATTTGAAAAACGTAATTATAGTGCAATTAACTACAAACAATTATAAAATAATAATACCTGCGAATAAACCGGACAAGGAACATATAGACAAAGAGAATTTATTGTCCCTGTGTCTTCCTTGTGTGTTCAGTTTATTCGAGTTTAATAGTAATGTTATGGTTTATAGCTAATGCGACAGACCAACGAACCATACAATTAATTCCTCCGAAGTAAATCTATATGAACCAAAACAAGCTATACTATAATCTTGCTGTACGGAACCCTATATGGTATGGTAAAATAAGCTTTATTCAAGTCCTGAAGTTCAACGCTTAGGTTAGCACAGATTTAACCTTGAACCTTTCTTTATACGCAGTAATGGTTAACCTTGCCGCCGTATCGTGGGCGATCTGAACGGCCTGTACTTGATGTTGAGAGCACCTCCACTGTGAAACACTCCTTTCCACCAGCCTCTCTCCTCATCACAGTACAATGGGAGGGGGGATTTTACGCGATTATTGCATTATAGACGAGACAACGAAGGATCATGCGTCCACCCTAGTGTTACGGTGATAGTGCTCGGATGCTGACCCGAAGGTCCTATTTGATGGATGTAAAATGCTGGAGGCTCGTGCTGTGCTATACCAGTGCACGGCATAGAAGACTGAATTGTGAAAATTTCCCGAAGGCCTTTGGCACGGCAGGCCTCATAATCGCATCGTCCCTTTGGCAACTAGAATTCCACGTGTTATTATTAAAAAAAAAACAGTTGTCGCGAGGGTGTTGGAAACGGCACCACTTTTGCATGTTCATCGGCCATGGCTAATGCCACTAATTAGTAAGTTCAGTGCGTTTATTTAGAGAAGAGCCGTTATGGCCGAGGTTGGCCCTGGACTCGGGATAAAAAATCATCGTCAGCCTAGTGAGGCCAGTACTAGCCATAGTTGCCCGCCAGCTCCTCTGCTGCGACCAGGCCTTGCGCGACTTATAGTGCAAGGTGCACTCTTCTTTTTTTTTTTTTAGAAATTATTTCTCCTTTTTTTTTTCCACCACGCAGTCGTCGCTGAGAGAAGCACGCACAAAAGACGGATCTCCGAGTCACGTGACCGCGCTCCTTGTCTGCGGAGTCACATGACGAAATGGTGAGCCATCGTTCTTTCCAGAGACGGTGTGTTTGCTTTAAAAAGAAAAAAAAGTCACGAAACAAAAAGAAGGCGCGATATACGACCGACAGGAAACCGCGCGTTCGCCTTAGGAGGGACGTCGCCGGTCTCTCTGGTGGGTGGTGCGGATCGGAGTTTCGGAAAGGGAAGCGCGCCTTCGGTACCGCCCACCCGCTCTCGCCCTTGGCCCGATGCCGCCGAGGAAGGCGACCCGGCAATGCAGCAAAGCGCACTTTACGCTGCGTCAGTGTGCATTCTATTTACGGGCTCGAAAGCGGCAAATATTGACGACAACGGAAGCACTCGCTGTTGGGATGGTCGGTTCCCGCTGTGTACTGACCGTAAAGTTATGGTGCTTAAGAAGGATAAAGGGGTAAGGTGAGTATGGAAGGGAACTTTTGAACACAATGGAAGGGAAGGTACCTAACTGCTGCCGTCAGCAATAGCCCTGAAAGTCTTGAAATATGTAATCACGCGTATTTATTTGTTTATTTATTTATTTATCTGCAATACCGCCACTCTCATGCAAGAGCATGGTGTTACAAAAATTTTACCTGGTCAGTGAGTTTTCAAATACTTTCGAAGCAAATATTCAAATAGGAAGAATATTACACAACCACTAGCGAGTACTACTGAGTTCAATAATGACAGATAGACTCAAACATGTTTCAAAGAAACAATTACGAATCGATGCAAAAGAACACACAATTTGTTTCCGCGAAACATTACAACTTCTGGGTGGGCTACGCAGCTATCATGGAAATGGTGTATAGTTTCATTTTCGTAATAGCATCATAATATCGGTAGTTTTACTTGTCAAAACCACGACGTGATTATAAGATACGGCGTACTGGAGGGCTCCAAAATCATTTTCGACCGTCGACGTTCTTCAGTGTGCACTTACATTGCACAATACACGGGCCTATATACATCATTTTGCTTCTATCGAAATTAAACCACCGTAACCAGCATATCGAACCGGCGACTTTCGGATCAGCAGCCGCACACTGTATACCCATGCACTGTGCCAGCAAGGTAAATCCTTCTGCTAATATAATCGCCCTGCTGTAATCCCCTTGCTAATATAATATAAATCCCCCTGCTAATAAAAAAAAGCAGTTGCGCATGTTACTGTCTTGAAACGACCAACGTCATGAAATGAGTCGAATCAAGAGTGTAACTACGGCAAGTTTAACAAGCTTACTCCTATCAGTGCGATCACTTGGTGTTTCAGTTATTTTTGCCATATAACAGATCACCTTATACATTGGCACGTAGGTATCTAGACCAAGTTTTGTAATCACGAAGAACTGGCCCATATTGTGTTTTGAATATTTTAGTTACACGTCTCACATTTTTTTCCCCTGGTAACTGCTATCCACACTTCAAGGAAAGTGGGTCAGTTAGAAGGCCTTATTAAAAAAAAAACCAACTCGTTATTCGCGAATGAATGTGTCTCCTTTCTGTGATCCATGCATTGATGTAGTCATCTTTTCGTTCCCATAGACAAATGAATAATAGTGTCTGCCTCGTCTCAGTAATACGTCATTGTGTGTCTAAAGATGTACAAAACAAGGAATGAAAATATAAACAAATAAACACTGTCTGTTACAGCACTTGTTTGCTACTTCAATTTCCCTCATATTTATATTGGCTGTTTTATACACTCTTGAGTAACTAATTAGGCCAGAGTTTCACTTACATTATTAATTTACATGTTATATAAAACGTGCAAGGTGCAAAAAGGAATAAAATCTCGAGCGTTCGTTTTCAGGCATTTCTTTAGAAGAAACAGCCCGCTATAATAAGACTTAGCGACGTTTAGATATGTTTCGCCGCGAAGACCGGGATCCTTGAAAACTCCCGAACCTGAAACTGGTGTTTTCAGTTATGGTAATCTCTTTAGCTTCGGCATGTGTTCTATATAGGACAGTTAGCTTGAAACATCCCTCAAAATGTTTGAACGTTTCGTGTGGGGGCTTTAAGTTATAGAAATTCGAAATATAATTTCGGCATTCGACTAAGCTTACGTAAATTTATTCGCGTGCATCCGACCACGATATTGGCACAGACCAAGTTTCATGAGGTTAGCACAATTCAATAAACGTATACTGCTTACATTAAACCATCTGCGGTGTTTGCATGGTGAAGGATTGTGTGAACAAATGAGCGAGAAACCGTGTACAGTGAAAGGAAAATTGCTCTTTGTGTATAAGAACGTAAGACAGCATGCATAAGCATGTCCGTGGGGACTGTGAATTTTATGCCACCCCACTCACCCTCCCTCTAGAAATTTCGCCTTCTAGCTTATTAATTTTCAAGCAGCACATAGAAGCTCATATCTATAACTCGATGTAGTGACGATGACCCCTAAAAACATTCTGTTAAAGGGGTAGTGTGCATAAATGGTACCGCAAGAAAACCTATATCTTGGTTGCTTTTCATGAAGCTATTCGAATGTGTGCAGTTTATTATGGGATCATGCACTTTATAAAAGTCAGTGCGTGCACGTACGTGTGTGTGTGTGTGTGCGTGTGCGTGAGTGTGTGTGTGTGTGTGTGTGTGCGGTGTGTGTGTGTGTGTGTGTGTGTGTGTGTGTGTGTGTGTTGGGAAGGGGAGGGGATAATAACAAAGGTGCACTGATAATCGAAATGAAATATGGCGTACATAAACCCGACGCAACTCTATGGCTTGCGTGGCCGCAGTTTTTTGTTCGCTACTTTCATTAGAGCCATGAATAAGTACCAAAACGCTCAGTGTTCCATGTATTTTAGAGGCAATAGCCACCACCACAACAACAAAAACTTAGGCAGATCCTACGCACATCGGAAATATACGTTATACGAAGAATGCGAAGGGAAAGTCACCGTATTGTAATGTTTTTTATTGTGCGACACGTCACGAAATGACTAAATATATGTATAAATGTTGAACTCACAGACATATGTTGAGGAGTAGAAGATGTTGACATAACCAGTTATTTGCACTTGTGCAACGATGCCAACAGTAACATGAGTATCAGCAACACCAGAAACGGTAAGCTGATGTGAAGCGCTGGTGCTCGCGTTAACAGTAGCTTTTGACGGTGATACATAATCAGCATCAGCGCATGGTGCATACAACTACAACTGACGTTAGCCCGATGTGACGGCCGTATCATAGGAGTACATATGTAATGTTTATACAATTGGATAGCCAGCACTGCAACCTCAATCGACGTTTCACGAACGTTATAGGGTCTATTTGAAAAGCAGTTCAGAGGCCTGGCGTGGCTCTGAATGCTTGATTGCCACGCAGAATGCTTGGGTTCGATTCCTGCTTGGACCCTGACATTTCTTTTTTGCAGTCGTCGGGTCCACGCTGCCTATTTCAGGTTTTTCTTAACGCCCACGCGTTAAAGTTTCACTTGTGTGTTTTTGTCGTTACTAAATATCTGTGACACATACCCACCCGCGGGTATGTGTCAATGGCGGAAAGTGTTTGATGACGTACGCGACAGCACTGTGACATTTTCATATCTTAATCAGTGCGTCATATTCATCAAACCAGCTTACCCTCTCATACTAATTTTCGTTCACGCCAAATTAAGGGGTGGTCACGAGAGCACTCGGACGTAAGCGACTAGATAGATATAGGTATTTATTTTACCCTCAGGTTTTCAGATTACCGGCAGATAGATAGATAGATAGATAGATAGATAGATAGCTATCTATCTATCTATCTATCTATCTATCTATCTATCTATCTATCTATCTATCTATCTATCTATCTATCTATCTATCTATCTATCTATCTATCTATCTATCTATCTATCTATCTATCTATCTGACGCAAAAAGTGCTCGTAGTTCGCAAAAAATACTTCGCAATTAAAAAAAAAGAAAGGATGAAACTTAGGGACCAAAGTATAGCCTACATGGTATTTTATTTTACCGTGTACTGCATTTGCTGCGGTCGTTTTTCTTTCAGTTGTTCGAGGGAAATAATTTTGACGAAGGCACAGATAAGCCGAGTGTAAGTCGGCTTAAAAATAAATGCATAATGTCTGTGCATACATGGGCGTGTAAGAATAGATTGTTGAATGTCACACCATGCAGCATATATATAAGGAACCCAGCAGTGGAAACCAGCGGTGACCGCGAGCAGTGCTCGGGTTAGCACAGCAGCAGAGCGCACACATTAAGCGCCGTGAAGCGAAACACTGCGCAAACAAGGTTAGATAAAAGACACGCTTCGCTATGCCCTTGATCCTTTTCCCGTTTACGGGTTAGCTTCTTTTACAACAGTGCATGTCGCTTTTAGCCGAGTCGTTCTGGAATACGATTACGTCTGACATTGAGACACGCGCTCATCACTCCGTTATAACATCTTGCGTAAGCAGCGCTTGCACTCGGTGGTATACTTTCAGCGGACCATTTTACCGGCTTATCTTATATGCTCTCGAGTGTGTAATTGTTTAGGAATACACACACTGGTTCAACGTATTGATGGAGTATAAGCGATACAAGCTAATCCAAGACAAAAGAGGCGTACCAGTATGTCACACACTTCTGGTGAGGCCCCGCCGATCCAACATCGACGTGCGGCAGACTCACAGGCTTCCACTTTACGCTTCGGCCTGCGACGCCTGAAAGGCCTCGAAGTGGCACATTTCAAATTTATTAGCAGGTCGGTCGACCCGTGCGGGGTTGCCCGTGTGGTGATGTGTGGGCCTGACCGACGCACTCATGGAGGTGACACGGAGATTTGATTACACACAAACAAGCATTTAATTGAAATAGGGGCGAAGGCAGGAGATTACAAAAATAACAGAGGAGAAAAACTGATACGCGCGATGGAAAGAACAGCTAAATAACAAAATATGCTAAAAAACACTACAAAAGCTACACACTAAAGACAAATACACGGAATATTAATAAAACAACCACAGGAGAGACAAGGAAAATTTACGAGAAAAAAAAAAGAAAAAAGCTCAGGCTCGCGCTTCTGAGCTTCGACGTGCAACGCAGCTCACACAACTACAAATATTTTAAAGAAAGGCTGGTTATAATAAATTAACAGTTTAAAAAAAGTACCAATAAAAAGTTCCATACGGACCAGGCCAGCTCATGGTACACGTAGGGGAGTTGACGGGTGCCACTGAAGATCTCGCCGGCTTGGTAGACGACGAGGGTGCCCGGAATCGCAGCCGTCTCAATACGTTGCGCGGGTATTGCTCCATGCTCGCCGCCTACGCGAGACTCGCGACACCGACGACCGCACTTCTTGCTGGCTGTACATCAACTGCCCATTCCGATGCAGTCAAAACTTTTTTTCAGGGGCGTACGCGTGCTCCCGTCCCATCTGGAGGTAATTTCCTTTTTTTAGACCGCACGTGCGCCTTTCGCTAGTTGGTATGACACGACGATAGTTATAGCGCGAGAACAAAACGACGACACAGAGACAAGAAGGGCACGAACACGAAAGCGCCCTTCCTTGGATGATTGGGCCCACGGACGATACGAAAATTGCAGTCGTTTGTTGCACAGTAACAGCAGACGACGTGACTGTTACAACCATCCATGGGTAAAGATGGCGCCATTGTCGATGTGACGTGCAGCGATCACGTGAACACTGCGGTCGCGTCGGCTGAGCACCGACGGCGAGCTGAAAACTGAAGTTTTCAAGTTCCGCCCGCACTGTGGGGTTGATTAATTGGGAAGGATTTCCCGTTTCAGGTGTTTCCGACGTGGTATAGGCCTCTGTTTGGTGTTGTAGTGCTAGATGCATTGGGGCGTCTGCTTAGCCTTCACACATATTCGCTAAGCAAGAAACTGCGGGAAGCTTGGAATGCGAGACATATAGAATTGGCAAGCAAGCTGCCATCGGCTGCAATTCGTGTGTGCAGCCGAAGAACTTCTGCGAGCAAGATTTCCTTTACTGTGTGTATATAGCTGCTATATGTTCGGTAAGCAGCAGAGAGCCCGCACTGAGAGATATATGTCTGGCCGTGTGCACTGCTCAGCTAGGGACGCTTATGTCCAGC
>WOVY01003112.1:227500-230000 GCA_013436015.1 Rhipicephalus annulatus
GCAAAAAAAGCCTGGAAATGAAGCCACCTCTTCGAGCTTAGTCGTGTTGTGGCTTTTGCATTGTCGCCTCTACTGTAAATATGGGTGACAATGCAAAAAAAGCCTGGAAATGAAGCCACCTCTTCGAGCTTAGTCGTGTTGTACTCTAACGTGTAAGGTAAAGAAATATGTTCCAATAAGACTTTGACTTGGGCGAATATGCACATACTCGGATAGGCTTTAGCGCGATTTAGACGAAGACCAAGGAGACACACACAACACAGACGAGCGCTGGCCAAATGTAGAAGTCTACATAATAGGACATGTACCAACTCGCTTAAGTCAAAGTGCTATAGGAACAGATTTTTCTGCATTAGGCCAATGCTTGTCTGTGTTCTGTGTGTCTCCTTGGTCTTCGTCTAAGTCACGCTGATGTCTATCTGAGCAAGGTAAAGAAGTTCTTGAATGCCAGAGACCAGGCAAGGACATTTAAATTGCGATACGTTTCAAAGCCACATGTCTGCGGGTGATAACGCGTTACCTTATGCATGTATACCTGTTGGATCGCTACCGCCTACACACGAGCGAGAAAGGTGCACGGGTTTCCTCGAATTCGGGCGCGAATGTCCGGTCACCTCGACGTCCACGTGACGCCATGGCCGTGCGTCGGGAGGTAGGCACGCACAGGCAAGGGCGTGCACATCCCGCCGAGCGTGCGCTTATCACGCGGGCCGCTTCTTATCTTGTCAGAGGCGAGGACGTCCAGGAGGAGTCGGTGATGTTTGTTTTGATCCCGCACACGGGGCTGTTCGCTGATAACGGGAGCCCGTCATTAGCTCGTAAAAGGGCGCTCTCGGATTGCTGCGGGGCCACTGCGCAGCGCAAACAGGGCGCGCAACGCCCCGCTTATCTCGGACACCTGTCGCGCACCTTTTTCGCTGGCCGAGCGAGCGAGCGACACGAGGGGGCCTCGGCCCGGTCCGGCGGTGTTTGCGCATGGCGCGACGTCAAACGGAGAAGAGGAAAAAGAGTCGGCGACGAGGTGAGGGGTCACCACCGGTGGGCCGTGAAATGCGCAGAGGCGTCGGCGGTCGAATCACGATGCAGACGCCGCGTGCATGCGACGACTGCATCTCGTTTGCCCCTGTGTGCGTAGGAGATTGTGGCAGAAACTCTGTCGCTGTAATGATGGGGCTGATGATATACGAGACGAAGTTCTATAGGTTGAAGCGTTGACAGCTGAGCTAGTCGGTTCTGGTTAATACCGTGAATCATTGTATTGGGGAACAAAGACATGGGCAGAATAGCAAGATAGGTGTATATTGCACAGTGCAGTGGGTCGTTGTGTGCATATTTCTACCATGTACTTGTCTTTGATTGTCTGTGCAATGTTTCGCGGTATTGTAAATTTTAATACGCTTTCCAGTAGATGATGGAATTACGCTGCTTAATAGAAGGTCGCGGACTCGATGTCTGGCTCCTGTGGCCTAACTTTTGTGAGATAAACATGAAAAAGAAACAAACCAAAATGTGTTCCAAATCATACTGACACGTTAAATTGTCCTATACGATTAAAATTAACCCGGATCGCTGTAGGGATAGGGCAAGAAGGAGAAAAGCGAAGAGGTAAGTCAGACAAGCGTCCAGTTTGCCACCTTACAATGGGTGTAAGAGACTGAAGTCTGGGCACGAGAAAACAAAGAGAGATTGGGCAGTGCCAGCGCACATAGCGTGCGCGATTGGTCACTAAGATCAGCGTCCCCCAAAATCTGAATTCTGCAGCCATCGATGAACATGACTATGGTGCAAGGAACTTTGCCTCGGGAAAAGTTTCGCTACAATGCAGACGGCTTAGTGAGGCGTGCACTGGAGACAGGGAGAAAGAACTCATTATTTAAACGCAAAATGGTTAGTCAGCGTATATTCGCTTACTTGCTTCAATGCAGAGAACGAAGTAGAGATGTATAGAAAGACCTTAGGAGAACGTGCGCTGAAGAATATGTAAACAATTAAATGCGGCTGCTCTTCACGCATTCCCCTATATACGCCTTGGGTATCAAACTTGCTTCAGGTTGCGGGCTGCAGTTACAACATTAGCCTCCTGCAAGAAACACATGCATGGGGGAGGGGGTGTATTTTCCGCATTTTATATATGCAGCACTCAATGGCGTGTTCACAAGTTTTTGCAGGGGAGTGCATCCGCCAGGGTAATGGGCCATCCAAGAACATAGCCTTTCCTTCACTGCCGTGATATGACAGGTGCAAGATTACTCGACACGGTGTAACGTGTGAGGTTGAATGATAATCCCCAAGGCCAGAGCTTTAGTGTGTTAAAGAAGTTCTATAGCTTATGCCTGCGTAAAAAAATATCCTTGAAATTTCCAAGGAAGGAACGCTGCTCCCCCCCCCCCTTCCCGCCCCCCACTTGCACCCCCCTCCAGACGCTCATGGCATCATTCAGGAAGGTATTTCGCATGCGAATTCGTGAAAAGCGTCGATACTGATCTCTGAAATGACTAAA
>WOVY01003112.1:235000-327941 GCA_013436015.1 Rhipicephalus annulatus
CGGCGGGGCCTCACCCGAAGTGCGTGACAGTCATATATGCTGTGACTCGACTGCTTCTCCGCATGAAATCGACTTTCAGAATCTGTTGCATCTGTCTGACCTTTTTTTCTCTTCCCGCCGGAGATAAAATGACAAAAAAACAGAAAAAATAAAACCAAAGAGAAACGAAGATGGCCGCCAGCTTCGAACTTCTTTCAGGCTTGGCGTCATCTGTACGAAGCTACATTTAAGTTTTTTTTTTCAATTTGCAAGTCTGGGCCTTTACATTTATATTGCAATTACTACAATACAGTTAAAAGATCAAAATAACGTTTCCTATACCTTCCTTGGCTTCATTGTCTGTTGGTTTTTAGTAAAACCATGGTCGTGTATTGGTTATTCAACAAACTGCAAGCATTAACTTTATTCATTTCGTTTCCTTGTCAGACACAATCAAGTGAAGCCAAGAGACAAAGCGTATGTGCATTGCGTAATTATTGAAAAATGACGACACCCTGTTCCAAGCTTGCGAACCGTGATTGCAGCTCTCGGACGCGCCCCGTCTGAAGGAACGCACATAATATAAAATAGAAAAATGAAAACGTAACATTTATTTTCGTCTGCTTAGGGCTATCGTTCGTGAGGCAAGTGCGTCCCTGACGTAAAACAGCGCTCCAATTTTGGCGTCGCTGACGTGCCAGCTCTTAAATCGGAAGTATGGCAAGGTATAAATGCGATGCTCGGCCGTGCACTGAAATCATGCAATTAAGCTTTATATATTAATACTTTTGTAGACATGCACTGTACATTGGCCGACAATGCGCATTTGATCGCATAGTTATGTTTTTTTATGTTTAGCAGATGGACACAAACTCCTGCGCATATCTGTGACATTCTTCGCATAATACAGAATATTTTCGATGTGTTCGTGACAAGGTTTGTGTTTTGACATGCTCTATATGTCATATAACTGCGATAATCTGTAATATGCGAAAAAATTGAAACAACGTACAATATAGTTGCATTCTGACTCCTTCAAACAAACAAACAAACAAACAAACGAACAAACAAAAAACTGACAGCTTGTCCCGGGAAAAATATTTCCAATTTGTGGTATACGCTTGCGAATGATTATGTAGGCATTATATCTCTAGCTTTAATAGAATATACGTGCACGCGTTTGTGTTGTATGTGTGCCATGCCTTGAAGTTGGTGTATACACAGGCCGTGCTAAGCACCGAAGAAAAAAATGCGTCGCACCAAAGAAATCTGAGAGTTCACGCTTGCTATCAGGGTTTTCACGTGTATTTTAATACCTGGCTATATTTGTAGCTATTGGTTAATGGCACCAGCTTATGAATTTCAATTTGCAGCTTATACAGAACAGGCGCTGATTTTCTATAATTGTACGATTGAGATAGAGGAAAATAATAATAATAATAATAATAATAATAATAATAATAATAATAATAATAATAATAATAATAATAATAATAATAATAATAATAATGGGGTTTAACGTCCCAAAACCACCACATTATTATGAGAGACGCTGTTGGGGAAGGGCTCCGAAAATGTCGACCACGTGGTGTTCTTTAACGTGCACCTAAATATAAGCACACCGTGACACGGGCCTCATGAACTTGCGCCTCCGTCGAAAATACGATGGCCAAGGCCGTGATTCGGTCCCGCGACCTGCCGGTCAAGAGAGAGGAAAAACAAAGAAAAGACGGAGAGGTTAACCAGGTCTTACCTGGCTTGGTAGCCCAACGTTGGAGGAAGGGAAGTGGCCAAAGCAGTATAGAGTAGGAAGAGGGAAAGCGAGAACAGGTGGTGTGCACGCGCATTTAATTGCACGACTGCATCCATCGCGCACGTACGCATACGCCCGCACCGTCACAAGCGTAATCGTTCTCAACTAAGGCAGCCTGGGCACCGCCATAATTCCCTCTGGACTGCTAAAATATGTCCCCCATTATCCCCCTGCCCCTTAAAAAAAAACATGACTGCTATAGGGCACTGTGGAGGATGTGGTGCCAGCTTTTGTAGTGCAGTGCTAGTCCAGAAAGCAGGTGATCCCATTGCCCATTGAAAAGGTGGTTCTTCCGCCATTGCCATGGATGACAGAGAGTTGATGCAATCTTGCAAAGGAAATCCTTACTAAAGAGACTCGCTCGCTGGGTTCCGCTCCGACCGGTAGTGCCCTCGCGTTCGCCGACGACAGTGCAGCTCTGGCCGACTGGGTTGGTCCTACGCCACCTCCCGCCGCCGGTCCCCGACGACGACGGCAGCATAGCTCTGGCCGACTGGATTAGCCCTATGCCATCTCCTGTCGCCGACAAGAGCTCTCGCCAGTGGTGCCCCGTCCTCGGACTCCTGCAACCGTGTCCATCTTTCCTGTCTTCTACTTACTTCCGTATTTCGCTGTCCCTGCGCCTCGCTCCCCCTTCCTCTCTCTCTTTCTCTTTACCTTTTAATCCTATCCTTTTAATCTCCCCTATACCCCCATCCCTCGTGAGCTACTGTTGAGTTGTCCTCCCCCTTAGAGACAGTTACGGGGCTCACTTTTCTCTTCTTTTCATTTATAATCACTCCCCACCCCCCTTACTAAAGAAATATTTGTTTATTTATTTATCTCGTCACACCAAGTGGTCAATATCGGTGATATAGTGAAAGCGCGACATTAATCGAGCCGTCGAGAAACAACAAAGAGAGAGAAAGAGAGAGAACGGAAAATAAATGTCTCGTAACACGTGAAGGATGAGTCAAATTGCAACGCTTCACACTCCAGATTCCCAGGAGAGAGAGAGAGAGAGAGAGAGAAAGGCAACCAGAACACACCAAGGTTACAACACTACTGAAAGAGCTTATCGCGAAGGATTGTGAAAACGTGCACCTTTATTGCGATTCCACGATAAGTGTGCCGCCGCCATCCGCATCACAGCGGTCGCATTTTTTGCGCGCAAGAAATTCGCGTTTTGCAACAATTTACGAGCTGACTGATTAGAACGCGGCGCCGATGAAGTAACGTTTTGTACACTACCACATTGAAACGGGCCTCTTGGAAGCGAAGTTGAACGCTTTTAAATTTTAAATTAAACTAATTTCTTCCAATGCAACGGCATGACACACACATGCACGCACACATTTTTTCTGCACTACTTACGGCATATTTCCGATTGCATTAGGCTGCATGAAGTGTACATCAAAAGAAAAAAAGTAGTCCTTCACAAGCTTGGTTATGTTCTTCACCTTACTTTGCGTTGATTCGCCTTTCCCTGCCGTTTTCTACCACGTACCTACCCACCCATCTTCAACGTTGATTAGATACAGCTAGACGCGACCATCTACGCGAACTAAGTCTGGCAACCACGCCAGCTTCTTGTTTCAAATTCAAAATTGTATTGTAGCAAGCGGCCCAATCGGTTTAACGTATGCGGTCGCTGAAACGGTACCCGTCCAGTAGTTCAATAAGGGCCGTGGGTTCGGATGCACGCTTTGTGTCCGTGATCCGTTGGATGACGGCAGCGTAGTGCACACTAGTCAAGATGCACATACAACAGGTATGTACACGCAACGATGCCAAACGTTAATCGTAGATAGCGCGGTCGCGGCGAGAAGTATTGAATAATCTGACAGCGGCGGCAAGTTTGAAAACTGAATTTGAAGATAACGGATTTCGGTGGCCTAGCTATTCTTATCTGCAGGCGGCAACTGTAGTAACCACCGTGCGTGATTTTTTCTTTTATTATGAGAAAACATTTCGTTTAGCAGATTAGATTGGTTAAGTGTGTTACTGTTGTAAAGGTGCGCTGCTTCGCAGTTACCGGCCGCTTTAGTATTTTTGTAAAGGCGCTTCAAGGGAGCGTTTCACAATTATCCGCTGTGTGAGCAGCTTCGTCTTGTCATATTCGTGTGGGACGAAAGTAAGCGTACGTGTATGCAGATTACCTTCCCGTGTTGAGAAGGAGAGCTGCCCGTTTGATTCAAATATAATTACGTAATGCTATCGCCTGCATTTGAAATTTGTAACGGTTTACGGTTGTTGTTCAGGCTTCTAAACAACAACATTAAATTATGTATCTATTGATTGCGATGATATTTTGCTGACACGAAGTTATATATTGAATGACGACGATAATGATAATACTTAGTAACTAGAATTTTAGTTTGAACTGTCCATACCTAGCTCGTTCTAAGATCTACCATAAAAAAGAGTGCTTGATCGAGTTGGTTCTGTTTTTTGTTATGGATAAAAAGCACTTTGGACCGCCTAACTTGTAATTAGTAATTAGGGTTGCAGGTACTTCACTAGGTACCGTAGCACGTACATCTCTTGTCCATGGTATTCTGGCATAAACGTACACACACACACGCACACACACACACACACACACACACACACACACACACACACATATATATATATATATATAATATATATATATATATATATATATATATATATATATATATATATATATATATTATATATATGCATGCACACACACACGCACGCTTTGTCTTAGTTCCTTCTTTGTTTGGGTTCTCTTTGTATTTGTTGGAAATTTAATTTCCGAGATTCCAAATTCGCA
The DNA here is from genome assembly GCA_013436015.1 of Rhipicephalus annulatus. NCBI lineage: Eukaryota > Metazoa > Arthropoda > Arachnida > Ixodida > Ixodidae > Rhipicephalus > Rhipicephalus annulatus. Next base: position 239,575 of record WOVY01003112.1, read on the forward strand.
ACGTTATTTTTATTTATTGCAGGTTATTCTTGAAGGGTTCCTGAGCTACAGGAAAAAAACGACTCTAGGCCCCCTTTCCCCAGGCATCAATATCATTGGTAGGTATACAGAAATGTCACTTTTCGCAGCAAAATGGCAAAATGGGTCAGTTCGTAACCAACCGACTGGTACCAGGTCAGTTGGATTCATGAGAAACGTGAAAAATAAGCACACATAGTTCAGTTTTGTTTTGTTTTGTTCTCCTGCCTTTTGTTTGTGTTTTTCATGTAGAACTTACCCATGCAATTTTGCATATTTTTCTATTTTTTATTATTTATCCCCTCTAATCTTTGTTTCTTCTGTTTCTTCCATCCTCCCGAAAGAGTGAGCAGGTGTTCTGCCCCTCCAGGTGACAGTTGCCAGCTTGCTCTCTCCCTCTTTCCTCTGTGTCCTTGTGTATCCATGTATGCAAATCAAATAATAATAAATATTCCTGTTCATTAAATATTTACATAATTTTGTGTGCCAGCTTGTGCTCCCCATGCAGAACTTACCTTTGAATTTTACAATTTTTACTATTTTTTGTTCCTGTTCATTAAAGCTTTTCACAAGTTGCATGATAAAAAATAGTTCTAATTTTGTGGTGCAGGGGTAGGGGCAGGCCAGGAGGTGACACACCAAACACTTCAGCTCCCCCACCCCCACCTCCCCCAAATCTCTGTCCACCATGAAACACCTAGCATGAGACAGCACAGTACAGCAACTGGTTGTACAACTGAGAAAGTGCTCCACTGACGTATAGCCCGGATAGAGTTGGAGGGGGGGGGGGGGGGGTCAAGCATTTTCCATTTCACATGTGTGTATATAACACAAGCATACAAAGGCACCCAGAAAAGTACGGTTGAAACCCCCTTTGAAAACAATTTCTGGATAAGCCCTTGAGGTGCCCTCTCTCCCCTTCCCTTTCACTCCGGCTTTTTTAAGGGATTTCTCGTTATGGTCACGTTGGAGCTGAGCGATGTCATTAATTGTTTTTTTGTTTTGTTTTTTACCTTGGCAGTTGGCGAGAATGGTTCGGGAAAAAGCAGCCTACTCTGTGGTAAGTATATCCATGCATTTTTTACTACACTCCTTCCCAGGGACCTAGCTAGGCCAGTGTCAGCAATGGGTGTAAGAGGGCAGCTGTCCCTCTAAGATTGCAATCTGCCCCCTCCCCCGTCTGGAATATCAAACTTATACAATTAAACCTCATTACAGTGTGTTGAATCTTACCCAAAAATAAGTCTGTTATATCCGAAAATTCGTTATAAAAGTGTATTTCTAGGACTATATCTACTACAAGACGATTGTTTGTTTCCTTTGCTATAATCGATATTCCGTTATACCCGAGTACGTTATGTATAGGTTTTACTGTACGAAGCACAATTTCTTTGTCAGCTTTGCTGAATGAACTTGCTTGTCGTGAGTGCTCTGCCCTCCCCCTTCCCCGGATGAAAAAAATCCTGGTGCTGCCCCAGCCAAGGGCAGTGCCATTGGGAAGTACGGGAGACAGCTGATCCCAGATGTATTTTCCACTGTCCCCCCCTTTGCTCCCCCCCTCCTTGAGGGGACATATGTAAAACAGAATGCTTAAATTCTCGGGCTCCTAGCCACCATTATGGAACTGGCTTGTCCTAAGTGCCCCCCAGTAAAAAATCCTGGCACCAGCCCTCCCCTCCTCACGACATTGTCGCCGCCAACATTCTCATGCATATACTTTGTTAGCCTCAAACGGATACTAATACACTCAAACCTCATTATAACAGTCACATCTGCCATGAAAATACTTCGTTATATACAAAAGTTTGTAGTAAACAATGATCCATAACACTGTATCTATGACAAAGCTATTGCCCCGCCGCGGCGGTCTAGTGGCTAAGGTACTCGGCTGCTGACCCGCAGGTCACGCGATCGAATCCCGGCTGCGGCAGCTGCATTTCCGATGGAGGTGGAAATGTTGTAGGCCCGCGTGCTCAGATTTGGGTGCACGTTAAAGAAACCCACGTGGTCGAAATTTCCGGAGTCCTCCACTAGGGCGTCTGTCATAATCATATGGTGGTTTTGGGACGTTAAACCCCACATACCACCCAACCAACTATGACAAAGCTATTCTTCACTTCGTTATGACCAATAATTTGTTATACCCGAATTCATTATATTGAGGTTTGGGTGTATTCTTTAATTACCAAATGGTTTTGCCCTGATCGCCGTTAATGCACAGTGATGGAAGTGCTGCTCCAATTGCTCCAAACTGCCCCAAAAGTGAAATGCTGCTCCACGCTGCTCTGGAGGGATATTGGCAAACTGAAAAGAATGAAGTTGAACCATGGGACCATCCCGTGAGCCTAAGCGAAACCAAAAGCAAGCTGTATACACTATCATCCTAGTATACGTACTACTCAATGGCGTAAATCCAGAAAAATCTCAAGGGGTGACACATATCAGGCCATGGTGTCCAATTCTTATTTTTAATATGGGTTGTATTTTTATTTATATAAAAAATCAATCATGCTTTCAAATAAATGTATAAAAAGGAGCATGGGGTTCGAGCTCCAGCAATTGCAATGTTCTATTCAGTCTCTCTTTCTTTACCTTTTTTCGATTTCAATAGTTCAGACAACTGAGGGGCATTTAACACAGGTAACAGTAAAAGATAAAAAGACTTTTAAAAAGCTGATTGCACTATACTTAACTGTTAACTCAATTATATGACGTGCTAAAGCTAAATCTTAAGTGGGATACTTGCAAGGGGTGCCCTCCCCAGCCTGACCACCAGAAAAGTCCAAACTCTCTTGACCCCCCCCCCACCCTATGATTTATGCCAAGTATACATTCATTTCATTTCATTTATTTATACTGTTAGCCCAGAAGTGGGCCGTTACAGGGTGGAAGTACAAACAATTATTTGCAAAACAGAAGTACCGTACAGGTCTCGAGATAATTTCTCGGTATTATTGTGACCAGCAACTCGAAGTTATACATAACATACATAAATGGAACACACATGCGATGCAATACATACGCGCAGAACAGCACATGACGCATTTGAGGCGGCACTTTTGCACCGCGCTGAAGATTTGAAAGACAACTACTGCAGGATCATGCAACCAACAAAAAGTACACACACACGCAAAAAAAAACATATGTCACTGTTATTCGGAAAATAAACGTTTTAGATTCTGTTCAAATGATGTAAGCGAGGAACAACCAATTATAGACTCTGGCAGCATATTCCAATCTTCAATAGCACGTGGAAAGTAACTGAACTTAAAGCAATCGTTACGTGGGACTAGGGGTGGTATATACATATTATGGCGATGTCTGGAGTGTTCTTGTGTGTTGACCTGGAAGTAATCTGAATAGTTTAGTTTAAATTGATTATGAATTAACTGGAAGAGGAATTTCAGACGCTCAATCCTCGTCCTAAGTTCAGGACTATCCAGTCCAGCTTTTTTACAGAGTTCAGTAGGAGAATGATGTCGGCTATATTTATTAAAAATAAATCTCGCACCAAGTCGCTGTATTTTTGTTATTTTATTGCAGTTTGTCTTTGTGTAAGGGTCCCAGACAATTTTAGAATATTCGATAATAGGTCTGACAAGAGTTTTGTAAGCAAGACACTTTATATCAGATGGGGCGGTATAAAGGTTACGTCTAAGGCTATACAATGCCTTGGTAGCCCTGGAGCATACATTATCAATATGAGTGTTCCACCGGAGGTCGGGCGTGAACCATAACCCAAGATATTTATAGTTTTGTACACGCTTGAGGAAAGCATTGCCAATCTGGTAGTTGTAATCTAGAGGTGCTTTCTTTCTAGTTATAGTCATAAAGACTGTTTTTTCTGTGTTCAAACTCATTTGCCATTCTTCGCACCAATCCTTTATTTTTTGAAGATTGTTGTTTAGATTAACTTGGTCATGTTCAGTCTCGATTCTACTATAAACAACACAGTCATCGGCAAACAACCTTATCGGGACCGTAACACGGTTTGGTAGGTCATTTATATATAACAAAAATAAAAGGGGACCCAGCACGCTCCCCTGGGGAACTCCAGAATTCACTGGAGCATATACTGTTGCATACCAGCATAAGCATAAGGTTTAATAATTCATATAAATATTTATTAGATGCCAAAGTGATGTTTCAGACTTCAGGAGTCATTAGGAACATGCATCTGCTCCGAAAGTTCCAAAAGCGACCCAAAGCTCTAGCATTTTTTCCTGCTCCAAAGCATCATTTTTTTCTGCTTCAGGATCTGCTCCAAAAAGCAAAATGTCGCTTCCATCACTGAATACACCTACTGATGTAGTGAAAAGTTGTGTGCTCAATTATTCTTCCTTTTTCTTGTGGCCTTTTGCAGCTATTGAAACCCTGATCAGCATGGAAGTTGAATCACTTAGCCGGGCACAGCGCTTGGGCCTGCTCAGTTCTGCACCTGGAGCGATGGCCAGGACTGCCACCGTCGAAGTGGTTCTCGACAACACCAGCCGTCGTCTACCTGTAAGCATCAGCTGTTGGAATGAATGGCTAAGATTTTGACAATGGCATCTATTTTTGCTGCAGAGGCATTTTTGAGCTTGCCTAAATCAACTGTAATCTGGATCGGTGCAGATCAGTGACGTGTAGAAATTTTTCAACCCTTCTGTAGTCAATCAAACGCTTCAAATTTTTCAACCCTTCTGAAGCCAATCAGCTTTAATGAAGGAATAAGGTCTAAACTTGTTTTATGACAGTATGCTAATCTCAGTCACATAGACACTTTGGACCACATTTGAATCAACAGAATTTAAATTGGAGACACGGTGAGTGATGAAAAAAGAAAATGATTGGTGCGACCTTAAGAGACAGGAAGAGAGCAGAAAGGGTCAGATAACTAACAGGAGTTGAGGATATCGTAGTTCAAATCAAGAAGAAATGGACATGGGTCGGGCACGTAGCACGTAGCACGTAGGAGGGATTGCTGCTGGTCATTAAGGGTTACTTATCAGATTCCAAGAGGAGGCAAATGCATGAGAGGGAGACAGAAAATAAGGTGGGCACATGAGATAAAGAAGTGTGGAGGTGTAACGTGGCAGCAGAAAGCACAGGACCAGGTTAATTGGCGGAACATGGAAGAGGTCTTTTACCTGCAGTAGTTGTGGTCAGGCTGATGATAGTGAAAGCTTTCTATACTATTAACCACACTATTTCATTTACTAAAATTGAATCTTTAGGTATAACTGGCCCTGCCCTTATTTTAATAGAAAAATTCACTGCATATTCACGAAGTGAATTATAATGAGTAAGGCGAAGCGTTTGTCCATCTCTCTGTCCGTCTGTCTATACGCTGCTATCACACCAGAGCACGCTTTGGGCGGACAGGCGGACGCTTCGCCCCATTCGTCATCATTCGCTCCGTGTATATGCTGTGAATTTTTTATAACAGTGCCATCTATGCTCTTTAATTATCAGCTATATGAAAACCTCCAATGCTATCTATCCTATGTACCTATTCATTGATGGTAGGTTGCGTACTAATACTGACTGCACTACGTTTGCATCCAATCCAAATTTTCTGTTTCCCTGCTGTCACACACACTGTGGTGAGATCACATCATCAATTTCTTCACTTAAAATTTGGAATGGCCTTTCACTATTGCTTAAGCAGCTAATTTATTTTAAATACATCTAAGCATCAATTAGAATTTTTCATTTTTTGTAGTTTCTTTATGATAGTTTTTAATATCTTCATTTTGATCCTTTTTTTTGTTGTATATGTTACTTGCTTGATGTTTTTTGATGTTACAGATGTTTTGCATTGCTTTTTACAGCAAAAGCTTTATAAGATCACAACAAGGGTTGTGTGCGCCGTAGTTGTTCACCGCTGCTACCATTGTCTGTAACCACTATCGCGCAAATAAATAAAGTAAATAAAAAACACCAAGGACACACCGGGACTCGAATCCGTGTCTCCTGTGTGCCAGCCCAGTATTCTACCGCAGAGCCACACTGGTGCTTGCAACTCCATTGCAAACTGGTTTTGGGTAGGTTTGATGTCGGGAAAGAAATAAGTTAGAATTAGTAAAGAAGAGTTTCAGAACAGCAAGGCATCACACAATGCGAATGCGGGGTCGTTGATTGCTCCAACCAATTTAAGAGCCTCGCACATAATTCATCATCATTGTCAGCCACAGCATAAAAAAATTGCACAAAATTTCTTGTAAGGGTGTAGCAGGTACCACACCTCTCTAAGGATCACAAATGATGGCATATAGTAAATGCCTTCCTACCACTTCAAAATTATGAAGATTTATGTCGTAGTGGGTACACTGCAAATGTGCTTGTAGCAGTTGCCCAAGGAGTGTTTAAAATGGGGTCTGAAAGGCCATTCTTCCAGCTTTTGCTGTGACTACAATGCGCCTTTCGCGCAAGCCTGGCGAATTTTCAACGTTTTATTAGTTTTTTTTTTATTTGTCTCACAGTTTTTTCCTGTTTCTCGTGTACACCTTCTCCTTTGGCGTTTGCAACTGAGGGTCCCATTTGCAGTCATTGACTTTGAGACTCTCGTTGTGGTATTTGTTTGTGGCAATCATTGTAAGTTGAATTATTCTTAAACTGAAACTGAAGCTCGTCTATATCAGTGATTGCCTCTATTTCAGCATGACAAGGATCAGGTGACCGTGACAAGAACAGTTAGTGCATCTTCCACGACATTGATGATTGGAAAATCCGCAGTCGGGTGAGACTGTTCCCTTTTTTTTTCTGCAATTCTCCTAAAATGAATAGCGTTTAAGTGCTGGGTCTACATGCTTTGCATTCTTACGCAGACAGTGCTCACAATTTTTCGAATAAAGCCCACTAAATTGCACACTACAGCAGCCACTAAAATGTGCAGTAAGCCGGCCACTTTTGTGAAGGGAAAAGGGGGTTTTACACTGCTATAGATCCCTGCGCAAGCAAGATACGTGACACTGCCTTACCATGAATACTTCATGTCCATAGCCAACATAGGCCTGCTAAGACATGTACTGATCTAGCAAAAACTTCTTTTAGTACTCTACTATTTGTATGCTTTCAAGCTTTACAACTATCACATTTTCTCGTCCTCTTAACTATTCCAAAGTGGATTTTGCCTTTGCTGGTGCTGTTAAATGTAAATTACAATAATTAGGTGTGTGCAAATATTTGAACTTTCGAATGTTTTTCGAGTGTTGTTAGCTACTCGATTCGATTCGCACTGGAGTTCTGACTATTCGAACTATTCAAACTTCCCGAAGACAATACAGCCAACGTCAGATTGACAGTAACCCCTTCACATTTTTTTTATGCTTCACCTCATTACAATATCGCATCGCAGTGAAGCTATTTTTTAGACTGCTATGGTAGCAAATGTATTGACTCGAGAAGACACCTATTCCAACATGGAGATACACTGCACATCGCAGTGGCCCCTTCATATTTTAGTATGCTTCACTTTATTACACTTTGGTATTGTAGCAAAGCTGTCTCTATGGCCCCTGTTACGGTCAATAATGGATCGACTCACAAAAGCGCTGGTTTGAAACTACACGGAATAAGTGGGGACATTAATAAATATTGTTTCCAACTAAAAAAGCCAAAAAAATCAGACGAAGATTATCAGCATTCCAAATTTCAGATGTCTTTATACACTGATGTGTACAGGGCTGATTAGCAGCTTCAAATTTGAAGGGAGCATGCCCTTGTTTGCCAAATGAGTTGGGCCTCCACAGAAGTTGAAGAGAGGAGAAGTGGGGCTAGCAAAAAAAAAAAAAAACACTTCTGTCATCCTATCTCATAAGAAGGTACTTTTTTTTTTCTGTAGTTCTCACTTCAAAGTGCTCAAAAAAATATCAAACAAATATTCGATGACTATTAAAAAATTAGCTATTTGATCTAAACTCAAACTTTATTATTAGAATTTCCTTCGCAACCATATATTGCTATTCGCACAGCCCTAACAATAATGGTATAAAGAAGTCGGCAGATGCTGAGTGTTTTGTCTGTTTCTTAACATTTCAGGAAGAAAGAGTTTGTTGATTATCTGCACGCAGCTGGATTCTCGTCTGAGAACACATTTCACGTCATCAGGCAAGGACAGGTAGGCTTCCCGCAATTCCTTTTGGGATTTTAAGCTTGTTAAAACCTACGGATAGTTTTGTCTCTGTTGTACAAGGTTCTGATCCAACAAGGCGGTTTAACAGGTACAATGTTGTGTTGCTAAGCATAAGGCTGGAGTTCTTTTTTCAGGCATGGTGGAAGCTTTTCAGGGAAGGAAATTGGCAAAAGATACCTGTGTACTCAGATTTGGGGGCATAATAGAAAAACCTGGGGGGGAGGGGGGTTAAAATTGATATATGCAGTGTTTTATTATAGTGCTCCTCATTATCATGTCGTGGTTTCAACACTTCCCAAAATTTAAGGTTAGTTTTCTGATTCTAGGTCCAAGACATTCTGCGCATGTCAGCCTTGGAGCGTCTGCGAATGGTGCAGCGGTTTGCTGGCTGGGACGCACTCACTCAGATGGAACAGTTCAGTGTGGAATGCAGAAACCGAGGGAACTGCGATCGAAAGCACATCATTGAGCTTGCCAAGGAGTGCCAGGTGAAGCTGCAGTTGGATGAGAAGAGTGTGGCCGAAGCCAAGGAGTACAGGGCACTGGAGCTTGACATCAGGTGGTTAATTTACTGGCGCACACTTGTTTACGTGATCAGTTTCATAGGGCTTTGCAATGTCTCTTAAAGAGTGAATGAATGAATAGGTCAATCAGCCAATCAATCAATCAATTAATGAACCTTTACTCCACACTTCGATAGGAATGGCAGTTGAGATGTTTAAGTGTTGTAGCTCGTCCCTGCGGCTTGACATAACGACACGCAATTAAACATCAGATCGCACAGTTTCAATTCTCACTTCAATATAAAAAGGCAGAAACGCATTTACAATAAACCAAATTAGACAGTAAATAACAAATAAACATCTACATGCCAGCATATACAAGGCTAGTTAGACTTTTGTTAATTAGTGCTTAGGCGAGCGTACTGTGTTTACACGAGCAGCACATTTATTTGAAAGCACTGGAGTAAGAAAGTGTAAATATAGCACACTATAGTTTACGCAGTTTCAATTTCTACACCTTGCTTCTCCTCTCTTTGGAATGAGTTTTTTTTTTTCTTTATGCTGAGCAGTGGCACTGGTCTCACAACAGGCAATTCCAATGGTCAGTTATTTTTCACTTGGAATCAACGGCCCATGTTCACCACAGTGTCATCAGATTTAATGGAAGGATTTCACACATCATAGGGTTTCCTAAAATTAACTAGAAGGGACTCTGGCATTGCGATCATTCAGCCACAACGGGAATGATAGGTAGTATACAGATTTGCCTAATCTTCGTGCTTGCAGCTTCAAGCACACTAACAGTAGACTCTCAGTAAATGGAAATCTGTTAAAAGGAACTACTGCTTAAACGGAACTATTGCCTTGGCTACGCTTGGTTTCGGGCTTATATTCTGCACCCATGTTCACCTCTCAGTAAACGGAACTCCTGTTAAATGAAACATATTTTTCCAGTCCCTTCATGTTCCGTTTACTGAGAGTCTTCTGTAATTGTGGCTTCGTTATTGCTGTGTTTTGGTTTTGTTTTGAATAAAAGAATGGATCGTTGTGAGCTTCATGACCCAGTTGGAATCGATGAGCCTAATAAGTACACTGTGGTGAAGCATAACTGCTAAACCTTTGCTGGACTTCGTCTTGTGGCAAAGTGAATTCAGGCCATACAGAGCCAATCGGGGCTAAAAGAAAGAAGATCGTACAAATCTGTGTACTACCCATCATTCCCATGCAGGCTGAAGTGCAGTACATTGCAGCTCCCACAGACATTAGCACCCAAGTTCCCTCTGCTGTATTTATAGGAAACTCTATGGTGCACACGGCATACAGCATTGTCCAGTGCTTGTTCGTTTGTTGAGGTGCAGTCAGCTCCTGGTAAAACCACGAGTACACAAGCACCAGTGAGGTCTGTGTAACGCATGTAGATGTTTCCTTTTGGGCTGAAGAATATACCATCAAGCAATACCATGCACGAACAATTAATGTTTTTTTTCTTTAACCTCGCTCTTTGACTAGCATTAACTCGTGTCTCATCGTACTAGTATCCGGCGTACCCTTACCTTGATTTTTTTTTTATCATCAGGACTATAAATCAAGTCATGCTGGAAAGGGAGATCACTGTGCTGGCGGCAAAGTTGAAGAAAGTAAGGGAGTTTATCCATATCCTAGGCATGTGCGAATATTCTAATGAATATCACCGTATTTGAATTCACTTCAACGCGAATTCGATTTGCTTGAAATTTCCAAGTATTCATTATGGACGAATAGGCATATCTTAGGCCCGTATTCACAAGCCAGCCTTGGCCTTACCTCAAGTTATTGTACACGATACGTGCATCATAAGGGCCCATAAATAGTAACAGGGTAAAAGATGCCAACAAGATCGATTCACGAATACTGGCCTGCAATCTTCGTAAAGTGCAATGAAAGCTTACAAGTGATAAGGAAAACTCGAGGTAAGCATAAGGTTGGTTTGTGAATATAGGCCTTATACTCGGCGACAACTTATCTTCGAAGTGAAGTCTACGGAGAAGGAGCTTCCACACTTTTCGTGTGGCTTCGCAGGATCTACGGCAGCTTGCGGCTGGTTTCAGTTTTGCACACTCGCATCGTTCATGGGTTTAGAAAAACATTTTCATGAAATATGTCAATGGGAGAGACATTTTCATTAATCAGTGTACATTTTAGTGTCATATTGACGCAAGGTAGGCTGGCAACTATAGTAGCCAGCCTCTGAGGAGGACAACGAAGTAGTTCTGTGTGCGCGTGCTCTGGTGTTCGCGTTGCTGGCCCTTGGGTTACGAAAGTAAACGCCCTATTTTGTACCTGTATACCTGTGTCTTTGTGACATTTTTTGGTGGAGGTGCGGGGTACGGTAGATGATACGGTCCCCTGAGAGCACCCCTGACACAAGTCCATTGAGTAGCTCAGCCGAGCTTACCCCTGTGCACGTACGATCCAGCCGTCGTCTCCAGGGACTCGAGCCACAGCACGGTTTGCTGCCTGAACGTCAGAGGACTATGAATCAAACACCGCCTAACGTCACCGCGCCAGCACCAGCGCACCTGGTTATCAACCAGCCCAAGACGTCGAAGACATTTCATGGAGCTGCTTTTGAAGATGCCGACGACTGGCTCGAGCATTTCGACCGGGTCGCCGTCATCAACAATTGGACCCCTGAGCGTAAGCTACGCTATGTGTACTGCTTCCTGGAGGACTCCACGAAAATGTGGTTTGAGAACCATGAAGCAGCGCTTATGTCATGGGATGAGTTTCACCGGCAGTTCCTCAAGGCATTTGCTCGAGAGGACAGGAAAGAGACAGTGGAGCGTGCTATAGAGGCAAGGGTTCAAGGCCCTAACGAAAGGGTGACGACTTACATAGAGGACATGGATAGGCTTTTCAGGCGTGTGGATCCCTCTATGTCCGAATCCAAGAAAGTTCACCACCTAATGCGTGGTGTTAAAGAAGAGATTTTTGCCGGCCTGATTCGAAACCCGCCTGCGACACTTGCGGAGTTCCATGAAAAAGCCACTGCCATGCAGAGGGCCCTTCAACAGCGTGCCAGGCAGTATAACCGTGGTGTACACCCAAGTGAGGTCACTTCTGTCACTCTCGGCAATGACATCAGTGCGTTGCGAGAGCTTATCAGAGCTCTCATTAAGGAAGAGCTACAAAAGATGCAGGCGACTGCTTCACCTGTAGAGCAGCTCTCCATTGCGGAGATGGTACGCGCCGAGCTACGGCAAGCCGTTCACACTCCCCATCCGTCCAAGGCGCCACAACAGAGGCACTGCGTTGAGATGAGCTACGCGGAAGCAGTGCGACGTCCTCCATCGTGCAGTTCAACCAGCGTATTTTACCCCAATGAGCGACACGCTCAGCAAATGGAGGTAGGTTTCGGTCCTCGTAGCTCACCATTGATCACCGAAGCAAGACCGAGAAAGAGTGACATCTGGCGTACACCCGACCACAGGCCCCTTGGTTTCCACTGCGGGGAAGCCGAACACGTCTACCAAACATGTCCATACCGTCATGTGGGTCTCCGTCAATTTTCGCCTAATGCCCCTCGTCCACGATCTGGCGAGCGACCACTGGAAATAGAGGGTTTCATCTCGAATCATCGCAGTATCGGCCATCGGTTGCAAGAGTCTCGCTCGTCGTCGCCTGCTCGATACAGGTCACCGAGCCCAGCCTATTCACGCAGCGCTCCGAGACGTTGTTCACCCAGTCCTGCAAGTCGGGAAAACTGAGTTCAGTGACCTCCGGAGGTGAGGCCACTGACGCTGACTCTACGGAAGATCCTCCACTACGACGGCAGCAAAAAGATGTACAGACACAGTCAAATGTGGTACGAAGAGTGGTGACATAAAACATTGCGGTAACTGTGGACGACGAAGAAGTAATGGCGCTAATTGACACTGGAGCAGACACTTCCGTTATGAGCATGGGTCTTGCCTGCAGGCTGAAGAAAGTTTCCACCCAGTGGGCTGGGTCGCAGATACATACGGCAGGAGGCCATCTTCTCACTCCGGTTGGACGGTGAAACAGCGCGAGTCAGTATTCACGGATCCACGTATCTCAGAGATTTTGTAATACTGCCGAGTTGCTCGAGGGACCTAATTTTCGGACTGGACTTTCTGCGTGATAATAGAGCCGTGATTGATTTGCAAAAGTCGCAGGTGACGTTTTCTACGGCCCAAGCTTTAGCGTGCAACCCTCGCGGCAGTTACGTCAATGCTTTGGGAATTGTTGGCGATGACGTCACGTTACCGTCGAAGAGTAGCGTGTTGACCTTGGTAGCCTGCGACGTTTTTCATGAATTCAATGACTATGAAGGTATTGCAGAGGCAAATATCCCGCTGCTGCTCAAACGAAACATCTGCATAGCCCGATGCCTTGTTCGGTTAGAGAATAAATGCTGTCGAGTTCTGCTGACCAACTTCAGCAATGAGTTTCAACACGTCCCTAGAGGCACTACTGTCGCTTTCCTCAGTGAAGTCACCGACTTTTCCAATATCGGCACATTGGATACGACTTCACCGCATAAAAAAGCTTGTGCTGACCTGGGAAGCCGCATTCACGTTAATCCAGACTTGCCAGATTCACGAAAAGAATGGCTGCTAAACCTTGTGAGGGAATTCTTGGACTGCTTCTCCACAGCATCGAAAGTTCAGCGTACCACCGTTACAAAACACTGCATTGTTACAGAGGAGTCGGCGCGGCCTCTTCGCCAACATCCATACCGTGTGTCCCCGAAGGAAAGAGAGGTGATTAAGCGTCAAGTTCAAGAAATGTTGAATGATGACGTCATTCAACACTCGACAAGTCCGTGGGCGTCACCTGTTGTCTTAGTAAAAAAAAAAAGACAATACGCTACGCTTCTGCGTCGACTATCGGCGGCTTAACAAAGTCACGTTTACCCCCTGCCACAGATTGATGATGCCTTAGACCGTCTACACCACGCCCAGTTCTTTACATCATTAGATCTCAAGTCAGGGTACTGGCAAATTTAAGTTGACGAGGGCGACCGTGAGAAAGCCGCTTTCGTGATGCCTGACGGGCTCTACGAATTTAAAGTGCTGCCTTTCAGTCTCTTTTTTGCTCCCGCCACGTTTCAACGCATGATGGACACTGTACTAGCTGGACTAAAGTGGCAGACGTGTCTTGTATACTTGGATGATGTCGTTGTGTTTTCAAGCACGTTTGACGAGCATCTTTCAAGGCTAAAAAAGTGTCCTCACTGCATTAAGGAGAGCGAACCTTACTATCAAGCCCGAAAAGTGCTACTTCGGCTATCAGGAACTCAAGTTTCTCGGCCACGTGGTGAGCCTGGGGGGTGTTCGACCAGATCCGGAGAAGTTGGCTGCCGTTGCCGATTTCCCTCGTCCTGGAGACAAAAAAGCTGTTCAGCGATTCCTCGGACTCTGTGCGTACTACCGCCGTTTTGTCGAAGGATTTTCTAAAATTGCGGAAACTCTTACAAGACTGACACGGCCAGATGTGCCTTTCGTATGGACGGAAGAACAGCAACAAGCCTTCCTAGAGCTACGCAATCGACTGCAGACAGCACCAGTGCTGGCACATTTTGACGACACTGCCGACACCGAGATCCACACAGACCCCAGCAGCGTAGGAATTGGAGCCATTCTAGTTCAAATGCAGAACGGCGCAGAGCGTGTGATCGCTTACGCGAGCCGCAGTCTCACAAAAGCAGAGGCTAGTTACTCTACCACCGAAAAAGAATGCCTAGCAGTCGTTTGGGCCATTAGCAAGTTTCAACCCTACCTATACGGCCGGCCATTTCGAGCGGTCAGTGACCACCATTCGCTCTGTTGGCTTGCCAATCTACGAGATCCATCAGGCCGCCTCGCCCGCTGGAGCCTCCGCCTTCAAGAGTACGACATAACGGTCGAGTATATTTTTTGTGGGGTGAACTAAACAGCCTGCTTGCGGCTGCACACTGACCCATCGACATCCTTGATGCCATGTTTACTTTATAAAACAGGTGTGCTGAAAAAGTGGTGCTATCTAAGAAATGAAAAGAAAAGGAAAGCATTCTTGCAAAAGAATAGCTAAATTTTACCTGCGACTTCCCGAAACTGTTTGAATCTCATAAAAAAGTAAAGCAGTATTTATTTCAGCTAGGCAAATGAGAAAATTGTCTGTTCGCTTAAATAATATTTCTGGCATGGCAACAGGCATGCGTTTCAGTTCTGTAGCTTTCACAGTTAGTGGCAAGAAAAGTTGTCACCAAAATCAGACCGTATATAACTTTTTGTGAAGGTGGGTTCACTGCAGTGAAGACCTGCTATACTGCGAATGCACTTGTTAAAAAAAAAAGTTGCACTGCCACGTAGCCTCACTTCAATGTTAAATTAATCATTTTTTATTTTAGAAGCTTGTTATGCAAGTTTATATAATTTTAGTAAATTTTAAAACTTAGCATATTTTACCAGTTATCACTTGCACCCTACTGAAATTCAAATTTCGCTACTATGCAAAGTTGCTTCCACTTCACTCTGCACCAAAAAGAGTGACGTTTGCACATACCCTGCTTCAACCTTAAAAAATATTGTACAGGTTTGTTGGGTAATGATAAATATGCACATTTCTTTTTAATATGTGATATATAATATTCAAGGTAGTTGACTTAAAAATATTCCACCAATTCCTCTTTAAATTCGCTTCCAACCTAGAATTTACGATTCAGACATTCCTGCTATATTCACACTCTGGTCCCAACATACTGGCAGAACAGTGCTCTGACAATACTACATATTTTCGTTTTGAATGGCTGCATCCTGCCTCGCTGCAAATCCCGTAATATCCAACCAGTGAGAAAAGACAAAATAAGAAAAAAAAATAGAATTGCCAGGAGAGCAAGAAGTAGTGGGATAATTGTCCTTGCCAGCACTAAAAGAAAATTTTCAGCCAGTGAGGCAGTTGAAAATGTCCCAAGGTGTGATGTACAAATGCACCTGGAATTTATAGTTCAGTGTTGAATTGGTTCTTTGCATAAAGACACTTCATTCTTACAAAATAAGAAAAGCTGTGTGCAGTTTGGCTGAATTTGGCACCTGTAGTATCTCGGGTAAAAAAATAATGCATGCATTACTGCTGCTGTGTTGCATCAGAGGCACAGACATGCCACAGAGAATTAGTAGTGCGAAAGAAGCAAACACTTACTGAAGGCAAGAAGAAGGTGAATAGTGTGATGAGCACTGATGACTAAGAGTAGCGGAATCGGGGCTCTGGGTGCGAGGAGCTAGCTGGAAGAAGCAGAGCAAGACGAAGTACAGAATAAGAACAGCTGGCCCAGGATCGGGGTTGTCTCTTGTTTTCTTCATTACAATGGCGCAGTCGAAGAAGAAGAAGTCTTACGTCTCGGCTTCATCATCCAGGACATGCAGCCACGATAAGCGCCGCTTGAGGACAGCGTCAAGGCCTCCTTGGCAGCTGTGCACCTGCCGCCACTGCCATTACCGTTCGGGGACGGTGTCAAGGCCTCCTCGGCAGCTGCAGTACACATTGCCGGTACCATTTCACAAGGGACGCCGTCCACGCGTTCTTGGCTATAAATTCTGCCGTCAGCGCAAGCCGACAAGTGAACCCTCTGCGGGAAGCCACCGGTACGTGTCTTCGTGGTTCGTCGACAGTGCGGGCTCCTCCATCCAGGAACGCCGTTCACGCTTCTTTGGCGATGGAGTCAACATCCCGGCCGCCGCTTCAGCTGCCCATCAGACCATCAGTGGACGGAGTCCATGCCTCCTCTGTGGTACCAGGGCATCACCCAATGGACACTATGCTACCACTTTGCGGCCGTAATACGCATGGGCTCCTGTCCTTTGAGAATGCTGTTCAAGCTTCCCACGGCCTGCATTCCCTGTCCGGTACTCTTCCAACATACGAGCCGCCAAGAAACGCTGTTCATGCTTCCTTGGACGTGCATGTCACCGCCGTGAATACTACTAGAACCACGCACTTCACGGACGCGAACCAAAGCAGTTCAGAAGCCTCGTGCGACAGTGCCGTGGAACTGCGGCGTACCATCACGCTACACCGCGCCGAGACTAACAAACTGACAGCGTTGATTGCCGAGCGAGCTCCTACAATGTCGCCAGCATTGTGTGACATTAACGCAGTGTTGGATGTAGCTGTCTCGTACGACCTTGAGGCAAGCACACCGGAGCAACGCAGGGAGCTTCGGTCTTCTCTCATCGAGCTCTCACACCAGCTCGACTGCTTCGCGTCGGTGATCTCTGCGTTGCCACCTGCCACCTCACAATCACCAGCTGTCTGCGAACTACCGGAATTCCACGGGGTCCGGAACGACGCCGACAGCTGGGTGGCAACCGTCAACGCGATAGCAATGCGCGAGGCCTGGACGGAATCTCAGAAATGGACCGTGGCTGTAGACCGTCTTCGGGAAGGTGCAGTGGCGTGGCACCGATATGAAGGCTTCAAGCAGCAGTCCTGGGTGGAGTGGAGCTTCAAGCTCATAGCTGCCTTCGGCTGGACACTCTCCGATCTCCCTTCCACCTACCAGTTCAACCTGACGACTACCGAGGATAAGGCGCAGGAGGGTTTCCGTCTCCAGGTTGTAGTCAAGCGTTGGAGTTCACTTGAGCTTTCGGACTTTTTGCCGCCGTCCAATTCAAGTTCAGCTCAGCCAAAGACCACTATCGAAGACAGGCCTCGTGAAGGACGTCACTCAAACGACATACCCTCACTGAACCATCCTGAATGTGCAGCTGTACCCTGCATAAGCTTTGATGACCTCTTGGCTGAACGCTCCGCAGGGTACACTGAAACAGGCTCCAAGGCAGGCGTCGCTCTTCCGATGCCAGGTTTCACACCGGGACCCATCTCACGAACTTCCGTACCAGCAACCAATGCCATTTCCAAGACAGAGCTGTCAGAGACAACCGTGGATAGCAAGGAGACAATCTTGGACCAGTGTGTACCACATCTGCAGTCGTTGACCGAGCGTGTGAGCTACATCGATGCGATCCAGGCAGAGAGAGCCAGCATCGGCTCTTCTGGCAAGATGATGTACGATTTTGCCCTGACGACAAGCACGTCATTCTGACTCCCAATGTACAACCTGAACATCGCGCAGACCCCCATGAAGTCGTCGCCATGGAAATCACCCCTGATTGTTCAGGCCATGACCAGCTCGGTCAGAACAAGAACGATAACAGCAAGGAAGCTGCGGGTCCATTGCGTCATGATCGTGTCCAGTGGCTTGTGAGCGCTCACACTCACCCTCTGTTGTGCAAGCATTTTTCGGCTCAGCATTCAAATGCGCATAAAAACCACACCACCCCACTCAGACGACATAAATGTCTACTCGGCAAGCAACGACTGCTCCAACACACCCACTGTCGCCCACCAAATCTCTACACCATGTTACAGCGTCATAAAGACAGACCACCGAGGTACAACCAGTTTCATACCCCCGAGTCTTCATTGACCAAGGTGCGAGCGAATGCCAATGCCCAACGTCAACAACGACACTGTGGCCGACCAAGGCAACAAATACAGTCTCAGCGTGCCAAGTCACAGCCTAGACGGGTCCGGCCCAGGCGACGAAGTCAATGCCACCAGCCAGAACTGTTTTCACCAAGTCTTCCGAAAAAGTCTAACCTTGGACAAGATCAACCGCAGCGACAGAATGTATTCCGCCCGTCGGAAAACGCACCGGAAGCGTCACAACATGGCCGAGGCTATAGACCGCCGCAACATAAAGTAGTAACCCAAAGTCGCTATCGGCCAAAGTTTACGCCAAATCTCAGCAAACATCGGCGTCTTAACCGACATTTTGAACGACCACGGCGACACATTCAATGTCGGCCACTGGATTTTGCTCCAAAATATTTTCAGACGAAGTTCAAGCGTGGAAGAGTCCGACCACCACGATGCAGCCAACCGCGCCCACATGAAGCACTGTCGGCAGCTCCACGCACTCGCAGTCATGGCCGAGTATGATGAGCACTGATGACTAAGAGCAGCGGAATCAGGGCTCTGGGTGCGAGGAGCTAGCTGGAAGAAGCAGAGGAAGACGAAGTACAGAATAAGAACAGCTGGCCCAAGATCGGGTGTTGTCTCTTGTTCTCTTCATTACAATAGTTACAAAAACAATGCAGTGTCCCTTTCTTTTTCTATTTTTGCATATGACACAGAAGAAAGAACAAATAGAAGAAATAGATACTATATAATTTAAAAGGAACAGCATGCAATAAGTTGAGTTTGAATTCATAGTCTTAACGCTGTGCCTTCAGTGCAGTTAGCCAATAGCAAAGCTGTAATATTGCAGTCGTAGTCCTTTCAAAACACCAGTTCTCTACTGTTTTTTCATAGCTTCAACAGAGGAGCGTTCTTTCTAAGCTAAATCCAGGACAGCAACTAACTCGAATAAGGCTCTATTGGCACATACATACTCTCAGCATTCCTCTAAAACAGTAATAATAAATTACTCATTATTATTGACAATTTATTATTACTGTTTTTCAGGAAAGGTGATGTATGTGCCAATAGAGTTTTGTTTGAGCTAGTTCTGGTTCTGGATTTAACCTATTTTGAAAGAAAAAAAAAAGCTTCTCAAGTGCTCTTGGTGTCTCTCATAACTTCTTCCGAAACCTCTCACTATTCTTGAATTATATATTTTAGTGGAAGATATTCAATATTATAGGTTTTCATTTGTGCATTGAACAGAACAAGGGTGCTATGAAGTTATTACATAGGAGCAATTCTCATGTACCTCTTTATAGCTTAGAAGCGTTCAGTGATGTGGTAACCTGAAGCTTAATGTCTCATCCATGTCTCCAGATTGAATCCACCATTGGGGAAATGGAGCCTGAACACAACCTTGCCAAGAAAAATTTTGTGCACATCTGTGATGCCCTTGAGGTGAGAGTTTGAAGGAAAGTAAGTTGAGCAAAACGTGCCTCTTCAATCAACTACTGTAAAATGCCGAGCAAGAGCCCCCCTCACTTTTTTGGGAGATCTAAAATGAGTGCCAAAGACTAAGCGAGCGCACCCCTCTCAAATCTGGTCCGACTAATTATCCTTCACCGTGGGGGTGGAGGGGGGTGGCACTTGCTCGGCATTTTATTTAAGGTATGTGTCATCACTTCATTCATGCATAAAGCATTGTTTTAATGTTTGTAGGGTCTCGAGAAATGTAGCATGCTCACAGAACGCACGGACACAGTCACACCATTGAGCAACCTACGCGTGTACATTTATTAATCTGCCCTTGCATCATAAGGAGCTCGCTAGCCGAATCTAATACACCACTAGTGACACGCTAAATAACCAATGCAATGACAATACAGCACGCAAACAACATAACGCAAGGTACTGCGAATGTGGCATTGCCGGCGCTCGTCTCACCATGAGGGATCCACGGGAAACGAACCGCAGCATTGTCCCCACAAACCCACCGCAGGAGACTGCCATCCACACATGTTGTCAAAAGCCCAAAAAGACCTACTCCTGTTTCCTGTGTGCCGGCCTAACCTATCTACCCCCAGGTGGCGCTGCTGGTCCCACTGCGCTGACTTTACGGCACACGAGCACAACGCCACGGCCCACTTGGCAGCTGTTAAGGCTAACTATGGCTCCATGAGATGCACAGTCACCATGAGGCAAAAACGACTTTACGAGGGGTGGAAGCACCCTTCACACACTGTAGTGCTTATCAAGAATCACAAAGCACACTTGAACATGATCTCCTTACAGTTTATTTCAATGAGTGTACTTAAAATAATGCATGCAGTTGTCACACCACCACAGTGAAATCTTGTCAATACGATTTTGATTAGTGTGTTTCTCAGCATAAGTTTTTAGAGGCGAAGCTGCTTAAGGTCGAGGCTTCTCCATTGACGTTGTTATAGTGTACTAGAATATGCTGGGAAGTGGGTCCAAGAGAGGGCGCGATCCGTGCGGCCGCTTGAAGCAGCAAGTGCGTGGTGGCGCTGTGGTGCCATGGGCTGTAAGCAAGTCCGGTAGGTACGGTGCGGCAGTAGAGATGGGCAATTAGAAGCCACGGATGTGGCTGTTTTGCATAGGGAAATAGCGACATAAGGGTTAAAGAGAAGCACAAACTTTCCACTTTTCATTCCAAAATTACTGCAGCACAGTATATATGCAAAGGCATGCGTGGAAAGCAAGGCACATATCGAACAGATAATGCTTAGTGCAATGCAATACATAGGTATAGACATGCGCGAAAAGAAAGGCCCACATCAATCGGATAACGCCTTAATGAAAACTTGTGATCCGAGAATGTGCTCTCTGTCTACGAAAGGAACAGATAAGTGCCACTAATGCATAATGAACCTTGTGCTTTTATGCGAAAAGTTTCCAACAGTTATCCAAGCAGGGGGGGGGGGGGGGGGTAGTGTGTCTGCTTTTCACCAGAATCCGAACTTTTTAGTCTGGCCAACGTACGTCTTGTCACAGAATAGCGGGAATTCCTTGACAACACCGGTGGCACATTTTGTGTACGAGTTAGTGTGCTTCTTGCCGCAGCCACTTTTTTTGTTCTCATCATTTAGTATACGTGGGCAAAGCTAACATAGCTTCCATGTCGTGTTGCAGCCTTCTTTAAGTTGTGTAAAACACAGTGCGTATACAGTACAACCTCAGGTCAGCGTTCCTCGCTCTTGCTCCACCCCAGTACTGTGGTGTTCACGCTTGAGCTCCTGGAGGAGCAACTCGGCGACGGCGTTAAAAAGTACACGAGGGAAACCAGCCAATGTCAACTGACCCCATTGGTTTTGAAAACCCTTCTGGGTGCGCGGGAGCGTAAGCTGTCACTAAAAGGTTAAGATGGGGCCCATTTTCCAGTGCACTGTAATTCACACAAGTGTGAGCCGCATCTGAATAAATTTTAGGTTCTAGGGAGAAGCAGGGACACCACTGCTCAAACTGTTCGAAGCTTTTGACATAAGAGCACAAGGTTTATTATGCATTAGTGACAGTTATTTATCCCTTTCACAGGCAGAGAGCATGTTCTTGGACCGCAGCTTGTGATTAAGATGTTCGATATGGAACCATGTAAAAATTAAAGTAGTTCCGCAGTTTTTCTTCAATATTTTGTATGGGATATTGCTGCAAGACCAATCTGCTGTTGTCTGTTGACCACCCAAAAATATTAGTAACATTTTCTGCGTAAGCTAATGATAGTTTATCATGGTACACGCATTAGAACACGTATGACTACTGAACTAAATAAGGGCACATCAGCATCACGATCGAAGCATCTGAAGAGTACACAGTCCCATTCTCGAGACGCGTTGTTGTAGGCAGGACGATTTCGCAAGCCGCTACCACATTCGCGTAAGCCGAATTGGCCAGGAAATTCTAGTTAGCAGTAGCAACTACTTACGGGGCATGCACCAGAATACAGAGCGACGATTCCATGCTGCGTTGCAGCACGCGCCACCAGTTTCGTACTGCCCATGCTCTGGTAGCGCTATCTCATGCCATCAACGTGACAAGCGTCACTCGCGGTTGTTCTCTTAACCCACTATCCAGTATATTCTCATACACTTTAGCCGTCTTCAACCACATGCAAGGTACCTACTATACGCCATGACACTGACAATGACGCTGATGACGACGATGATTATGGACAACTACAGGCTTGTACAGTATATGACGTAGAGATGCAGCCTTTTGTCATTGTGTTGCCATTGTGTAGCTATCAGAGCGGCCGTTGTGGTGAAAGAAGAGGGAAAGCGTTTGAAGCGTGCGACAAGTCCCTGTAACTCCATTCGTACTACTTGATAGATTCTTTTGCGGCAGTCAGTTCATGAGACAATGAACTCCAGGGTCAGTTAATGATTATCTAAAACGTAGCAAGGCCCTTTTAATCCATGCTTCTCACCGTGCTCAACATTTTCAGGCAAAGAAGCATGATCTCAGGAGCTGCAAGGAAGATGCTCAGAGTCGACTGTACAGGCTGGAGGACCTCAAGGAAGAACTGGGCAGCGCTGACGCAGGCATAGTCCGGGAGAACCTGCAAGGGAAGCAGCTCAGAGAGGAGATTAGCGCCATCGTGAGTTTGCAGCACGAGCTGGCACAGCGCCTGAGCACCAGCGAGCGCAAGGTGAAAGACACGACCTCGCAGCTTGCTGACACCATGAACGCATTGCACAACCTTAAGAGGAAAGAGCAGGACTTGGTAACCAGGTACACACTATATTTCAAGAGAGGTTCAGTCCTCCACGTGTACGTGTGTGTGTGTGTACGAGCACATTGCATGCATGCTTATGGGCCTTGGTAGTTTCACAGGTAAGATGCTCACCGTTAGGATCAAGGATGTGAGTTTGATTCCCGATCACAGTGCACACATATCGATGGGAACTAAATGCAAAAACACTTGAGGGCTTACATTTAGGCACACTTCGGAAGACCTGCGGCAGTCGGACGAATTTATTCTTGAGTCCACTACCACATCATGATGCATAATTGTATCGCAATTTTCTCATGTAAAACCCGAGAAGCTTTTTGTATGTGCTATATGCATACAAACTGCCTAAATTTTAAGGAGTCAGGAAAACTGGCTTTGATGCATTTAATAGCTGCACATTTTTCTGGCTCCTTTTGCTCTTCCAACTAGTGTACTGATGCCATGCAGATATTTTATTTGTACCACATAGTTCGGACTTGAGGGTGTTGGAGTGCAATACGCAGTCCTCACTCTCACACTTATGCCATGACCACGCCATGACCACCCACTAATGATAAATGCAATGGCTGTGCACGAACATTGGGTTTATCAAAATTCATTCTTTTCAGGCTCAATAAATCAGTGGAATGAACATGAAATGAGCCTGAGATATGCAAATTACGTGTGATTCAGCTTTTGTGAGGAACTATATTGCCATATGCAGTTACTGTCATAAAAGAGTATTTCCATACTTTTCAAGTGTAGTGTTCTTCAATGCAGTAGCTTTAAAGAGCTCATTTTGCTGAAATTTCAGTGTCGACGTCAGTGTCGTTAGTTGTCATCAAAAGATAGGGAAAGATGCAAATAATATGAGTGATAAAAACCTTTGGCATGAGTGAAAATTAAACGCAGGACTTCTGCGCGGCACCAGGTGTTCTAACAAATCTATGCCAGTTGAAACTGGTTAAAGAAAGACACTATATATTAGTCATGTAGTAGGACAAGTCACCTTAAGACATGTAACATTGCTTGGCAGAAGCGCAGAATTGTGCCAGGTGTCAAAACATGTGAATTGCACAGTGAGAGTGTTCAAAAAAGTGGTGAAGCATCAACAAAGTGGGCAGCTGCACAGGTTTCTATGTTGCCTTGTAGACGCATCGTGGGCCCTTCACTGACTTGCATAGCGAATAATTATGACATAGTGGTGACTGCGCAACTGTACTTGCAATAAGCATTCTAGGATAGTTTAAAACGGCCACAGATGTTTGCTTCCTTGTGGCACGCTTAAGACATTCACTGAGAATCGAAGCCAGGCTAGCGATAGAGAAAGTGATGCAACCGATTGCAACTCTTGAAAGCAGCTCAAGTGACCTCCATAGTGTGTGGGTGTGGTAGTGGAAGTTATGAGCCTTTCATGTCTGTAAGTATATGTGAACTGAAGCCAACTGGCATCCAGCCTGTCTTGTGTCTTCCTTGGCGATTTTGACCAATTTGTAATACCAGAGACCATTTCACTTTCAGCAATATACGTTGATACTTCGTATGTATGACCATACGACTGTCCCATTTAGAGTCATCAGCTTCTATATTTGCTGCTGATATATACCTATGAAATGAGTTTCTGTTCAAATTGGTTTAATGTCAGTTCAACGTCCTTGCACCAACTGCTCGAGCTGATGTAATTTTCATTTCTCATTTTGTATGCGCTAGGATGGCAAAATTGGATGAAGAGAAGAAGTCCATCATGCAGCGTGTACTCCACAGCCACTGCTTTCCCACAACCCAGGAACGTAATGTCTGGATTGAAAGCGAGCTTCGCAAGATTGAATCTGCTGTGCAAGAAATTGAGCAACAGGCAAGTGTCATCGCATTTTGTCACTGTATCACTGCATTCCGTCACTAGTTCATCACACATGCAAAGTATGAATGCGGTACTTGTCATGGGTTAATCATAGTCCACTGCTTATCGTGTTTTGCGAAATGTTCTTTAACAGTAAAGCGGTTAAGTTAAGCCATAATCCTACTGAAAGGGTATGCCCATGTGCCACAGTAATTGGGCAAATCTCGCTACTTGCTGCTGGTGCACTAAAGATAAAGACGGCAACAGTTAGCCCGGCAAAAGGCTGCGGAGCCACAGCAGCGAGGCGAAGACTTGGAGTACGGACAAGAAAGTGCTAGGGTACCGTAAAGGGAATAGCGGCCGCGAGAAGACCGTGAAGCGATGGGAGGCCATGTCAGTGACAGCGTGGCTGTAGATCTATGGGGTGTGCGAATGCTTGGTTTCAACAGGAGTTTCAGTCTCTGTAGTTTTGGACGTTCGTGTCATACCTGTGACTGTCTGTGGTTCGACTTGGACCTCTCTGCACTGAGATTCAGCATGGAAACGGCCTAGCATCAAGTCCGGCAGAAACAACCCTCGTGCCTTCGCTAAAACCTAGAAACAGCTTAAAAGAAACCATATTAGTCTTGAAAATCGTCCAGTTTCCCTGTATCAAGGTTCACGTGTAGGCTTGTGTGAATAGTAAATTTTAGATTCAAAGGGACTAGGGATTTGGTTCGAGTAATTTCGAATCGAATAGCATATATCACGTAATATACAGAAAAATGAGCGTGCTTTTTATGACCCCACCACCTGCACAACATTTTTTTTTTAAATTCAAACAAATTATGTGTAAATGTCATTCTTTTTGGTTCAAAGGAAGCGAAAGCAACTTGTAATTAGTAGCAGGATTTGACTTTCTGTAGAATGCAAGTGATAACTGGTAAAATATGTTGCATTTTGAAATTCACCATACTTAGAGCACACAAGTTATCACAAAAAGGTATTAAACTTTAAAAACCATAAATTGATGCTAAGGAAATATGTTCATTTAAATTGCTGTAGAACTTTGCGACCGTGCGGGTTTATTAGTTTTTTTGGAAAGGTGTATTCACGGTATAGCATCTCTTCACTGCAACAAAACCACCTTTACAAGGTGTTTCATGCAGATTTATAAACATCTATTTGTTCATTTCAAGTACTTCAAATTTCCAATAGTTTAAATTCAAATTGAAGTGAATTTGAATATATGAGTATTATTTCAAATATTCAAAGTGCTCCAATATTCACACAAACCTATTTGCACAGCTTAGTGCAAGCAATCGCGTTTTTTTCGACAGCAAATTCTGTTAATATTGTTGCATGTATCTGCAAGAAAAACGAAGACCAGTGAACTGGCTGGCTGCCCTAAGCAGGGCTAGAATGAAGAGGAAGACGCTGGGGGCATCAACCTGTTGGCAGCTCCTGCGCTCACCTTCACGACCTAATAAATACCCCTTCAGTCGTAGAAGTCTCGGTCTCCTCTGCACGTAACAATATTGTGCAATTGTCTTCAGAATCCTATGATTCGTTATGTGTCATAATCTGTGGGCAGCTCAATACCTCTTCATCATATATTAGTAGCATAAGAGGTTCAAAGTTATGGCAGGTAACATTGCTGGCAATGCATATTCGTGCAGTAATATTGTACAGTAATATCTGTACTTCTGGTTACTATTCTATGCCACAAGTTTTCATACTACTAGACTAATTGCACATGAGTGCAAATAAAACAGGAATTGCAATTAAGTAAATAGGCATCAAGAGCTGTTCAACACTTAGGCCACAAAATATGCAATGAATGGACGTTACAGTGGTTAATCAAGTACAGATTATTGTGACTGTAACTGAACATTCCATCACTTTATAGTAAGTAGAACCTCATTGATACGTTTTCGAAAAGAATGCAGTACATAAATGTACAATCTCGGCAAACATATGATTCGAATCCAATGAAAACTGGGGCTGCGCAGCCCATATCTAAGTGCAAGGTCAAAAAGCATTTATTTCTCAAAACATCATAGAGGGGCTCTTCGATTTTCGAAATTTGAGAGCTCTGCGATCGCCAGCGATGCCGGCGAGCCTCTTGAGTTGAGTAGTCCAGGTAGAGGTGAGAAGGGGGGTATAATATAATTGTCTGTAGGGACATTGGTACACGGTGTGTCACTAAATTCGGGTTGCGAATGATGTGATGATGCTCTAGCCTAAACGCCGACTAAACTTGAAAAAAAAACATTTTAGGGTCCCTTTAAAGACAAGACGATTATGTAGGTTTGGGCCTCACAATGTATATCAATTTCTTGCTAATACACTCATTGCAACAGACCTCGATAGATGAGGATATGTTGGTCTGCTTTGAAGGATGTAGTGTAGGCCTCAAATTAAGGTCTTGCAACAGACCTCAATATAAATCCTAAGTGGGCCTCCATCATCGCAAAACTGTTCACGTCATCTGCTGCAATATTTTGCTCACTATAGTTCTTCAGGACTTGGACATCACCCAAGGCGTGCATCACATTCAGACATCAGTATCAGTCTTGTGTTTTCATCTCGACCTTCTTTGTTTTGTGTCAATAATTGAGTTGGTCTATAAATGTTTCATTAATTACACATTTTCGAGCTGAGAGTACAGACTGCTTCACCTTCTTTTGTATGATGCATTTATGAGTGGACGTTTCATTGTCTTGTCCTCCCTGATTGTGTATCCTTGTTGACGACCTTCTCTTGGGATGTCATGTATCCACAGTGTGAACAGCTTGAGTCGGAGCTTCAAGCTAGCAGTGCTGAGAGGGATCGCTGCATATCTGAGAAAGAGGCAAGCTTTGCATGTGACTTTTTGCTAGCAGTCATCTCTGCTTGTTCATGGCCTGGCTGAGCAATGTCCTATGACTGCATGTTCTTTGCATGTCTTTGTTTTTTTCAACTTGCAATGCAGCCATTTTTGTTCTTGTCACTTTTCAATGGCTACAGAGAATCTTTCAGTGACCGACCATAGCAGATGTGCCTTGGCATGAAATTATCTCTTGTTGCTTCACCTATCCTGGTGGCGTGGCAGATTTCAAGCTTCACGCAACGCCACACTGCATGAGAAAGCTGTTTATGTATGTGGGCAAAAATATGTGCTTTTTTTGTTTGTGTGAATAAATCAAGTGGAACAAACAAAGCATGTCATATCAGCTAATGATTTTAGTTAGAGAAAGCGTAAAAAACAAATGTAACACATTTATGGAAAGACCTCATAACAATGCCTCATAACAATATTGTGGTTCTGGCACATAAAACAATAGCATTTATTTGCCTTACTTTGCTTCATGGAAAACAAGGAAATTATTTATTAGTAGAGAGAAAATCTCAACTTAGCATAAACCATTTGCTTGCCATGCAGACAAAAAAAAAACAATTCAGAGGTCAACCATAAAACAAGAGTAGAAAATAAGCTCTTAAAGTAAAATGCAAAAAAAAACCTTGCGAAATGATTTCTACAGATAAAGAAAAGAAAACAATGGAAAACGTGAATGTAAAAAGTGAGTGTCATTACAAATTGCTATCTAAACACACATTAATAGGAAGCTAACAGCCCTGGCTGAGCAAGTTTAAAATGAAATCATTGGTATTTTAAGACTGTTCAGAGCATGCTGTCCCGTCTGTTCCATAACACTGTTTGCTGTGGTGAAAAACCGCCCCACTGTGCAAGCTGTGCCACTGTCTGATGTTCGGCCGGTTTCTGCTGCGGCGAGTAGCAGGTACAAGCAGAGCTGGCTTCCTTGCGACAGCGGGATGGAAGCATGAAGGCTGAACTTGTCAAGCTGCAGAAGCAGAGCTATGCAGCCATCGACAAACACATGTAAGGCCATCGCATACCAACAACATTTTCCCATGCTTCTTTGCACTGCTGCCACTGCCCGCAACACCGTTGCTGGTCTGTTGCCAAGAATCTGTTTGCGTATTATCCCAGCTGCATTTTACAGCGAGAGCTGTTATGAGGTCGCGGCAGGGGTCATGCGCTGCACCAATGTTGTCCGCCCCCGCTGCCAGTGTCCGTAATCAGTATCGCATGAAATTAAAAAAAAAATTCAATAAATAAAAAAAAACAATGACGATACAATGATTGGATTCGAACCCGGGTCCCCTGCATGCCAGGTCAGTATTGTAGCACTGAGCCACGCCGGTGCTTGGAACTCATTGCCGAACTGGCCTTAGGCAGGCTTGATGTCAGGAAAGGAATCGCGTTAATATGAGTAATAAAGCGTTTTAGAACATTGAAGGAACAACCAGGCATCGCACAATGTGATTTGCATAATGAGTTTGTCGTCCAATGCTCACACCCATTACAAAAGCTTGTTTTTGATCACCTATTAACTGTGATGCATATGCACTTCAGGCATAATTCTTCATTGTCGTCAGTCACTGCATATAAAAATTGCACAAAATTCCTAGCAAGTGTGTAGCGGATACCATGCTTCTCCAAAGAATGAAGAGGAATAGCATAGTGAAAGCTGGCCTCCTACACAAAAAATATTATTATTTATGGCGTAATGGGTTTCCAGCAAGTGTGCTTGTAGCAGTTACTGAAAGAGTGTTTAGAAAAGGCTCTGAAAGGCCGCTCTTCCATCTTTCGTTGTGACTGTGCTGCGCCTTCCATGCAGGCCTGTTTTTTTTTTATGAAGCCGAAATATAAATATGTCTTGTAGGACTTATGTCTAGAATCACGATAAAAAGCACCATGTGTTAATTAACGTGTTAGTTAACATTACAACCCTCTGTGCATCGCCTTCAAGCTTTGGAACCGACGCCTGCACGTAGGCTAAGTGTACACTGTTTGCTGTACACTGTCATCATCTGCACTTGCTCTCTCTTATTATTGTTTCCTTTCCCTTGCACAGATAAGCCAGCCAAACATCAAGCTCCTGCAGCTGTCCTTCCTGCTTCTTTCACATTAGCGTTATTCTTTCTCAGCACATTAATGATAAAGTCCCATAAATTATTAATAATTATTGTACAATGCAAAGGCAGCTGGTGATTCACGGCAATCAGTGTTGTAGAATGTTTTCATTTTTGTCACACTTTGTGTCTTTTATGTGTGCTGTGTGCCATTCTAGTGTTTGTAGCGGCTCCACTAGAATCATTGCACCATTTGTTCATAAGCTGATTCCAGGAATGCGAGTTCTGTGAACAGAAAACCATTTAAATGCTGCATCATACAAGTTCCTCATACAAGTTCCTCACACAACTGTGCACACAACTCTCTACGCAGCTGAGGGAATTACGAGTCCAGTCTTTGTCTTATTCACCACCGCTCGTACCAATAAGTGCTACTTTATTGCTACGAACGATGTGTTAGTGAAATTGTTTGTGGTGTCATAAAAACTAGGCAGTTTAAGTCAATGCCAGAAAACTGTTTTAGTGTTAGGTCAACTCAGAACACCTACTATGCTATCACTGATATTGAAAGAAAGTTCCTTTCTACTCTAACGTCATGCAAATGATCAAACATAATTGACTGACTGATGATGTATGCATGAGTGCCTTGTATGCTTCATTTTATGCTTCGTAGGCAACGATGTGACAGTTACACAAATACACACAATGTTTGTTGATGTCTCAACCTGTAAATTTTGTAGAGAGGTTCTTTGTCAGTGGAATGAGTTTGCTTAGCAGGCATCCATCATGCTTGCCTACACGCAATATGGACATATTGGACACGCAAATGGTCACAAGTGACAGTGTTGTCATAACAAAGCATACGAATACGAGGTCTGTTGAAAAAGTGCCTGACTTTTTTTTTGCAAGCACCTGATGGATTTGAAACAAGCGCGCTAGCATCATCCGAGCTTGAACCTTCGTGCGCATGCGTGAGTTTTTTCCCGCCTGCCAATAGCATCAGTCGTTTCAGCGCAGCGTTTCAGTGAGGTAGCGCGCATCGCTCTTGTCGGTTTTTCATTGCAAGGAAAATGATGGAGCGACTGGAGCAGCGCTACTGCATCAAATTTGCCTGAAACTGGACGACACCTAAATAAGTGGAAACTATTGGGACGATCAAGACGGCTTTCGGTGACAGCGCTATGAGCCGCACACAGATTAAGAAGTGGCACGAAAGACGGCTGCACATTGGTGAAGATTTCTCGTCGGCCATCAACATGCCAAAATGACCAGGTCATTGCTGAAGTGAACTCTGTGGTGATGCGGGACTGTCATGTGACTATCCAGGAAATTGTGAAAGAGGGGGCATCAGCACTTTCTCTGCACGTTCCATTATGACTGAAGATTTGGCCGTGAAGAGAGTTGCGACGAAATTCGGGCCAAAACTGCTGACAGAGGAGCAAAAGCAACTTTGTGTTTAAGTCTCACAGGACATGCTGGATTTCACAAGCAGTGACCTTAACTTCATGAACACTATTATCAATAGTGACGAGTCTTGGATGTACAGTGGAAGCATTCCACGTCATCAAGATTAAAAAAAAACCCGCCACGTGCTCAGCAACGTCAAAGTGATGTTGAGTGCTTTCATTGACTCCCGCGTTGTGGTACACCACAAGTATGCACCACATGGTCAAAAAATCACCGAAGAGTACTACAGGAATGTCCTCCGTCATCTACACGATGCTGTGTGGCGCAAGAGACCCGACTTGTGGTCAACAGGAAACTGGTGCATCCATCACGACAATACTTCTGCACATTCCTCACACTTGATTCAGACTTTTTTGCCGAAAAGTAAAACTCCTGTAGTTCAACAGGCTCCTTGCTCTCCTTATATGGCCCCCTGCAACTCCTGGCTGTTTCCTAAACTCGAGAGGAGATTGGAAGGAGAGCGATTTCAGACAAGGGAGGACATTATGGCTGCAACGACAGCTCGAGCTGAATTCCATTCTGAAAGAGGCCTTCTCGGAATGCTTCCAACGATGCCACACCGCTGGGAGAAGTGTGTGGAGTCCCAAGAAAACTACTTTGAGATTAGGTTTCCAATGCTCCAATTATGCCAGTTTATTTTCTTGCACTAAAGGTCAGATACTTTCCTAATAGACCTTGTATGTATTATCTTTTTCATTTTATTCAATTATGCTGCTAAAGCAAGGAAAACAAGTCCATTTGTATAAGTGTTGACTCAAGCGACATGCCCTGTTCAATGATTTCTTAATGCTATATTGAAATACGTGACCCATGGTGCAGTGTGCTATTTTTCGGTTGCAAATGGCAACAGTGATACACTCTACCCGTATAAACTAAGCAGCTCATATCAATTGTGTTGCTTTTTTTCACGTTATTTCTGCACATATGCCAGTACCGTAAGTTTCATCCTGCTGCACAGGGGCACTCAACGACTGGAGGAGGACTGCCAGGCCAGTTTGAACCAGGCACGGGACGCTGTTGCACGGCACCAGCCTCATATGGTTGCTGCTATGGGCAGGGTATGTAATCTCTTTGACAACATTTGTCTTGCGTGCATTGTTATGCTGAAAGGGTGGTTATTTCGAGTGCACATGTTCATTGCTTATATTTAGCACACTATTTGGTTTACACCAGTTGCCCTATAAGTGTCTAGTTGCCTTGTACTCTGCCATACAACAGACATACAATGTGCATCTCCGCAACAACGTCTGGCAGCTAATGCTACCGCGATTGCGTCGATGTACAGGCTGTTGTAATGAGGTGGCAGTACTACAACACACTATCTTGACATTGCAGGCCGAGTTTGCTGGTTGGCAAGGCTTAAAAAAAGTGCTGGAAAATCCTGATGATCCGGCCATTGGAGAGTACATGGGAATGCTTATTGATCACTTACAAGTGCCAGATGTCCTGAGCACCGCTTTGGGAGCAGCACTTGGCAAAAAGTTAGTGCTATGACGTTTGTGGTTTTTACTTCTGGTTCGCCACTATTCGTAAATTAGTGTTTGTGCAGATTTATTCTGGCAAAAATGATCGGTTGTTTGGCAAGGTGCCTGTTTTGATGCGTACTTTATATTTACATGACAGGATTCACTACATTTATAAAAGTAACCTACTGGCAGTGAAGTTCACGAAGGTATTGGGACATTATTTTTAGTCTTTTAACTTCTGTACAAATTATTATATGAATGCAAAGAAGTCTAAGTGAACGTAAAGACAATTTGCCACTGGCAAGGATGAAAAGTGCAACTTTCCAAAAGTTGCAAGTTCGGTCTATAATGTGAAACAATGTGGTACTACGTACAATCAGCACGTCTCGAAATGAGTGAAACGAATTCATTTGATATGCTTGCTTCAGTAAATCTGATACTTCATATTATACTGTGAAGAACAAGATGTGCCTGCAGGGAGCAGCATCGGCAACGCCAGGCTCTCTCGGCTCTTGCTTCGGTTCGCTGCTGTGCCGCTCTCTGCTGAACGGTTCATCATGCTATCTTGCCGTTGTCGTTAACGGCTAATAAACCTCTTCACATTTGGTGGAGGGTGCTGTTTATCCCCCTCGCTACGCACTGAAGCTGCGAAGCCGCACGCTACCGCCCGTCAAGACAGACAACGCCAACCCATCGGCGGCGGCGCCCCAGTTCAACTGTCCCGGCCATCCTAGGCTACGGGATCCGAAGGTCTTCAGCGGTGCGGATGGGACCGACGTGGAAGACTGGCTCGAGCACTATGAGCTGGTGAGCGCCAATAACAAGTGGGATGAAGCCGACAAGCTGGGCAACGTCATACTTTATCTCACTGGCGTCGCAGAATTGTGGTTTAAGAACCATAAACACAACATTCCCACATGGAGCGTCTTCAAGACGTCACGTGCCGAAGTGTTCGGTCGGCCGGCTGTCCGCAAGCAGCGGGCAGAACAGCGCTTGTGCGTCTGCTTTCAGCAGACTGGAGAAAGTTTTACCAGCTATATTGAGGATGTCGTCGACCTTTGTCAACGCGCGAATGACACCATGTCCGAGTCGGACAAGGTCAAACAGATCCTGAAGGGCATCGACGATGGCGCTTTTCAAATGCTCTTGGCTAGGAATCCAAGCACAGTTTCTGAAGTCGTCAGCTTGTGTCAGAGCTACGACAAGTTGAAGAAGCAACGCACTCTGACTCGGCAGCCTCAGCCTGGTGGTGAGTCGCTGTCCAGTTTCGACTCCATGCCTGACAATTCACCATTGCTTCAGCAAGTCCGAGCCTTCGTCCGCGAGGAAGTCGCCCGCCAACTTTCCCTAGTGCCCTTTACTCACGAGACCACCACCCGTCTAGCTGCCCCGCTTCGCACTGCTATATTGGAAGAGGTTGCACAAGCTGTTCCCCTTGCGCACTACGAGCCACCTCAATCTAGCCATGGTCACTGCCCGGGTGTCGCACAGCCGGTAGGCGCTCCTGTCGCTTGTCCGCCTGTTGTTCAGCCTGTGGCCACGCCCCTAACCTATGCAGCGCAGCCTGTGGCTCCTCCTGTCGCCTTTTCGCAAGAGATGCAGCCCGTAGCCGCGCCGCTCACATAAGCAGACGCTGTACGTAGGCTCCCACAACCACCCTACATCACGCGCTCACAGCACACACACCCGGCTGCTTATACTGCACCTTTGGCGGCAGCACCAGTTGCCAATCCTTGGAGGACGCCCGATAACCGACCGATTTGCTACGCCTGCTTCACTCCCGGACACGTTGCCCGCTACTGCCGCCGTCGACCTCAGATGTTCAGCAGCTATGCCCAGTCGTCGCAACCCAGCAGCCAACCCTTTGCCCAATACGGGCCGGTCTCGTCACCTCGCTATGCCCCTACTGACCACCTTGACTTCCAGCCACAAC
This sequence comes from Rhipicephalus annulatus, assembly GCA_013436015.1. Classification (NCBI taxonomy): domain Eukaryota; kingdom Metazoa; phylum Arthropoda; class Arachnida; order Ixodida; family Ixodidae; genus Rhipicephalus; species Rhipicephalus annulatus. The sequence goes on from WOVY01003112.1 coordinate 273,993, forward strand.
GCGCACCCTCTTCTCACGGCGATCGCCCCCCCCCCACCCCCATGCGTCGTCGGCCTGGACCCTCCAACCAGGAAAACAAAGCACCGCAGTTCAAGAGGCAAGAACTGCGCCGTTTTCAAACTGTATAAGGCCTCGCTCCTCTCCTGCTAACGTGGTTGCAGTAACTGTTGAAGGTTATTGTACTGTAGCCGCCGCCGCTCCACTTCAGCATATCGCCCTGGATAATAAAGTGGCGAGAGAACGACTCGACCACGTTGGCCGCCATCCCGTCTTCCTCTCTCGCTACATTGGTGACCACGGACACACGAACAAGCGACCGGCGCTGCACTACTGCCACCGAGCTACGCGGCCATGCTCCAGTCAGCACAAGCCTGGCAGCCTCAATTCGACCCGCCAACACTGCCCTCGTTCCGGACCTCTCGCCTAGAGTCGTGGTTCGAGGAGTTTGCGGCGGCCTTGTATCATAACGGCATCTGGATCCAAGAGCTCATGTACGAGGTATTGGAATACTATCTTCCACATGACCTCAAACACCACCTCACATACTTCTCCTGGAGCCCTCGCCCGTACGATCACTTGCGAGATGCTGTACTCAAGTTTTACGGCCTTAAACATGCTCCTCCTCCCCAAAATGACACAACTACACCTAGCTCATCACCTTCCAGGACGCCTCTCGCCCCACAGCCCGTCCAGACCATTCCCCTGCCGGCAACTGGCCACATAGATTCGACACCGGCCGCTGCCCCGTGCACCGTCGCATTCGCTGCAGAGACTTGGTCGGCTGAACTGTCTGTCCCGGGCGATTCGACGACCTCAGCTGGGCCAGCTGACCTTCCTGCAGACTCCCCGCCCGTCCCGGCACCTGTGAAGGCCCGCGACACCACTCACACTATGGACCCAGAGCCCGCTGTGACACTGCTTGCCATCAGTTTCCCCTGCACACCGGTGCCTGCTGCTCAAAACCTCGTGGACTGCCAGCACCTACTAACATCATCCTCGATGTATCCCACAGAAGTTCAAGCCCCTGAGCATGCACGGCTGAACGAGCATGATGCTGTGACGATGTCAGGAAATCCCGAGGGCCGCACGCCTGGCTCACCACAGGTGGAGCACACCGTGCATGTCCCAACAGATGCGCAGTTAAATCATCCGCCTACCACTACGTACGCGTGCTTGAGCATTTAAACGCCGTCGACGGCCCATGACAACTGTGACGCCACATACCCGCCGCTCGATCTCGCATCACCAAACGTTGGTCCTAGCTCGAACAACGCGACGACTCATCGGCGTACGCCTACGCGTTACACGTCGTCAAAGGTCGGAAAAAGCAATCTTTCAGTGTCCTCTGAGCCAGCTCGTTATCACTGTAAACCATGTCGCACTTCATCGGTCCAAAGCGCACCGTTTACAACTTATCTGCACCCTACTCGGCCGACCAGGCGGCCGCCGCAGTTGGTAATGTGCCATTGGAAGCGACGGTACCAGCACGGTAAACACACTACCAGGGTTGACCGCACTCCCTGTCGACGTTCCCACCAGCTTTAACAAGGAAGCAACACTAGACCCTCTGGACTGGCCGTACTACGCTCATGCTACAGTCCATCTTTTAAGCATCAGTGTCCGAGTGCGCGCGACAATCGACCGCACCGAAACGGCCCGTGTGTGTTCTCGGCCCTTGACCATTTTTCACCTTGTCGTTGGTACTCACTATCGACAAAAGTGTCCCTTCATCACGACCCTCGCCCAGAGACCCACTGGTTGCTGATTGTCCCTTCCAGTTGACGACCTGGACTGCTCACGGACCCCGTTTCGTTTTGCAAACCTAACTCGCTTGTATATACGCTCTCATTATTTTCATTCCGGCTTCATTTCTGCGTCATCATCATCGCCATTCATCATCATCATCATTGTCTAGACACCGCGCTGCGCCTCTCGTGCAGCTGATGCGACAGCTCGAGGCGCGAGCTGTGGAGAACGAGCTTCTGGCCTGGCGGTACAGACGTGGCAGCCGCCGCCGCTCCGCTTCAGCAAATCGCCCTGGATAATAAAGTGGCGAGAGAACGACTCGACCACGTTGGCCGCCGTCCCGTCTTCCTCTCTCGCTACAGTACTTTCGCCCTTGTGGACACCGGCGCCGCTGTTTCTGTTATTCCCGCTAATCTCTGCTGTTTATTAAGCAAAGTGACGATGCCGCTTTCGGGACTGTCGCTTCACACTGCAAGCGCACAGCAAGTAACGCCTCTCGCAGCCTGCACTGCAAGAGTGTCCATCGAAGGCATTCTTTACATCGTGGAGTTTATTGTTCTCGCTGTCTGTTCGCATGACGTCATCCTCGGGGGGACTTCCTATCCCGCTATAATGCCGTCATAGACTGCGCACGCGCCGAAGTTGAGTTTTCACTCTTGTGTGATGTCCCATTACTAGACGCTCTTCATCTGCCGCCGAAGTTGCTCGTTCATGAAGATACCGATATTTCGCCTGGAAATTTTGCACTTGTTCCTGTTTCATACAACGCCTACACTAACACTACAGTCATTTTTATGCCTTCCGATATTTCCAAATGTCGTCGAGCTTTGCTGCTGCCTTTCGCAACAATTAACCTTGCCGCTGGAAGAAGCAACATGTTCGTAAGCAATCCGCTTTCCACACCTGTCACTTCGCTTGGGGGGGAATGTCTCGGTTGCGTGCAGGATCTCGACCCTTCGTCTTTGGATGATGTCCCGGATGACTACTGCGGCCACCCAAAAGCACTGTCGGCACTCGGGGAGTCGTCCAATGATATGTTTTCCAGCGCCATCGCCGACCTTCTCACTCCCACCGAACATGCCGACCTGCTGGATCTTCTGCACGAGTTCAGGAGTTCTTTCGATGTGTCGCAACCTCAACTGGGCCGCACGTCACAAGTCAAACATCATGTTGACACCGGCCTACACCAGCCACTGCGTCAAAGACCATACAGTGTCTCCGCTGAAGAGCGCCGCGTGATAAACGATCAAGTTGAAGATATGCTTCGTAGAGACGTCACTCGACCATCTCACAGTCCCTGGGCGTCTCCCGTCGTCCTGGTGCATAAGAAAGACAGATCTATCCAATTTTGCGTGGACTATCGTCGTTTGAATAAGATAACCCGCAAGGACGTCTATCCTTTGCCGCACATTGATGACGCCATTGACACCCTTCACGGAGCGGAATTCTCGTCACTAGACTTGCGGTCTGGCCACTGGCAGGTCCCAATGGCTGAAGCTGATCGCCAAAAAACGGCATTTATTACACGAGACGGACTATACGAATTTAACGTCATGCCATTTGGGCTTTGTAATGCACCTGCCACGTTTGAACGTCTTATGGATAATACGCTACGTGGCCTTAAATGGAATATGTGCCTATGTTACCTCGACGATGTCGTGGTTTTCTCCCATGACTTTCCTACGCACCTCCTTCACCTCAGGCACGTTTGGACCTGTCTGACCAACGCTGGCCTGCAGCTTAACCTGAAAAAATGCCGCTTCACTGCACGCGAGCTTGTCATCCTAGGCCACATCGTGTCTAAGCACAGCATATTACCTGTACCAGCAAAACTTCGAGCAGTTGCAGAATTTCTCAAGCCGACGACCATGAAAGAACTTCGCAGTTTTTTAGGCCTATGCTCCTATTTCCGGCACTTTGTTCGCAATTTCGCATCTGTCATGTCACCGTTAACCCAGCTTCTTCGCGGTGACATGAACCTCTCCTTCTGGTCCCCTGCATGTGACGTTGCCTTCACTACTCTGCGCCGTCTGCTCATCTCCCCACCTATTCTTCGCCACTTCGACCCGACGGCTCCTACCGAAGTGCACACCGATGCCAGCGGCGTCGGACTAGGCGCTGTCCTCGCTTGTAGCGAGGATTGTAGCCTACGCTAGCCGCACTCTGACGTTGTAGCCTACGCTAGCCGCACTCTGACGAAAGCCAAAACTAATTACAGCGTGACAGAAAAAGAGTGTTTGACTCTGGTGTGGGCGCTTGGAAAGTTCCCGCCGTACTTATACGGCCGCCCGTTCGATCTAGTAACTGATCACCACGCACTTTGCTGGCTCTTCACGTTGAAAGACCCTTCTGGCTGCCTTGCGTGATGGGCACTCCGCATCCAGGAGTACGACATTCGCGTCGTATACCGGATGCAAACACTCTGACGCTGATGCCCTGTCCCGCTCACCTTTAAACCAGATTCGACGTGCGGAAACACTTGCGTCCAGACCTTGTCATCGCTAAATCTCGACTCGATTGCCACCGAACAACGTCGTGACCCGTGGATCACCTCTCTTATCGAATATTTATCTGGCACGCCCAATCTTCTAGTATCTCGATCCCTCCGCCGTCAAGCTTTCCATTTCGCCATCCGCGATCAACTTCTTCATCGATGCAACTACGCTCCTGATGGCCGCCGGTGGCTACTGGTCATTCCACGCACTTTACGATCGCAAGTATGCGCCTCTCTTTACGACGACCCGCAAATTGGCCACGCCGGGGTGTTCAAAACATATTAATGCCTTCGCCATCGCTATTACTGGCGCAGCATGTACAATTTTGTATGCAAATTCGTGCAGTGCTGTCCTGACTGCCAGCGACGCAAATCAACACCGCCACGTGCGACTGGCGCATTGCAGCCACTTCCATGCCCTGCCAAGCCATTTGATCGCGTCGGCGTTGACCTCTACGGCCCCCTTCCATTGACACCAGATGGTAATCGGTGGATTACAGTGGCGGTTGACCACCTGACACGCTACGCCGAAACAGCCGCTTTGCCGAGCGCTATAGCTCAGGATGTCGCCTCTTTCATTCTACGTCGCTTAATCCTTCAACATGGTGCACCTCGAGAGCTCCTTAGTGACAGAGGCCGTGCTTTCCTCTCCGAGGTCGTCGAAACTCTGCTTTTGGAATGCCATGCCACATTATTCATCGGAAAACGACAGCATACCACCCGCAGACTAACAGGCTAACGGAACGGTTCAACCGCACGCTGGGTGATATGCTCTCAATGTACGTGGCATCTGATCATAGCAACTGGGACCGTGTTCTCCCATACGTCACGTTCACATATAACACCGCAATACAAACCACCACGGGATTCTCACCCTTCTTTCTTCTTTACGGACGCGAGCCTTCCCACACAATTGATACTCTACTTCCCTACCGTCCTGATGCTTCCGAGTGTCCACCTATCTCCGATGCTGCTCGACAAGCCGAAGAGTGCCACCAGCTTGCCCGTGCGTTCACCTCGGAAGAGCAACAACGCGAGAAAAAAAAAAAAGCGTAGCACCTCTCTTCTGGATCCCATCTATGCCCCAGGGTCTCTGGTATGGCTTGCCATCCCATACCACACTCCGGGACTCTCCTCAAAACCTGTCCCCCGGTATGAGGGGCCTTACACCATTTTGGAGAAAACCTCTCCGGTTAATTTCCTAATTGAACCAGTTTCCTGATCGGACGACATGCGCCGGCAGCCACGTGACATCGTTCATGTTTCCCGACTGAAACTGTACCATGAGCCTCTGCCTGAAACTTCTTAATTCGCCAGGATGGCTCCTTTTTCAGCGGGGGCGATTGTGAAGAAGATGTGCCTGCAGCAAGCAGCATCGCCAACGCCAGGCTCTCTCGGCTCGTGCTTCGGTTCGCTGCTGTGCCGGTCTCTGCTGGACAGTTCATCACGCTGTCTTTCCATTGTCCTTAACGACTAATAAACCTCTTCACAATACATTAGACATTGGTGAACCATATAGTCTCTCGAAACTGCTAGTCATGAATGTTAGCTGATTGGACAAAATTGTATGGTGACCCCGCTCCTAACTGCAGCGGGCGATCACCGCGGGTTCAGGCTTAGCGAGCCACAGGGCCGCTACTCCATTCACTCGCGTGTAGCGCACCGCTCCGCGCGCGCTCAACTAATAAGGCGTTTAGCGCGGCGCGGCAAACAGACAGTGTTCTAATGCAGAAGTACACAACACTTTATTGCCTCTGGCGGCACCCTGAACAACAGTACAACGTCCGCTCCCGGGACGCGGGTAGCAAAGGCACCCGCACGCGGACGTTCACAATATGGAGAAAACCGCAAGCACGTCGCAGCTGGCAATGGCGAGCTTTGACACTCCGGTCGGGAAAAGGTCCCTCGCGGCTATGCTGCGCACTCTCACGATGGCCAATGGGCCTGGTCGCGGGTGTTAGGGCAAACCTCGTACGCGTAGGCCCACTGCAAGTGCGGCTCGTTGTAGTACGACCACTTCAAGCACTAGGCACCGCTCTGGGCTTAGCGTACGCTAGCGTAGCCAGCACTCAAGTAAACACGCCTGCCGGGGTGCCCCAGGGCCCCCCAGGCAGGCTACCGTCCGCGATTCCCAAAGGGGACGCGGACGAAGGAAAACACGTGCTTACCCGGCGCCGTCCACGGAAAAGAGAGCGCTCCCTCGGCGCGCGCGTACCGCGTGCCGTGCCCGCACGTGGCGCCATCTATCGCCACGTGGTGTTGACAGAGCAGGAAAGCAAAAGAGTGTGGCCGTGTGGCGGAATGCCCGCGAAATGGTCGCAGGCGCGCCTCACATCCCCACAATTGTTACAAGAAAAATAAGTCATTGACACTAAAGATCACGGCAGTGGCAAGCACGGTTGTCAATTGTCAAAACGTTAACCTTCAAGACAAATGAACCAGTCATATATACAGGTTTCATCATGCATTCCAGCGTAATATCTGGATATTGTAAATGTTTGATAATGTACGTTGGTGTTTGCATTGTGCAGATGATTTGGTTAGATCGTTTGCTGTGTGATTGTTTGCGAGATCCTGGAAATTGTGAATAAGGTAGTTGCATCTTGCACAGAATGATATCTTCAAAACTGTGGTTTGATGGTAAAAATGGCAATAGAACAAGGGTAGAAAACAGGGTAAAGCTTAAGAAACAGTGAAGCTGGTTGATCTTAGGGGCTTAACGTGGTCTTCTTGGGTGACGTTGGGCCTTTTCTAGGTGTAGACAGAGTACAGTTGAACCATAGCCTGTCACAGGCCATGCAAAAGTTTTCAAACTCCTGCGCTAAAAGCTAATGTGAAAACCTGGCTGTGGCACCACCGGTAGAAGTACAGACCTTGCGTCGCTTGTACTCAGCTCATGCCTCATCGGGCACACTTGGCAGGGCAGCCGCTTCAACTGCTTGTTTGTGGGCACGGCATGGCGGTGGCTGCTCTTTGGCACATGCTTGATCCAGCGAGGTTAAACCCAGGTGATGCGCAGCGGCGGCTCGGTTATTGATAAGCAACGGCGCGGAGGGTTTTTCGCAGACACCCTACATTATACCTCGAGCTTTAATAGCTCTGCTTTTAACATGTTCTTGCATCAATATTTGTAATTAACAAGTCTAGGTTGGCTTGTAGTAGGGGCAAGATGCCAAATACCACCCAACTTCTTGTGCACACATGCATGTGTGCATGTGTGTGCGTATACTTTTAACATTACAAAAATTGTGAAGTGCACTTCTCAAACAAAGTGAGAAGTCAATATGACTCTCATTATATGAAACTTGAAAGGACCAGAATATTATGTTCTATTTAAAGGGCCCCTAAACCACCCAGAGGTCAAAATAAAGCTATGGTGTTGCAATTGTGCGCGAGTCTTTAACACATAGTGGCCGTGAAAATTTTTCGACACAGTACTGTAAGAGAGGAGTTGCATTATTTTGATTATCCAAAAAGGGCTTCCACTCATTTCGCTCTTTTCTTCACTCTGCTTTATTCGTTTGCTCATCTCCTCATCTCTCCTCTTCGAGGAGTGCTCCTCATCACCGTGTGAGGGGGAAGTGTGGTGAGCGAGGGTGCCTGCAAGCTCACAAATGGGTTCATTCTGGGATTGACATGAGCACACTATAATGTTGACATTGAGCCCATACGGTGAGGATTACCAATAGCCCCCGAGAAGTGGCGGGACAGTTTCTTTTACTTTTGCGGGGTGCCCATGCCTTGTAGTGCTGGCTCTGGCATTGTTGATCGCGACAGCATTCTGAACTCGATTGCTTTTACTTGAAATGTTACAAAATTACAGGAGGTGGTACACGGTGCCCTTTACCCAGGGTTATATTTAATGAGAGATGAACAGGAGTGCAAAGTTTGAGCACAATACCAGTCATATTAGGTGTTGTTATTGCATTCGAGCAACAATTCCATTTAAGGGCATTATATCTGCCAAGAGTTCAGAATTTCAAGTTGTTCACTCTTATCATTTTCAAAGTCTGCACCTTCTTCCACTGCAGACTGTTCACTCACCTCGTGCGAAGCTGTTCGGCCACAACAACCCTCTTGCGCAAGTTCTATGCCTTGAAGACTCGAGGGTACCTTGGCTTTCAGGCACTGGACAAGACCGCCGTGCAAGACCGGTTACCAGAAGTAAAGGGAGTATGTGCTGCTACCTATTCAAAGGAATGTGAATCACATATTACGATAAGCTGAATAGTTGTTCTGAGTGGTGATGCATGTTTCGTAAGCAACCAGACGAGCGTTTAACTACAGCAGCTCTCATAATTATACTGGCGTTTAGTTGCGTGAAACCCCCAAAAGTTACCTAAATGTATGCAGTAAAACGTGCATATATCAAATTTTCTAAAAAATGGGCATTAGTGCGGTATATTTTATAACTTGATACAAAGCTTCTAAAGAATTTACTCTAATATTTATGGAAGTCTTGATGCATAAGTTGGCTTCTTGACACTGCTTTACAAGAATGCAAAGAAGGCAGCTAATAACAATGTGTTAGTATTTTAACGTTTTTCATGCTTCCGCGGTTTGTAGTTGGAGGTGCAAGTTATGCACAGGGGGGAAAGCTGTAGGTCAGATGATACAGTATCTATGTAAATTTTAACATCTTCAAATGCATTTGAGCATACTTGCCAGGCGTGGGAAATATCTGTATGCCTCGGCAATAATGTTGGCATTGTTTTTCAGTATCATACCCAGCGTGCATATTTCAATTCTCTATACAGTGATGACATGAGATTTTTGTTCTCTAAAGTTGACTGTGCTAATTGTTGCCAGCTTTGCACAGAACAGCTAGATTGTTCCTTATTATGACAGCCATTGTGTTAACAAATGGAGCGGAGAATCAAAGAGTAACCATACGTGACGGCTGCAACGATGATGAATCATGGGTGAAAGCATGCGTTAGTATGCAATAGTTTTTACTTGCTCTGAGTGGTACTCTCCTAACCACACCATTGACACTCCCGAATGCATGAGAGAAAGTCTGCTTTGTTGAGAAAACACCAATTTCTTGTGGGAAATCCAACTTCTTGGGTAGTTGCATGCCACCCGTTGTTCCATATATCAAGTGTTTCATATATCAAGTGTTCCAGCTGTTTTTCTTCAATTCAGTTGTAAATTTTTCCATGCATTGACGTTAAATTATTGTAACTTTCAAAAATAGTTTAATACAAAGGATATTTTGATTTACTCAAGTCTGATATACAATAAAACATCACTTAAGTGAACTATCTTGTAGTTTGACTTTTTAAAAATCCTCTGCTGAAGCCCCATTCGACCCAGTGCCAACACATTTCAGTTTAATAAAATTATATACACTGTAGCACAGAGCACATTTCTATTCTATGAATAAATTTTGTGACTCCATCCTGTGCCTCTCACATCACATTCCTCATTGACTGAAAGTCTGGGTACAGAAAGTGCTTCGCGTTTTGAAGACTATTTCAGCTGTAGCTTTTACATTGAGAGATGTGCCATTATGTCCGCAGATATTGTAGCGAGTGTCCTACCTTGGGAAGTAGAAGAGGCATAAGAAGTAATCCTTGTAGTGGAAACATCAGGAATTTCAATAAACAAGCACCGATGTGCTTCGAGAACGTGACACCCTTTGCTGCTTGACAAAGGGTTGTGCCGGAGAAGGCTTAAGGAATGCTGGGACACAGCGACCCAATTCATGACCACTGCAGCCCTAAGCGCACAAGTGCCGTAATGATTACTGCATTTTCCAAAACATGCTAGATAAATAGAAATCCACAATCAAACAAGCTGCATAGCAAATAAAAGTATTCAAATTTTATTTGGCAACTGACGTCTTTAGCTCCTTATAATAGGTTGCAACAAAACTAGTATTTCAGTTCAGCCAACCTTAAGTTTAACAAACTTTCTCCTGGTGTCCCGTGAAGTTCGTTCAAGTGAAGTTTAACTGGAGTCTGATTGTAAAATATAATAGACAAATGCAATATTGTGCAACACAGGTGCTCATTGAGGACTGTTGAGCTGTGAGTCTCTTCATTGATCATCCTTCTCGCCCTCTAGGCTCTTCACAAAAAAAATACGAGGTGCACATTTTTGTTGTTGAAAGTCATTTGTAAAGAGGCATCAGCCAGAGATTATTATTATGCCATGAAAATACTGCGTAATTTAATTTTTCTGGCCCAATATACATACATTACCTTATCATTACCTTTGATACAATCGACACACATATATCGAACCTACACATAACAAATTACTGTGTATGGTGTACACTTGTAAGAGCCTTCTGAAGAATTTTCAATTTGTAAAATATGTTACACACTGCATTACCAGTATGTTGAACTTTGTTGTGGTATCCTTGAGATATGCGGGTTCGATTGTAATAGTAAGAAACATCTAGCACAATCACTGGGTCAACAAAAGACTGTCTACAATTTTACAAAAAGTCTGACATCCTATATCTGAAAAGTAAAGCTGACTTTCAAGTGTCATTCAAAGTGGATGCACCGCGTGAAGTTACTTGCTTCCATTTGTCAATTGCACCTACTGCCCTATAGTATAATGCATACATTACTGAAATCTCGCTAATTACCGAAAACCTTCACATCCTACAGCCGGAGGTTAGGCGCCTGCTTGACATGGTAGAGTGCACCAACTCCGATCTGGCTCCTCTGCTGCCACACTGGCTAGGCAAATGGCTGCTCTGCGAAAACCTGAAGGACGCTCAAGACGCAAGCCGCCGGCACAAGGTCAACTGCGTCACTCTTGAAGGTCAGCGTTTGCGATTTCACTTCGCGGTACACTCAGTTTTCTTCATTCTGCCATTTTGGTAGGGGCAGGGGTAACCGTTTTCGCCAGAACAAAAGCCTGGGAAATTTTTTTGGTGCATTTTGTGGCTTTTCAGCTAGGGGAAGGGCACTAATGCTGTGGCATCGTGAAAAAGGCAGATTTGCATCTGTGCAGAGTGTGTGTGCAGGTTGTTTTCGTGGAGGTACCTCTTTTCCCTTCACACCTGCAGTTTGAGCGACGGTCTGCTCACATTCCAAGTGAGGTCAGCAAACTTTGAAAAGGCACACTGCAGCAGTGTACTGTTGTGCTTCTAAGCTCAAGGGCCGCATAATCATATTTGGTGATAGCTTGTAAAACTCGAACAATTATTATTAGCTGTAAACGGTCGATGGTAAGGCTAGCGTATAATTCAGCAGAAGGCACCTCTTCTGTACAGTGCATCACTCCTGGGGGCAACTTTTGGGTTGTAGATAACGCAGCCATTACTCTTTGCACCAGGGATCACCGACTCACTGTGCTCAAGGCAATTCATGGAATTGGGGGGTGTGGGCCAATAATGCATGTCATTCATAAAGCCACTAGGCCAAGTGTAGTTAAAGGCAGTTAGTAAAATACAGTGAATGATGACTAGTTTGTGAAGCGTTGTGACCTAGCAAGGGGCAGCACAAAATACACAAAGGAGACTCATGTGTGGTTCTTGTGTTCTCTTTTCTGCACCCTTGTCTTTTGCACTGTCCTCTTGGCAGAGGACTTAGCAACTTCAGTGTAAAGCATCCCGCATAGTTGATGTGATCTATTAGGCTCTACGCTCTTGAGCAAATAATGTATTTTGGGAAACTGTGGAATTTTTTGTGAATTCTGATCACATTTCTAATGTATGCAACTTTTTATACACATTGTTACACGACATCGGCAACGAAAGAGCATCATAGACGACGAAGACGATGAAAGCGACCGTGCTCGTGTTGTTGTTGCTGCTGTTCTTCTATCTTGGCTGCAGCTGCCTCCGACTCTCCCTGTATATTTTGTAAATATATTTATTTCATTCATTCTCTCACATGAGTGATATTTTTGTTTGCTAATACTTGGCAGCTAGATAATGCTAAAGAGGTTTCTTATTGGTAGAGCTATGATTCCAAAACTAAATCATGTTTTTCGTTTTATTCTTCTTTGTTACCGACACAGCTTTCAAGGCACTTTTATTTTATTCCCTTTGACGAATAAAAGGGAATCATGCTTTCTCTCCCTCTTCTTTTCTGTGCAGGTGACATAGTAAGTGCGAAAGGTGCTATGACAGGTGGCTACCGTGACGCCAGGAAAAATGTGTTTGCTGTGTACCAGGAATTTTGTCGGCTTTCTGACGTGCTCCAGTCGGCCGAAGCCGGATTGAGCAACATGCAAGCAGTGTCTCGGAGTATCCTTTACACACAGTAATTGTGTGTTATACATCTTTAGGGAGGCTTCCATGCATTGTGCAGCTGTAAGGTTGAATGCTTCATCAATATTTGCTGTGAATTCACCAGAACACAGTTTTTAACAGAGAAGCTGTTTAAGCGTTTCGTGGCACCGGGTAGTGCTAACAAAGACTATCGTTGCACTTTTTGTTGCACCAAGTATTGTGAACGTAAATTGCCGTCGTAATGTACCAGCATGCGCTCTCCTCATCTTGTGCTTCGTTGCCACAATATGTGTGCCGATTTGTCCAGCATGAAACTCAATAACTCTTGCAGCCAAGAGAACAAGTAACGAGAGAAGAAAAAAAAGAAAAAAAAAAGAAACGGAATAAAGATAGAGAAAAAGTTACACAAAAAAAATATATTGAAAAACGGAGCGAGACAGAAAGGGAGATAGAGAGGGACAAAAAGAGAGCGTATTATAGTCCCAAATAGTACAGTAGAGCAAAGAAGTTGGAAAGGAGAGAGGGGAGGGAGAGAGAGAGTGAGGCATAGAATAGCCATGTATGGTACATTCATGTTATCATGTCGGAAAGGCAAACGGGGTGAGGAGAAAAGAAAGTGTAAAGCATGGCATGGCCATGTATAATGTAGTATACACGACAAGAGGATGCCATGTACAGCGCGCAGTATACGAATTGGCGGGAAAGGGAACTGAGAGTAAGAAGAGAGAGGAGTAGGGGGAAGGGGGAAGTAATGCGTAGCCGTACGTAGTATTGTGCAGCACTGTGTAGGAGAGAGAAGCGAGGAACGAATGCCTCAGTTTTCACATCACTAGTCTGTAGCTGCCCCAATTTCTTTTATGCAAAAATTGACATCGTGGCTGAGCATTATCTTCCTTAACAGCCAAAAGATCTCGGCAGTGAAGCCTCTAAGCTGCACTGCAAGGTCCAACAACTGCAGCTGAATATCCTGCAGAACACGTAAGTTGATATTACTCCCTGCTGCAAGCATATTGAAAGCAAGCTTGGCTAAAATAATGTAAGAGTGGATTAGTTTCGCAGTTGAAATGAGAATGCCACTAGTGTTCTTGTTTGTTGACACAGTGGAGTTCCTCTTCGTAATGCTGTACATATAGAAAAAACAAAAGGCAAGGGGGAAGGGGGGTCTCCAATAAAGTTTTATAGAGTGGTGATAAGCAATATATAAACATATATACCAATGCAATATATGCACCTCCCTATCATTATCACTTTTAAATTATTGACTCATTGATTTATTCTTTTACATGCCCTGAATTGCCAGACTATTCCAGAGGGAAAGGCATACATACAAGCAGCCCATATGGGCTAGCTCCCCCTCCCCCCATAAACAAAGAGCACAGTATAAGCAGTGTAGTTAAAGGGGTACTGACACCATTTTTCAAAGGTGAGCTGATTCTGCCATTTAAATATCCTGCATACAGAGAGAGCTCTGAGCAAATGTGAAGCAAAGCAAATGCTGATAAGACATTTTATTTTCATGTTAAAGTAACTTTTCCCATTGCACACTTAGCGACATCGACACTAGCTCAACATCAGGCTATATAGTACAAGATCTGTTGACTTCACGCAGCAGTCTGGCTAGTTTTCATGTCAGGTATCAAAACTTTCAAAATGGCCACCAGTGAGTCACCAATGGAGCTATAGTGCGGAGCGGCTTTGAAAACATCACGACATCTTGTGTGAGCATGTGATGAGAGGCTTATACCGTGTGTGCGATGTCAGCGTACAGTAGGAACTGAAACTAGCTTTTGAAAACATACTGAAATTGCTGTTTGAAGGTGCAATCACACTTAGCAGAACGTTCTATAGGCTCTTGAGGACTTGGCCTTTCGTTTGATGAAAAAAAAAAAAACGATTACTGAACATTTTCATGTCGGTACCCCTTAACATATAACAAGTAGCATCGAAGAGCTTTGTTTTGACCATTAAAATATAATTTATTTACTCAGGAGTGCCATTTCAAGCACTGAATCAAAGCTGACTTCTCTTCAGTCTCGCGTGTCTCAAATTGAAGAGGGCATCAAAGCAAAGGTAAGATTATTGAAATGCTCTAGAGTTTTACGTTTGCTGTGACAATGAACTCCTTGTGTCATAATTTGTTATACATGCAACATTTTAAGCTTTCAAGCTCTAAGTTTAGAGCTTTTTATAGGGTATACCAACATGAGATTATCGATTTTCTATACACTAGCACTTGGCCTGTTTAAATTGCAGATATTATACTGGCAAGCACCTGAGCACAATAAGTAATTTACTAAAATAGCACATGTTTCTTTAGGCCAGTTTCGCTGCTGAGTATGCAGCTGTATATTAGATTCACTATGTCTTTAGGCAGAAAAACTTTTGCAGTATAATACGAGTGCGTTATATAATTGTTTCACATTTAAACTAAACTCCTTATAAAGCGAGCTGTCTTACAAAGTCACCTAAGAAGATTTTTACAGTGTCACATGCCCTCGCAGCATATGGGTAAAAAAACTAGCACTATAAATATTGCACGTTTCAGATTTACTTTGCTTTTTTTACTTTGCGTTATGAAGTTGTTTATAAGCCGGGAGCTTGTAAACAACTTTATAACTACTTGAGTGCAGTGCTGCAAGATCAATGCTGATTTGTGATAGCTGCTTAGGTTGATGAGAAATTCTTGTCGACAATACGTGTTTCAATGCATTGTAGATAGTATGGAACGCAGAATGTTTTTCTCTAGTAATCTTTCTGCATCATTGCATAGTAGGTCATTGCATCTTGAATACAGGGCATTTAAATTTACGCACCTGCTTTGTGAGATGTTCCACTTGCTTCGCCTAACATTTTCAAACCCACTGCCAGGTTATCAAAGGGTGTGTCCCAATTACTCACCATTATGCGCACAGTAGATAGCCTAATAGACGGCTAAGTGGATAGTGGCCATCTTAAGTCCCAAATTAATTCTTACATAGACCGCTGCGTGAATAGATTCAAGAAGACTGCACCAGAAACAAATACGATGCAGGCTATTTTGCTCTCCAAACTAGAGGGCAGCTCAGCGAAATGCGCGGATAGCTTTGATTTTGCTGCAATGGCTATCTGCGAACAATCAGATACTTTTCGAAGTGCTCGATGTACACTACGTTCAATATTTCACAGAAAAGAAGCTAAAGGATTAACAATTATGTTTGCTTTTCATATCTTTTTCTTGCTGATGCAAGCTGGCACCATGTCGCACAGATCTCATCCAGACGCTTTCCATTACTCACACGACTTGGGCTCAATGCTGTGTTCAAAGCTGTCAGTGCCGGCATTGCTGTTTTCTGAGTTGTCAGCTTTCTGCAGTGCTGTCAAGAACTGGAACACAGCCAGAGCACCTCGCACATCAAGTGTTTAAAATGCTGCCTCAAATAAGATCTTGCAAGTGCTTATGGCAATCTCAATCTGCCGTGCGTTTTCCAGGAAGAAGCGTTGCGGGAACGCCGGCGTCTGGCTGACAGCTATGCCAATCAGAAAATGTCTCTGCTGAAAGAGCGATCATGTGGCCGCACAGAGCAGCTCACACCCAACGCTGAGCAGCAGCTGTTTGACGACACGCGCAAGATCCAGAAACTTCGCAGAAAGCTCCAGGAAGTAACTGCCAACAAGATGAAGGTGCGTGCTCCCCAGCTCTTTTCGATTGAACTGCCGCTGCGACGTTCACTTGAAGCTGAAATGAGATATTGAGCCATGCTCCCAACTAGGGCTGCAGAAACAGACCTCTCTTCCTCCTCAAGCTGAAGAGAAGCTGCAATAACGTTCAAACTTTGCTCGACAGTTATTGGATGACAAATCAAGGAACGCACGACCGTAGAACTTTTTCATATGTTTGCCCTACGTAATAGCGGATCTTTGAATATTTCAAGGAATAGACCAGAATAGAAAACTGAGCTATCTTGAAGGTCCTTTCTAGTTATGTGCAGCGCATCACGAAAAAATCGGGAGCCCTTCCTTTAGTGGGATAATTGGAGCAAGCGAAGCTGTGATTGTGTGTGCCTGGCAAACAACTTTTTTTTATTTCTATCGCATTGGGCTATGATCTCTCCTAACCTTTTGCTTCCTCTGTGCCAAGATTCGACCTTCATCTACAAGCTTAGTTGTGCAACACTTCCGTCGCTACAAGTGACAAAGATGATCATGCATTCACGTCTAGGCAACAATGAAATGCAGTGTGGAATGACAGGTCACCCAATAAAAGATTGACTGCCATATCGGAAAAAAGCTGATCACCGACAAGCCCACGATAGAGAGGACATCAATAACTGGGGGAAAAATGCATACATATATGCATGCTGAACGCTGGGTTTTTGGTACACCACGACAACATCATTGCCGAAATCTGTAACTCATTACAAGCTTTGCTTGAAAAAAAATATGAAGCACGAAATATAGCAAAAAAGGGTATGCATTTGCATTGAGCACGTGTTCTGCATCATTCATTGTCAGTTTTCAAGTTTTCCATGAAGCGTTGCAACACAACCAAAGGTCATTCAATACGGCTTGTATTGTTACTATTTTCTGCATTCCTCCTCACCCCAATTTTTTTTTATTTAGCTCATTCAAAAGAAAGATCATCACGAATCCTTGCTGAGCAACTGCTTATCTCCAGGCATTCAAAGTCTGCAAAAAGTAAGTGTGTCTGTCTTTCTTGAGATGGGAGGATGAAGCTCCATCTAAAATATTCAGGCTGATTGGATGTATTAACGCTAACACTGTAAAAATAGGAGCCGACGAAATCTTATCTTTACTTATTGTTTGCTGTGTTTCTTGTTTGCTATTGCTCCTTTTTTTTTTTACTAATTAATGCTTTTGGTCTTAGGGTATCAGTAAATGAAATGGAATGAAATGAAATTATTGGCAGATGCAAGGTATTCTCAGGAATATTTTAAATATTCCAAGTTCTAAATTGTAACTATGTTTGTTACCAACACTGCAGTTTAGCTTTTTCCACGAAGGCACAACAAGTTTAATTTCAGTTTGTCCGCCGGTCGTCTAAGGAAAAGACTTTTGTTTCGCATGTAGGTAGTAGGTACATACTCGGCTTTAACCTCACACTTCTTCTGAATGCATGTGGCTGGTATTACCAACAGCAGCCTGCACGTGGTTAAAATATGACTGCTATGGGGGACCTGCGCTGGATAGGTGGCGCCCCAAAAAAAAGCACCTGGCGGAGAGTCTCGACGCAACTCGGCTGCTCGCGCCCAGACGACCGGCCGCAGTGTACCACTCTGAGAGCACGCTCGTGCGCCGCTGCTGCGCTTTATTTTGGAACGCACAGCTCGAAAAGCCATTGCGCCAATAATACTGTACTGTGGTTTAGAAAAATAACTTTGTCCGAAGGCTACTCTCACATAAAAAGCACTAAAGAACGGAGAGAAGCCCTGCAAAGCGGACTGCGTCTATGCATATAGTATCGAAGGGACAGTGCTGTGCCATGATGGCAGCTCCCTCATCTTCATTTTCTTGTTTCGAGCTGGGTTTTGGGCTAATGCCGGTACTGGCTGACATGCCCCCATTCATAAGTCCATTCTGCGACGACACCACGCTGCCAAAATCTCCAGTAAAAGAAAACAAAAGCAGAATAAGTGATAGCTGTGTCATTTTTTTTTTCTGGCATCGTTTGTATGCCCTGTCCGCGATATGTATGCATGGGGACGTTCATCAAGCAAACTACCGTGGCAGCATAGCATGTGTGGCGCCGCACTACTATTCTTGAGGGCGCGGAATAGATTGGCGACCACGGCGGCCGCACTTCGATGGGGGTGAAATATAAAAAGAACACCTATAAACCAAGATATATGTGTGCATTGGAGAACCCGAAGTGGTCACAATCTCGATACGCACACTATACAGAGTACCTAAAAAATTATATCTTGTTTGGTACATGAAAGCCTTGCAAGTATCGATGTTGAACAGACATCTTCATTTTAGGCTGACACAGGCAAGCGGGAAAACTGAAACTGTTGTTAGGCGAACTAAAGAACGAGCGAAAAGTAAAAAATTTTGATACTTCTCTAGAAAGGCATAAATTTCGATGTTATTTAGCCACGGCAGCTAGTGAGCAAAACGCTTACCGCATCGGCTGACTCCAGGAAACTAAGCTTCGAGTAGTCTACTGCTTTGTTTGAAACAAGAGCCTTGTCTTTCGCACAAATTAAGTTAAACAGAGGCATCTCTGCATCGAGTATCCACCACGAGATATCTTTTATAACAGCTCAGAGGCGTAGGTGAACGTGGCCCCACACAAGTCTTGTGGACAAGGCAGCTTTTCTTTACACGAGACTGTTTAAAAAAAAAAGACTACCTGCTTACCATATCATTCACTTCACGCGGTGGTGGTGGTCAGATGGATGGATGCATACAAACTTTTTTAGTCTTGATGTGCACAACTCAGAAGCTCAGCGGACCACATGAAAAAAAAAAAAGTTTATATAGGCCGTATGTTGCATAATACGCTCATTTTATTTCCGGCAAAACGCCGTTCAAACTCTACTCTCTGACCCTGGTTTCCACTAGTGGCTGTCTTCACTATTGAATAAATATAAAAGACACGCGCCGTTCAGTTTAAAAACGAGCTCGACAGCACTAGACAGGAGAGCGAGAGCAAAATTTTGCTCGCCTGACCGCTTGGATGCAACGCTCTCTCCTTTTCTACGTTCACCCACTTTTTATATATGACTGCACTAAAATACGCAGCAGTACCGCCAGTGCCCTTTGGTTTTGTCATGGCGATGCACGCACGCACCGCCTCTATTAGCCGCCACTCTAGTCTGCGGGAGCAGCTGAGAAGTGCGCGCTCTCACCGCGAGGGTGGTCGTGAAAACTCCAGCGCTGGTTCCCTATAATAGTACCTACTTTTCGTTCATGGTTCACTGGTTCATTCTTGCTCATTAATTTTCACACCAAATTCGAACTGGACTGTCTTGTAGGAAAGGGAAACCCTTGAAGACAAGAAGGCAGCTCTGGAAAGGGAGCTTGAGCTGTCAAAGACAAGACTGGCTGCCTTCAATGAAACAACGAAGGCATTAGAAAGCCAAATAGCTGGTAGGTTTATCAGCTTTAACAAGTTGCGTTCAATATGAATTTGAAGAGCTGTACATCATTTTTATAACTGGTAGTATTTCAGCTGGTATTAGATTCATATCTTCACGCAATTACACAGTCTTGATGTGAGAAAATGCGGAGTCAAATGAAGCAACGGGCTGGTCAAGAGTCAAAGGAAACAGATGCAGACAAGACATGCCCATGTTATCCGTTTTTTTTTGTTTTTTTGTTTTGGATGATCGTGAGTCTTGATGGCCGTTGTGCAGCATAAGTGTACAGCAACTATCTTGAACTCAAGATCATTCTTTCTTATAATTATTTTAAAAGTTCACATGAAAGAGACTTTCCTTTTGCAAGTTTTTGTGTGCTTGCTCAAACTGATGCAAGACCTAAGCACATACCCATATGCCCTCGTGTTGGCAACTTTTGTCATTGAATCTCATTAGGATGATGAGTGTGGTCACATGCTGACGTTCCAATGGAAATTGCATTGCGTATGTGTATATTTAACATCGTAAACAACATAGACAATTATATCTGTAAGTAGTATCAGACTGCAGACAAGATAGTTCATCATGTCGCTAGCATATATACAGTTAGATCTCATTTTAATAAAACGGATTATAACAAACTAGTTGGAAAACAATGTAATAGTGTTTCCCTTTCGAACTGCCATAGCAATATATAGGTTCAGTGGGTTAATGCGACAAGTACTAACAGCAACATTCAGATGCGCCCGCAACAGGAGATATGCAAAAAGTTGTGTATTCTCTCCTATAGGCTGAACACGCAACTTTCAATGAAAAGTCTCAGTATGTGATATCTCTGGGGGCCCACACAGTTATTTGTCTAGTTAAGAGGGTTATGCATTATTTTTGCGAGGTTTTGCAGGACAAAACTACATTACAATCACGGGTCTTGCCATAGTGGAAAATTAACTGGCGCTACTTTTAAGACAAGGACGAAAAACACGAGACACAGACAAGTGCACTTACGGGTCATGGATTAATAAAACGGAAATTTACCATGGGGCCATTGGCCTGTTGACTTTTGTCGACAGGAATATGTGTGCTTTGTCCAACTGCTGAATGAAAGTTTTACGGGAAACTTCCAGAGCTTGAAAGCGATTCCAATGCCACATCTCGGATATACGAACTGGAGCGAACTGTTCAAGAAATGTCTGAGGAGAAAGCACGCAGTGAAGAAGACTTGCAAGCTGCATCGAAAGAAATGGCGATTCTTCTACTAAAGCGGACAAATACAAAGGCTACGGTGCGTATAGCAAGTTATTCATGGCCGGTGCTCTCTAATCAATTGTTGCTGCACTGTACTTAACTGGCATATCATTACCATGCAGAACTTTGCTTTGACAATTCTTTTTCACAGCTTACCCGTACTGTGGTGCCCTTCTAGCAGCATTGCATAAATGAGAACTTGTGCATGGTAAGGCATCTTTGTGATGGAACACTTCAAGTGAGGAAAGATTGGACAGACTGGGAAGTCTTGCTTTTTGTGCCCATCTATCTGTCTCGCTAACAGAACTTTGTTCCCATGGTGTTTCACTTTCCTTGTTTGGTTTCTTAAAAATGACCGGCAAGATGCAGAAAAAATGACTACTGTGCAGTGCCGATTCACCAAACACGTAGCCAGAAATTTTTTTCGCAGAGGGGGGGGGGGGGTCATAACCTTGATTTCGGGAGGCCGCCTTTTAAGATGGCCATTTTTCACTCTCTATGCAAGGGCGAAAAAAAATTTGGGGAGGTGGGGGGGAGGGCACATGCTCGGTTTGCTAATTCCTGGCCATGCCCCTGTGATTCACCACTGACGTAAATGATGTTTCTAACTATATATGTCTCTGAAGGAAAGAAATTCCTCAAAAGTGAAATACACGAAAGGAATGCTTCAGCCCTATAATATTTTTCATTGATCTTGCCGTACGTCGTCCTCCTGTGTAGCCATATGGCATTGAACTCACCGAATCAATTTAGTTGGATAAATTATTGTTCAAGAACTCTGTTGCACTTGACTTCCAGTCCATAGTTTAATTGTTAAAAGAAAAGCTAAAGCTCGGTGTCTCATTTCTAAATTTCTCACTGGAGCACTGCTGCCTCAGAATTTCTGTGACGTCACTTTATTGAAATGTCTTTTTTTTTCATATTTTGGTCACATTGGTTAAATAAAATTTCCCTGGACATGCCAAGTTGAGTGGTTGGCTGCCTCAGAACACATCTTCATTCACTTTGTCAATGCAATTAACTCATTTCTTTTCACTGCAAACATGAATAGAGACACAAGTTTTAATGTAGTACGTGCTCGTCAATCAACGTGTATGCATCGTCCTTCATGTGTATGCTGTTACGAATGGTTCGCCTAGTAGTGAGGCCCAAAGTGAATTTAGTGTTGTTAATTTTCTCTTTCTGCCATGCCAATCTGCAGCTAAAAGAAATCAAGAAGAAGGCCTCCATGTTCGGTATCGTCTCCAAGAATTTGAACACATACCGCAGCATGGGGCAGTCCGAGGTATGCAAGTGGCACCAATACACCCAGTGTCTAACCTTTGGTTGTTGGCTTTTACTCGCACTTTCGAGATTCAAGCATCGTAGGTTGCATTCGGTACCAATTAAATGTAACTGCATCAACTTACTAATCTTATTTCCCACTCACCTACTGAAAACTATATTGAATTTCATCCATAACCTTAAAGAGGCTTTGCAGCACTATTCTGAGTAGTCATAGAAAGGCTTTGTGGAAGAAGTTTCGCCAAAAGAACAACTTGAAACTGTGCTCCTAGTGCAAAGCAGTGTCATTATGTTAGCGCATTTTCTAAGCTTGTGCAAATATTAAACTTCAGGTTCGATGCAAATAGTGATTTGGTTCAAATAACTACAACCGAATTTGTATAGTAGTATATATCACATAAAAAATATTATGAAGAAAAATGAGCATATTTTTTTTTACCCGACTAGCCTGCACAATATATACATATATTTTTTCATATTGAAGCAAAGCATGTGCAAATGTCACTTTGTGTTTGATTGAAGAAAGTGGAAGGAACATAGAATTGTAGGAAGACTTTATTTTTGGCAGAATGCCGAAAATAAAGTCCTCCTACATTTCGGCAGAATGCCGAAAATAAAGTGTACATCACTTAGAGCACAAAAGCTGGCATAAAAAGCTTTTGAACTTAAAAAAATTATAGTTTGATGCGAGGGTACTATATTCATTTAACCTTCAGGTGAGGCTACAAGGCCGCCTGTATTTTTTTTAAAGATGTATTCATAAGGTTCGTTCGATTCACCTGCACCAACCCAAACTGGTTCACAGCTGTGCACGCGAAGTTCACAAATTGTGCAGCGCGACTTCAGTGGTGCAGGCACAGTGCGACACCCTAAACGAGTGACGATGTGCCAAAAAGATGCTGGGCTCATTTATGTTTGCTTAGTTTACGTCGTTCAGCAAACACTGACCGATAGAAAACCGCACATGCATACAGTTTATGAGGCGCAAACATCTTCACAAAACACGTTGCATTAGTGGAGGCGAGTATGGCGATTACGGCAAAGTGCTGCGTCATCTGCTCAGCTGCACACATGGCTGCACCAAGCCGGCACCGTCAGCGTGGGAGGTGCAAGAAAAACGTGAACCAGTGCTGCACCTCTTTTGCACCTTTCAAAACGAATGGTAGGGTTCAGAGGTCGTCAATGCTGCACTACTGAAACGAATGGCAAGGTGCAGCGCCTTGTGAACTGGTTCATGTGGTGCAGGCGAATCGAACGGACCTATAGTGTAGCACTTCTCCACTGAAGAGAACCCACCTTCACAAGAGGTTACATGTGGACTTGTATTCATCTCTTTGTTTAAAATTTTTTGAAACTTCCAATTATTCAAATTTAAATCAAAGCAAATTCGAACACATTAATATTCGTTCAAATATTTGAAGCACTCGAATATTTACACAAGCCTAGTGTTTTCTCATTAAATAAACTTGGTGTTCGCAAGCGATGCGGCCTCTTAATTTATGGCA
The DNA here is from genome assembly GCA_013436015.1 of Rhipicephalus annulatus. Classification (NCBI taxonomy): domain Eukaryota; kingdom Metazoa; phylum Arthropoda; class Arachnida; order Ixodida; family Ixodidae; genus Rhipicephalus; species Rhipicephalus annulatus. The sequence goes on from WOVY01003112.1 coordinate 297,543, forward strand.
GCATGTATAAGGTTCAGTATTACAAAGATGGTAGTGGTAGTAAAACTTTATACACCCAAAAAACGGTCCCGAAAAACACCCAACTGCTCATCAAGGTTCAAAGGGCCCTTTCCACATCGGGACTGGGAGCCTTAGTCTCACTGCTGCTTCGCGGGCCTTCTAGACAGCCCAGAAACGGTGATGTTGACATGTACATCATTGGATACGAGCGCATGGAATATTCAGAGTGGTCACATTTCCTTGGAACTACCGTATTTGATGCATTTTTTTGTTGTCCTTAGCCAGAAATAGTGAAACGCTGATGGGTTGTTGCAAGATGGCCACACGTGACATCTGCACTTCAATTTCTTTCAGCTAAGCATTCCATTTCTCTCGAGTTTAGATTCGATGTATCTTGAAATCATGGCAGTAGGCTAGAGGTCAGAAGTTTAGGTACTATATCTATAAAGTGGGCATATGACTCAAACGAATGAGATTTTCAAATAGTGCGATGTGATATTTTGTGACTGCATCACTTGTGCTTTTTTCCATGTCCTGCTTATAGTGACATAAATAAAGTGGAAAGGAATGACAGGATAGTTAATGCATGTATTTTGACACGTTTCAGATGTATTCTTCAGAACATTTAGCTTGTTTTGGTCTCTCTTTATTAGAGGAGCCTAACTGCATATTAAATTTTTATTCGAGGTGCCAAATGTTTGTTTACCGATGGCTCAAAGTATTTATTGCTGCTGAAAATTGTTTAATTACTCGTTGCGGGAAACCTTAAGCAATGCAATTTCGACACTTGCACTTGTACTTGTTTCATTGAGTAGCTTGGCCAGTGTAGCGATTTCGCGTGAAATGGCACCGGTCCGAATTCCTGCGGCCACTCCGCAGCTCGATCACGAACGGCAGCGTCTGCAGAAGAGGATTGACAGGATGAACCCACCTGACCTCCTGGCTGGCAGACTTCATGACGAAGCCTCCAAGATGCTGAATGAGGTGCAAAAGGGTCTGGAGGATGTGGACGCAACCCGTAATGTACGTACAGTCACATTGTGTCGAAGCTTGTTTGCTTTACAACTCCAGCCATATGCCATATGTTTGTCGTTAGCCTGACTCTACAGTGGCGCATTAAACATTGACGATGAGAACTGTGTAAATTGTCCTTATGTCCTCTCCCCCCCCCACCTTCCCCCTTTTTTAATTGTTTGTACTGATATTTGTTAGTTGCCAAGGAACGAAGCAATTGTCCCTGCATCAAATGCATTGTGCCAACATAAAAGGATGTTGGACACAGGCTTCAGTTGAAATTTAGAGCCTTTTCTTATTATTGTGTGCATTCATGTGTGTCTGTGTAGAGGTGAATGCATGTTCACAGCCTTTTTTGTCCACGTATGCAAAATAACAAATGCTTCTGGATAATGACCAACAAGCATTCACACAGTCAGGCAGCTTTGAGAATACTCCGTAGCTTCACTGTTTGAAAAGCCCTTAACAAGGCTTTCAATTCAAGCTAGTGTTAGTAAAATAAAAAAAGAGTTTCACTGCATTGTTCACATGCAACTGTGCGGTCTCTGTGTCTGTCTAATCACACAGAATCGGCACGTTCGCTTGCTGGCTAAGGGCCAGCGAAGCTAAGCGACTGGCCGAGCCACGTGTTTATGTTTGCATGCCTAGAATATGCTGCTTAATGTGTGCATTTTTGCTAGTGGAAAAAATATTGCGGCTGTGAGTGAACAAATGCTTGCTTTTTGGAGGTTGCCCCACTGCGGTGGTATGGTGGTTACGGCGCTCAGCTGCTGACCCAGAGGTCGCGGGATCGAATCCCAGCTGCGGCGGCTGCATTTTCAATGAAGGCGAAAATGCTTGAGGCCTGTGTGCTCAAATTTGGGTGCACGTTAAGAACCCCAGGTGGTCGAAATTTTCGGAGCCCTCCACTATGGCGTCTCTCATAATCATACGGTGTTTTTGTGACCTTAAACCCCACATACTATTACAAAGGTAGGTGAAGCAGACAAAAGCAGGAATAGCTAAAGGAAAAAGGACGCACGGCTGCATTTTGCATCCTTTTTGCCATCTGTGTTTGCACATTTTATCTACCTTTAGAGGCAAACACCTTACTGCTCTTGCTAAGTGAATTCAGTCACACTGTGGAGTTGTAAGTTAAGATCTTAAATCTAACATCTGTGCATAATGCTTGCTCACTAAAGCAGTGTACCTTCATTGGAGTTAAACTAAATTGCGGTGTGTCTATCTTTTGCTTCTAAGGACCTACTTGGTTCTCCTTTATTTATTTATTTTTTGCCCCCCTCCTCGCACGCTTTCTATTTTTTGACCTCCACCACGCTTGAGATGCTCGTTGAATAGTAAAGAAGATGCACAGAGCTCTGCAATCAGTGCCGTTGCTCCGGTGTGAAGCTCGACATAGTGTGGTCAATGCTGGGAGCTAAAATGGCTGCTTGAGACTGTCTGTAGACACCAATATTAGAGCCTCAATTATTGAATTCCCAGTTTTACTTGGCGGTGGCCCTGGGTAACTGTGAAAGCTGGAACTCCAAAGATGTGCCCTATCCGCTGCAGCAACCGTGACCGTAGAAGCCACTCAGTGATTAGCATCAAGTGCACATTGCAACTACTGCATTGCAGTATTAACAATACAGTGCTTCAAAAAATGAGGATGCAGGTTCAATAGGTACCTAAGGCAAGAAAATTCAAAGTGAACCGCAATACTGTTGCGAACAATGGCTCGTTATGTGTGAGTTTGAATGTGCCTCTTCAAGTTGTATAGAATTATAACCTTTTGTTTTTTTACTAAGTGCTTTTAAAAACTTCAGTAACGAAGAATTTATTAAAACCCAATTAGTGCTTCATTATTAGGACACCCACTTTGTATTGTCCTCTATGCAGACAGCTGAGGAACTGACAGGCAGCCAAAGGGATCAACAGTTCTGGAACATTGAGTTTACTCTGAAGCAAGTATGCAAACATTTCATGGATTTTTTCAAGAGGTTTGTGCCTAAAGGCCAGGCCATGATGGTGGTCAACACCGAGAAGACAAATAAACAGGTGAGTATCTTGAAATGACTCATTATTGTTTTGTGAATGTAGCTCGCAAGTGAGATCTCATCATGGATTCTCTGCAAGCACCTGTCGTGGCAGCCAAATTGTGCTTACCGTGGCTTACCGTAAAAAAAGAATTGCTGACTCACAATGTCATTATTGGCAGTGCTTGCTGAAGCTGACACCGTCTTAACCCTTTAATGCCTGAATTATGAAAGTGCCGAACAAAATAAAAATTGTTTTCATTTTTCAACTTTATATGGTAGCCTATGAATGATTCTGCAGTTAAATTTTTAAATGCAACTTTAATGCATACCTTTATGTACGTCGCAAATTCTCCGTATGCCACAGAAGCGAAGACCTTGCAAGAAAAAACATACTTCATAACTGTGTAACATGTTCTGTGCCACCTCTTAGGTGCATGGAGACCAAATAAACAAAATTATCAAAAATAGGACCCAAGCAAGAAAGAACAGAGAAATGAGAGCTGTTGCATGCGCTTTACGCTGTCCACCACCGTCTACAAAACAATTGGTTCTCGCATAAAATACCTTAGACGAGGCAGCGCTAGATCTTTCACGCTGAGGGCTACATTCCCCATGAGTACTTGGCAGCTGGCATCAAAGGCAGTATGCATTTCGTAACTTGCTTGCTTGAAGTTTTTCGGTATGTCGCAAATTCGCGACACTCGCCAGCAAAGGGTTAAGGAGCCCTGCTATACTCTTCCTAGTAATCATTGGAGGGATTCATTAAAAGGGCCCTGAAACACTTTAAAAAGTAACTATGGCATGAATTCACTGGAAGAGCTTATACCCTCACGAATTCAACGCTGCAAAAATTTTCAGAATTCGTCCAGTGCGAGTAGAGTTACAAAGGTTTGTGGCATGGCTGCAATTGCATTCTTTCTTCTCTCCTCCCGATGAAAGCGCTGGAAGCTAAGCAGGGAAGGATGGCAGGGCCACAAAAAAAACGTCAGTACGGTTCACGACCTCAAGCACTTTTTTTTCTCTAGCAACCACAACATGTACAGACGCCGCGGTGATTTTCAACGACTCACAAGCCGCCTGCAGGAATTTTGCTAAGGGCCGTATCTCAGCCAATGCCATCGATATTTTAAAACGGTGAAGCACTCCACTCCCATACACTTGTATATTATGGGTGCCAGCACACGAGGGTCTGCAGGGAAATGAAGCGGCCCACGCCACTGCCCGCGAGCACATCAGCCGGGCTGCCCCCTACCCACAGGACATTCGACCCGTCGCTGAAGAGATGGAAGTTGTTCAAAACACCTACTCGTCGTTACTCCAGCATTACAGGCTGGAGCGACGAGTATACCCTCCACCACACCCAAAACTGACAAAAGAGGAAAGCGTAATACTGAGACGCCTGCAAAGCAGCACATACACACATGGGGCCCTAATGCACTGTCTCTACCCAACGAGATATAGCTCTATGTGCCCGCTTTGCAACGTACCGGATACCCTGGCACACTTGCTTCTTGCATGCCAGTGTATTGCCAGACGCAATCTGCAACAACGCACGACTGATAATGAAGCAGGACGAACGAACGAAGACCTAACTGAAACGAGAGGCGAAGCTCGCCCTCCGGGACCTGGAAGACCAACAACAACTCGTCGCCAGGGCCAAGAGGGCAGTAGAAGCCAGAGGGTTCCTGGACAAAGGAGCCCTCCCACCTCAGGGTGACACCGGGCATTGCTCGGGGAACTGTTTCAAAATAAATGTTTACTTCTCTCTCTCTCGAATGTGCGGCTTTTTTAGTGTGATCGCACGCGCACGCGTGGACAAGTAGCGGCCTCCCACTGCGATCTCTGTAACGAGCGAGCGCGCTATGTTCAAATCAGCCAATGGCTGATAAATGGGTCGTTGATGTGTGATTTTTGGGCATATAACGTGATTTGTCGAGACAAGAGAAAGCAATTTTTAGCTGACTTGATCATTTATTGTGAATGCCAGGCCGCATGCTGTGCTATAACATTTGGCTCTCGCGTGTTGTTGGAAGCCTTCACTACCTATCTACTACCGAGAAATTGATTTCTCTTCTCTTGACAAATGATGGGGGAAGCTCAAAAATCACTCCTAGAAGGCCTTCTATCAGCCATTGGTCGATTTGAACATGGCACGCTAGGTCGTTACAGGGGTCATTTTGAGAGGCTGCCACTTGTCCATGCGTGCGCGCGCAATCACACTGAAAAAGCAGCAGACAAAAAGGAAAAATGCTCATGGTGACGAGGTGCACGTGACGTATTTTCTTTGTCTATGCCATCCCTTCCTCTTTAGCTTCTAGAGCTTTCGTTGGGACGAGAGAAGAGAGAATGCGATTGCAGCGTGCGACAAATCTTTGCAACTCAGCTCGTTGAATTCGTGAGGCCATAACCAATTTTAGTGGATCCATTGCATAGTTACTTAAAAAAGGTGTTTCAGGGCCCCTTTAATTCAACGCTGCATCTCCCGCATCTGTACGTGGTCTGTAAAGTGGAGTGGGTAAGAAAAATACTAACCATAAGAAATGTGTATGTATGGTGCAGCAAACAGGCCTGCAGGGATGGCGTGAGCTGAGTAGGCGATGCGCTGTACACATCTAGTCGGAAGATGATCAGCTCCACATGGCCGTACCAGAGAACACTGCTGTACCGCGTGTTTTTGCTTAGTAGCAGATTGCTATGCAAAAACACACATGTTGGGTAATCCGTTACTCTCCATTCTGTCAGTACATCAGTCACTGCGTATCCCTAACCCCAAACAGTTAAACCCCTGTATAACAGACATGTACCAGGTAGCAATTCCTGTCTTTTACATGAGGTGTCTCTCATAAGCAGGCTACCACGTATGTATTTTCTTATCAACCTCTATTTCAATGTATGCACACTGATGCCTCTGTACCCATTTGTTTCTTATATCAGTCTCTCTTAAAGAATGATTCAACAGTAATAGTTTTAAATGCTCCATAGCTTCAACCACTACGCTCTATAGCACAGTCAAGTGAGTGCTAGAATCTTGTTTTGCACATCAGCAAAATAAAATGAAAAGGTTTGTGGTAGTTACTTTAGGCAATACAGTAGACTCTTTTTAAACAAAACCTGAAGGGTCCACGAAAATGTGTTTCCTTTAAGAGATGTTTCATTTACTGACAGATAGACAGGGGTACAACATTAAAGCACAAAACCAAGCATATTAGTTGCAGTTGTTCCATTTAAGCAGCAATTTCATTTAATAGGAGTCTACTGTATTGCTGTGGCATTGTGTCTATTTCTATGTTGGTGGCAATGGCACACATTAGGAGAAGCAATATTTACTTGGTGGTTAATGCGTATTACTGCTTAGGTTGCAGTTATGGAGTGCTCCTGACAGGTACATAATAACAGGGTTTCACTGTACATTTAACCCTATTCTTGTTTCATTATTCAATTATTATTTTTCTACAAACATGAACACAAAGGCAGATGCAAAGCCATAAGTAAACAATGTAGGCAGGTGCATCATGGTGAAAATAACAAAAATAATGTGTGCCACTTATTTAAAGCTTTTATCTTGGAATTCAGGTTGAGCAGCATGCATGACCTCTCTCGCAGGGGGAAGAGGAACCCGCAAGGCAACAGAGATGCATAGGCATCGAGTTTCTGGTAACGTGTTTTGAGCATGCATTGTGCTTGTTTTTTGTTGTTGTTGTTGTTGTTAGACGAGTGATAGTTCAAAGGATATATGTCATGGTAGATGTGAAGAAAGGTACAAATATAATGTGCCACAATTGTGTTTTCATTTGCCTTCGTGTTGTGTGGCACTTTGACTTCGTGGCATGTAAAAGAACAACATTTAAAATGCCAGGTGATTAAAGCCGTGGTAGAAAATGTGACATTGCAGACATACTGGTTGTTGGCATAGGCATCACAGAGTGACAATGTTAAATTTGGTCAAATAGAAACGAATGGCTTGAATAGTATATATTACATATTGTAAAGATTAACAAGCACATTTTTTATGATCAAACTAACCCACACAATATTTTTTAAAATTAGAGCAAGGCACACGCGAATATCTTTTCAGTTTGAAGTGAAGTAGAAGCAAGTTTGAGTAATAACTTAATAACTTAACAAGTCTTAGAGCAATATCTTACATTGTAATGCATATAAGCTTATACAACAGGCTTTTAAACTTAAAAATTCATTACGGTAATTCATGTAAGCAAAACATTCCGTTAACATAGATGTGAAACTTTGCGACAGTGCAAATTTTTCTTGGGAGGTGTTTTCATGGCATAGCATTTTTAGACTGCAGTGAAGGCATTTTTACAGGAAATTTACATCTAGCATATTTGTTTATTTTAAATACCTCAATATTTTACATAATTTAAGTTCATGTATGGGCAAATTCAAATCCTTAAATTTAAAGTGCTTGAATCTTCCCACATGCCTACTCGACATAATTTTTATCCTTAATTTCGACGATCCCTATTCATTTTTGCAACAGGCATCTTTCAGCTCACGCAACATTCTCCAGTCTGTGGAGTGCTTCTCTGGGGGCCAGCAGACCGTGGTGGCCCTGTGTTTCATCCTGGCCCTCCAGAAGTGCGATCCCGCACCTTTCTACATTTTCGACGAAGTGGACGCCTACTTGGATACAGAGCATCGGCAGTGCCTCGCTGGTGAGTGCATCCATCCCGGTTTCTTGCAACGTAACACCATAGACGGGGACAGCACATCTCGGGCAGTGGACAGGCTACAGGATCAGGGATTCCGCACATTCGAGCTACTTCGCAGTACAGCAACATGCAGCTGATTTTGGTCTTGTTTGTTTGCTTGCATCGTTAAGGCGTTTAGAAAGAAATATTATATGAAAAAATATTAATGGCAGGCAGAGGCTCAGTGTCGCATTGCGAGTGTATATTTTTTGGAGAGCTAGACGCCATTTTCACAACTGTACGCTCACCCACACACATCAGAAGCTAAGCTTACTTTGGGTAATGAGCATGCTGTCTAAAAAATGAAAAATGCTGTGTAAAAAATGAAAATTAGAAAAAGCTTTCTTGTAAAGTGAGCACTAAATTTATTTACTAATGGCTTCTGGCTAATGTTTGAGTCTCACAACTAAAGCAGTATTTATTTCAGCAAAGCAAATGGGAAAATTATCAAAAAACTTAGTAGCAGGCATGCGTTTCAGTTCTGTTGCTTTTACAGTACTGCCAAGAAACGTTCTGCCCGAGTATTGTCATGGTATTTTTGTTTTCATCAAGCCTCATTCATAAATCAGGTTGAAGCTGGCTGCTCTGAGACACCACAATTTAGAAGGTGGGTTATGCCACACTTGGCTGTAGAATTTTGTTGAGAACAGCTGCAGTGGTTCGGTGGGTACAACATTTTTCTTATTAACATGCAACTACAATTTTTGACCTGGCTACAGTGATGCCATTGCAATAGGGGAAAACGGCAAAAACTGACCGCATGCTCTTATAGATTGAGGTGGGAAAAAAAATTCTAAGGTATTTATAAATAAAACTCGGAGCTCTCTTCTTCACGGCATTTTTCATAGTCACAGTGCTACTTTCACAAATTGAGCACTAGTACATTTTGTTAGCCCCGCAACTTTTTTTCAGGGAAGTCAGAAAAAGCTGCGGATCCATATTCGATGCTACTGAAAACGTGCAAGCCAAACATCATAGCACGGCATGTGGCCTGGAATCAACAATTAATTCTCAAAGTCAGCCAGAAATCGCACTCTCTTATCTTGACAAATGATGCTGCACACACGAATGACGATGGCATATACTCTAAAGTTCACAGTAATTCACTGATTTTAGCATCGTGTGCTGCGTAGTCCCCGCAGCTGCCACAGGATGTGACAACGTGCCTGCGCTTGCACTAGTTATCACACTGAAAGAGTAAGCTGCATGTAAAAAAACAGTTCTCAAGGTCAACACGTGCTGACGAACGGGCATAGCTTCTTGCCCATTGTCCGTTCCCCCCTGCATATCCTTCAGCACGCTAACTTATACGAAAGGAGAGAGAAAGCTCTTAAAGCGTGCGACGAATCCCTGTAACTCTTCTCGTACCTGACGGATGCTGAAGATTTTCTGCGGCAGTGGATTCATGAGGCCACAAACTTCTTTAAAGGGACGCTAGAGAGAAAAATATTTTTTGCATATAAGTATAGTATGATTCCACAATCCCCAAAATGCCGCTTTTATCACGAGACAATGCCTGGTAAGCGAGCAAACATGCGAAAAAAAATGCAGGAGGTTAGGCCACTTTGAGATTCCCGTACCAAACACTGTGGCGTCATGGATTTCAGCAGTGTCTACTAGGTTCTACATAGTTCCTTATTGGTAAGAATGAAGTACATTGTTATTTGTGGGGGCAATAGACCTAACATATGTATTTCACAAAATTTCATCGAGCCAATGTCGTAAAAATACAACAAATAATTTTTGAAATCAGTGACATATGTGCGGAAATGTCAGCACCAAATAAAAATGAAACTTTTAATGTCAATTTTCTTCTCTAATAATGAACTTATGATGGTAAAGCTTACAACATTAGAGTTCTCAGAGCACGGTTTATTAATCTAAACCAAGTAATTGTTTTACTTTAGTGTCCTTCTCATGAAACCACTCGATGGTTGCTGGGGAAAGTGTTGCAATGCACTTTTAATATCTGCCACAGTCTGAACAGAAACCAATTCTTTATGCAGTAAAGCAAGAAATGTTACTCCTGTCATGACGTGCCTAAATCCTGCACAACAGCTCTGGTGAATGGGTTGTATCGAACACACAGTAAAGAAGTTGTTAAGTGTGGTTCGAGTTAGATGGCTGTTGATAATTCTCAAAATTTTATGGTGTGATGTTGTGCATTTTATGTCATAAATCCATGTTACTATAATTGCGGAGTCGTCTAGTGCATCTGGCCGTGATACAGCAAATAGCACCTTCGACACATAGACAAGATACTGCAATACACAATGTTCAAAACATGGCTGTCATAAAAGTGTTTCTGGGATCATCAATTCCTCGAAGAAGCTTCAATTTCTCCATTTTTCAATTCCGTTTCTCTGAGGACTTGATTAGATCTGCTGTGCTTATTTAATCCTGTTATGCCTTCTCATAATCTATGAAAGTTATGCATAAGGGTTGGTTGTATTTCGCGTATTTCTCCTTCAAAAATGTTTTTCTCCTTTAAAACAAAAGTGACTTCGATTAAACTTTCTGTGAACAAAGTCGATATGATTATCAATCGTATGCGCTTTTCTCCTGATATTTTTCTTGGACCACCGTAGCTACTGCGGACTTTTCAACGTAGACCAAAGTGGCATTTCTGCCAAGTTCAGGATTTTATTTTAGAGTCTATGCGCCACACACCGGAAAAACAAAAATATTTGTCAATAGTACTATAATGGAGAGTTTAATGGAATTAATTTCTGCATTCTATAGATGGTCATGTTTTATAGAAAATTTTTCAAAAACACTACAATTTGCTCAGTTTGTGTATGCTCTAAAGAGTGAAAGTTTCGAAGCTATCATGAGGAACTGCAACATAATAAGAGCATGTTGCTCTAAAAATGACAAACAAGCAAATATTGAAAGAATGCACGAAACGGTTCATTTATAGAGAATATTTTTTCGTACCTGGTTTTCCACCATTTCGTGAATTTTAAATGGTGGTCGCAGGCACAAATATTTCTTGCTGCTCGATATAGCTTAGAAAAATACTTAACAAAACACCATAAATGTGTAATTTTCTCTAACCATTGATGGAAATTTATTTATGGCGAGTGCCCCGGTTGGGACAGTTGGTGTGAAATGACCGACATATAACAGCTGCATCTTGCCGATGCTTACCTACGGAGCAGAAACCTGGAGGCTTACAAAAAAGGTTCAGCTTAAATTGAGCACGACGCAGCGAGCGATGAAAATGAAAATCATAGGTGCAGCCTTAAGGGACAAGAAGAGAGCAGAGTGGGTCAGGGAACAAACCGGGGTTAAGCATATCATAGTTGAAATCAAAAAGAAATGGGCATGGTCCGCACACGTAGCACGTAGGCAGGATAACAGCTGGTCATTCAAGCTTAACTGACTGGATTCTCAGGGAAGGCAAACAGCACGAAGGGGAGACAGAAACTTAGGTGGCCTGATGAGATTAAAAAGTTTGCAAGTATAGCGTGGCAGCAGAAAGCATGAGACTTGGTTGATTGGCAGATCATGGAAAGTTCTTTACCCTGTAGTGGGCGTGGTCAAGTTGATGATAATTTTACATGTGCATTTTTTTCTTTCTCTCTCTCTCTCTCTCTCTCACACTGCGCAGATATCCTAGAGGAGCTGAGCTCCGAAAGCCAGTTTATTTGCACGACCTTCAGGCCAGAGCTCGCTTTGAAAGGCAAAGTTTTCAAGGTCACCCATCATGAAGGAGTGAGTAGTCCTTTGTTCCATATTTCTTACATGTTATTTCTTACATGTTACATTATGGGATGTCTTGCTGTCAATTACAAACGAAACTTTGTGTTTTATTTCAATACAAAATTCTTTTTCTGTTTGACAATGCAAGTTAAATGTGACTTATTGCGATAAAGAACAATCTTGTGTACTGTGGTATGTGCCATTAATTCATAAAGTCAGAATACATGGTTAAAAATCAAACATGTAATTAAAAAAAAAATCAATGCACTTCTGAACATACATTATTCAATTCTTTATAAAGCTATGTGCAAATACTATGTCGATGTAAAAAAAAAAATCTAGAGAGAAACTTAAGCTTCGCTTTCAAGAGCGGCATGTGATATCGTAATTGGACCCCTTTCGCATCACGTTCTAATATTTTTGGCAGACTTTGCTTCTTTGTGGGCATCTAAACCATGCCACAAGAACAGGAACGTCTGTGCACTTAAGTAGTCTACTGGAACATGAGGGCATCTTCCAGCAACCCTCAGTTACATCAGCTTATAAGTACGAATAGCTAGGTTATATTTCATTGCATGGTTAATGTGGGGAATAATAATACTGCACCATTTCCTCAATGTGACTGCCCATGAGGGAATTGCTGTGGTTTCTTCAAGAAAACAGACTGATTGACAAGTTATTACTAGTTTTTATCTCATACAATGTTAGTGTGTTGCTTTTAGACAATGCTATTGTCATGATTTTGTAGTGTAGTTACAGTCTCTGTTCTCATCTTTCATTCTTTTGCGCACCCTTCTTAAGTGCGAGGTGACCAACTAGAGTACTAGAGTCCTTCCTAGTTCAGTTTCTTGTCTTTTCTTTATCTATCTCTCTCTCCCGGTAAAATTTGTAATATCATCGTACCATTTACACTGACGCTAGCTTAGACTCTTCATTTCTTTAGCACCATTTCTCCTTCATTAATATAATGGAAGTAAAGAAGAATGATTATTACAATGAATTCAGTTTCACTACATAAAATAAAATGAGCCATCACTTAGTCGCTTGTTAATACTATTGTATTAATCTTTGTTAGGTTGACTGTTAGATGCAACCCAGCAATCTGATTATGTGAATGGACCCGTGGATTGAGAGTACTGCACATAATGGCCATTTCTAAATTAAAAACATTAAAGTTAGGATAAGCCTGGGGTGAAATGTAAAAATTTCCATGTGTTAAGAGTTAGACACATGTCAAAGAGTCCTGTGTGTTCAAAATGAATCTGATATTCCCCAACACGAGTGTCAAACATTATAACGTGGTGTTGGTGTGTGAAACCCTGAAATTTGATTCAGTTATTTGCCTGTGTGTTTGTTTCAGACAAGCAGCGTCAGAGAAACGACCCAAGAGGAGGTACTACGTATGGTCCAGGCTGCACAAGAACTTTGAAGGTTGCCCGAAAGCATGAACTAGAAAGTTGCTGCTAGTCATTGTTGCTACTCTCTCTTTAACTGTCTACATTTTGACAAAAACTTCATGTCTTGCTGTTTATGTATGTGGTCTTCATTTAAGGCAATGTACCTACATATTTACTTACTCTTCTTACTTACTCGTCTTCCAATGTGATAATCCATGTTGTCACAATTATGACATAGCAAATGCTCTGTATGTAAAGAGCCTCTACTCTCTTTTTAACTGTGTTTTGACAAAAGATTCATGTCTGGCTGTTTATGTTTGTGGTCTCCATATAAGGAAACGTACCTCCATATTTACTTAGCTCTTCTTCTTGCGTGATCGTCCATGTTGTTACATTTACGACATAGCAAATGCTCTGTATGTTACGTACCTCAATATTTATTTACTCGTCTTTCTTTGTGATCGTCTATATTGTTACATTTATGACAGAGCAAATTCTCTGTATGTAAAGAGCCTCTACTCTCTTTTTAACTGTGTTTTGACAAAAGATTCATGTCTGGCTGTTTATGTTTGTGGTCTCCATATAAGGAAACGTGTCTCCATATAAGGAAACGTACCTCCATATTTACGTAGCTCTTCTTCCTGCGTGATCGTCCATGTTGTTACATTTATGACATAGCAAATGCTCTGTATGTTACGTGCCTCAATATTTATTTACTCGTCTTCCTTTGTGATCGTCTGCATTGTTACATTTATGACAGAGCAAATGCTCTGTATGTAAAGAGCCTCTACTCTCTTTTTAACTGTGTTTTGACAAAAGATTCATGTCTGGCTGTTTATGTTTGTGGTCTCCATATAAGCAAAGGTACCTCCATATTTACTTAGCTCTTCTTCCTGCGTGATCGTCCATGTTGTTACATTTATAACATAGCAAATGCTCTGTATGTTACGTACCTCAATATTTATTTATTCGTCTTTTTTTGTGATCGTCTATATTGTTACATTTATGACAGAGCAAATGCTCTGTATGCAAAGAGCCTCTACTCTCTTTTTAACTGTGTTTTGACAAAAGATTCATGTCTGGCTGTTTATGTTTGTGGTCTCCATATAAGGAAACGTACCTCCATATTTACGTAGCTCTTCTTCCTGCGTGATCGTCCATGTTGTTACATTTATGACATAGCAAATGCTCTGTATGTTAAGACCCTCTACTCTTTTTAACTGTGTTTTGACAAAAGATTCACGTCTGGCTGTTTATGTTTGTGGTCTCCATATAAGCAAAGGTACCTCTATATTTACTTAGCTCTTCTTCCTGCGTGATCGTCCATGTCGTTACATTTATGACATAGCAAATGCTCTGTATGTTACGTACCTCAATATTTATTTATTCGTCTTCTTTTGTGATCGTCTATATTGTTACATTTATGACAGAGCAAATGCTCTGTATGTAAAGAGCCTCTACTCTCTTTTTAACTGTGTTTTGACAAAAGATTCATGTCTGGCTGTTTATGTTTGTGGTCTCCATATAAGCAAAGGTACCTCCATATTTACTTAGCTCTTCTTCCTGCGTGATCGTCCATGTTGTTACATTTATGACATAGCAAATGCTCTGTATGTTACGTACCTCCATATTTATTTACTCGTCTTCCTTTGTGATCGTCTATATTGTTACATTTATGACAGAGCAAATGCTCTGTATGTTAAGACCCTCTACTCCTTTTAACTGTGTTTTGACAAAAGATTCATGTCTGGCTGTTTATGTTTGTGGTCTCCATATAAGGAAACGTACCTCCATACTTACGTAGCTCTTCTTCCTGCGTGATCGTCCATGTTGTTACATTTATGACATAGCAAATGCTCTGTATGTTAAGACCCTCTACTCCTTTTAACTGTGTTTTGACAAAAGATTCATGTCTGGCTGTTTATGTTTGTGGTCTCCATATAAGGAAATGTACCTTTATATTTACTTAGCTCTTCTTCCTGCGTGATCGTCCATGTTGTTACATTTATGACATAGCAAATGCTCTGTATGTTACGTACCTCCATATTTATTTACTCGTCTTCCTTTGTGATCGTCTATATTGTTACATTTATGACAGAGCAAATGCTCTGTATGTTAAGACCCTCTACTCCTTTTAACTGTGTTTTGACAAAAGATTCATGTCTGGCTGTTTATGTTTGTGGTCTCCATATAAGGAAACGTACCTCCATACTTACGTAGCTCTTCTTCCTGCGTGATCGTCCATGTTGTTACATTTATGACATAGCAAATGCTCTGTATGTTAAGACCCTCTACTCCTTTTAACTGTGTTTTGACAAAAGATTCATGTCTGGCTGTTTATGTTTGTGGTCTCCATATAAGGAAATGTACCTTTATATTTACTTAACTCTTCTTCCTGTGTGATCGTCCATATTGTTTCATTTATGACATAGCAAATTCTCTGTATGTTAATGACAAAAGCTTCATGGCTTGCATGTTATCCTTCATGACTGTATGTGTTCTGCCACCTGTGATATAGATTATGAACTGTATTTTATAGAACATATCTACACGTTAACTTATTCTTTCTTTCAGCATTTATGTTGTTACAGTTATGACATCGTAAATTCTCTCTATGTTAAGAAGCACACATCAATATATCAACTTATTCTTTAACAGTCTTTCAGGCACCCTTCCAGAATGTTTAACTCTAGTGTACTGTTGAACTTCCTATTTTACAAATGTTAATTGCCATGTTATGTACAACCGCTAGAACTGCAGGACTTTTCCATGCTTTTAAATATATTTTATGTTGTTTGTTTCTTATTCATATTGTTACATATTTTTTGCATTATTTTCCATGAAATATATTTTTAGTTTATTGTTTGTATTTTGGTTCTGACGACTATCTTATGGGTATGATTCTTAATAAAAGCATTTTGTCCGGTGATTTTTTTTAACATGAGATGTGTATTATTCAGGCTTGGCAGCAGTGGAATTAAACTAATAAAATTATAGTAAAAAATTACTTTTTGCTGTAATGAACAATGTAGTGAAACATTTTTTGTTAGTTGGTTTAGTAATGTAATTAATTACATTGCAATTTCAATTACAATTTCAAGTGAGCAATTTCAAAGAAATTACTGATTACTATCCCTATTACATTTGATTAAAACAGAGCATGTTCATTTCCTCCTGGCATAGAAAAGTGACAAAAAAATAACAAAGACAAGTTATTGTGAATGTTAAAACTCATGAGTGTGAACAATGCAAAGAAAATAACCAAGATTTCAAGGTATATATATCAGTTCTAAATAAAGTGTACATGAGATAGTGCACAGATGACAAACTTTTGTTCAAGTAACTTCAATATCAAATAACTTCAAAATCAATAAAAGCTTTTCATAGACTATATATCAAAGTAATACTTTAAAATTTTTTTCTGAGGTAATATTAAAGTGATTACTTTCAATCAGCAGTGATTTTTTATGCAATTTAATTACATTGCAAGAAATTCCTGAGAAGTAATCAGTAGTCACAAGTGTAATTTGAAAAGATTTTAGAAGTAACATAGCGACCTTTGGCTAGTATTTTTAATACTGAACTGACCATAACTTACAGAGTTGCATTATTTTGTGCAATGTATTGATTTTTTTCATAGAAAAAGATGAAATGCTTCAATTTTCAACTGTAGCATGGGAGTACAAAACACAACCCCAGCAGTGAATTTTTGAGGGGTCACGCCTATTTAGCACAGCCCAGACAAGATTACGGCGGCGCTCAGGGAGCGTTCCGTGAAAAGGTCATTATAAGTATGTAAAACTTTGCTTTGACTTTAATATTATTTACAGTAAGCTTATATAATAATTACAGTAAACTGTATATTCATCTATGCCAAAGCTCTCAAACAGACTCGCAAACCTTTTGCTAGCAGCCCCACCTGGGCATGACTGTCTTCGTCCCACATTTTTTTTCTTAAGCACAGTGAGCTGCGCACCGGCGACTTGTGTTGAATATTTTTATTTATAGGCACTCTATCCAGGGACCATGTGTTAAAACCATGCCCATAGTCAGTGGGGGTGCCATGCCATGTAGGTGCCCTGGTCAGATGGAGTGGGGGTGTTTTACGGAGGACAAATAATAAAAATAGGTTATTTCAAGACATTTATCAAGTGCCCCCCCTCTCCCGAAAAGAATTTCTGGCTACGAGCCTGGTTAAAAGATAACTGTGAAAAAAAATATGTTCTAGGATTATCACCCAAAGTGAGTCATTGTTGAGGTTTCTTGGAACACAACTTCGAGTCCCTTTCTGAAATGACCGATATATATTAGGTTTAGGAAAAGCTTTCTTTCAAATGGCAACATGTTAGATGACGTTTTGCCTAAACTCTCTCCTCCCATCCTTTCTCCGTATCTTTTAGAGAGAATAATTCTTTTAGTGCTGCTAACAGCTGAGGTGAATTTGATACACCTGATCTATACATATCAGCCACTTGGCTCACAATATAACTTCTTGTTATTATATTTTGGTGCTGCAAACAGATGCACGCACTTACCTGTCAAGATTGGTGCTGCCATGGTTGAATAAGAAAGCGCCGATGCTGCTGGTGCTCACTCCACTGGACACGTGATCGGCGCTCCGTGGTGATCAGGAGATCTGCGCTTGAAAGTCGCAAATTAAAGACGCGTAGTGCCCACCAGTAGGTAAGCTTAATTACGAGCGCAAATCTTGTATGGTATGTCTGTATTGAAAAAAGATTGCAGACGAAACTTTGTGCAGCTGTATATAAGTATATATATTGTCGCGGTACAACGCGAATAAAACACAATTACACCTTGGGACGACGAAAGCAGCGTGTCCTCAACAGTTGAGCCACAAGGTCGTCTTCTTCGGCCTCGAGAGAAGCTAGAGGCCCACTATCTTGTGCCCACTAAATGCCCCATCATCGTTATCGTCCACATGTAGACACGCGTCATTTGCCTCTCTGTCAAAGAGCATCGCCCCGATGTGCTGTTTGTAATGCAGTTTTTTTTTTAAATTAAAGTATCACGGAATCACTCGCTGACGTAAGGTTTCATGCGGACTATGTGAACGAGTTCAGGATGGTGCTGGCGACGCCTTGCACTATACGAACAGAAGGGAACAACTTCGTAAGTGACATCGCTCAGTCGTCACAAAACTAGGTATGGTCCAAAGTATCTTCTTAAGAGTTTTTCAGAAAGTCCTCGTTTTCGTACGGGCATCCAAACCCATACTTTGTCGCCAGTTTGGTAGGCGAGTGTTCTGCGGTGAGCATTGTAGCGGTCTGCATTGTAGTCTTGCTGCTGGCTGATCCGTAAACGTGCAAGTTGCCAAGTTTCTTCTGCGCGTTCCGTAAGCGTGCCGGCATCCGGGACGATGTTGTCGCCTTCGTGCGGTAACATTGCATCCAACATGGTTCGTACTTCCCGTCCGTGAACGAGGCTGAAAGGTGTCATGCGGGTCATTTCTTGCTTGGCCGTGTTGTATGCAAACGTTATGTAAGGCAAGATTGTATCCCAATTTTTGTGTTCGGCGTCTACATACATCGAAAGCATTTCTTCAATGGTTTTGTTTAGACGCTCTGTCAGCCCGTTCGTTTGCGGGTGGTATGCGGTGGTCTTACGATGCATTGTTCCACTCAGCATCAAAACATGGTCCAAAAGAGCTGCTGTAAAAGCGGTTCCTCTGTCTGTGATTACGACGGTTGGTGCACCATGCCTCAGTACAATATTCTCGATAAAAAATCTTGCCACCTCCGCTGCTGTACCTCCCTGGATAGCCTTTGTCTCGGCATAACGGGTCAAATAATCCGTCGCGACGATAACCCATCGGTTGCCTGCAGTAGAAGTAGGGAGTGAGCCCAAAATATCCATGCCGATCTGGTGGAATGGAGTTATTGGGACCTGTACGGGTTGCAGGAGGCCAGCTGGTTTAGTTGGCGGTGACTTGCGTCGCTGGCAGTTGAGACAGGTACGAACGCGGTGCTTCACGGCTGTGGTTAGTCTTGGCCAGTAATACCTTTGCTGTACCCTGGCCAACGTTCTTGTGTAAACCAAGTGGCCAGAGGTAACCTCGTTGTGGCATGCTTTCAGTACTTCGGTGCAAACGGCTGCTGGGATGACGAGTAGATAGGCAGATCCCGTCGACGAAAAATTTCTTTTATAGAGTACTCCGCCACGTAAACAAAATGACGACAACGCTCTTGCGAAAACTCTTGGCGCCTTCCGAGATCTGCCATCCAAGTAGGTAAATAAGCCAAGCAACTCAGCGTCGTCTCGTTGTTGCTGCGCAATGGTGGTCGTGTCGAGGACACCGAGAAATTATGTTTCCTCTTCCTCGGGTATGGTTGCTGACTCAATGGGTGAACGGGACAAACAGTCAGCATCCATATGTCGCTTCCCTGACTTATGTACGACTGCCATATCGAATTCCTGCAGCCTGAGACTCCAACGCGCTAATCGGCCAGTAGGGTCTTTAAGATTAGTTAACCAACACAGCGAGTGGTGGTCGCTAATTACTTTGAAGGGGCCGCCATAAAATATGGACGAAATTTTGTAACCGCCCATACCAAGGCGAGACATTCCTTCTCAGTCGTGGAGTAATTAGCCTCAGCGCGTGTTAACGCTCTGCTTGCGTAAGCGATTACCCTTTCTGTACCCTCTTGCTGCTGCACAAGCACAGCTCCCAGACCAACATTGCTAGCTTCGGTGTTAAGCATCGTAGGCGCTCACTCGTCGAAGTGGGCAAGGACTGGGGGTGTTTGTAGTCGCTAGCGAAGATTGTTAAAAGCAGCTTCCTCTTCATTATTCCACCACACACACACACAGAGCCCCTGTGCGTCGCCTGTAGCCCTCATAGAAGAACAGCAGGAGGCCAGTTATTGATGCCCTCGGGAAGATGTACCACAAGAATTGACATCGGAGGTTCTCCTTTCACTGCGTCGTTCGTCGTTATCGCCGCATGCTGCAGAGATGTAATTCTTGGCATGGACTTTTTACTGGAATATGGTGCCGTCATCAACATACCAGAGAGCTTGATTACGTTTTGCAACAGTTCGGGCTTACCCAATTCTCCAGAGGCGCGACCAAATCAACTGCGTCTTACTGATGATGATGTGGTTCTCCCTCCGAGGTCATGCACGCTTGTTTCTGTGGCCGCCGCTGCTCAGTTTGACGCCGAAGGAGTTGCAGACCGAATAAGCTCGCTGCTCTTCACCCACGGTATTTCTGTCGCACGAGGTGTCGTCAGAGTTGCTGCTGGACGCACGGACTTGCTGCTGACAAATTTTAGTGCTGAGCACCGGCACCTTCCAAAAGGCACGGCTGTCGCTTACTTCGACGATGTCGTAGATGCCGAAGGCTGCTTGGCGATAGTCGACGAGTCGCTAAATCTTGATTCAGCGCCTGTTCTGGACGTTAGCATTACTTTGCCGAAAGACAACCGACGCAGACTCCTAGAGCTACTGGCCAAATTTCAAGACTGCTTTTCGACAACATCAAGAGTTGGCCGCACGCCTCTAACCAGGCATCGAATAATTACCGAGGAAACGGCGAGACCTATTCACCAGAACCCTTATCGCATGGCTCCAAAAGCATGTGAAGCGATACAACAGCAGGTAGACAGAATGCTTGAAGATGACGTCATTCAGCCTTCACAGAGCCCTTGGGCGTCGCCTGTAGTCCTCGTTAAGAAAAAGGACGGCAGCCTGTGCTTCTGTGTGGATTACCGGAAGCTAAATCAGGTGACCAAGAAAGACGTATATCCACTACCGCGTATAGACGACTCTCTCGACAGACTTCGACATGCTCGATACTTCTCTTCAATGGACTTGCGGAGTGGATATTGGCAAATCGAGGTGGACCCGAGAGACCACGAGAAGACCGCTTTTGTGACACCAGATGGGTTATAAGAATTTAAGGTCTTGCCATTCGGTTTGTGCTCAGCCCCTGCTATTTTTCAAAGACTCATGGATACCGTGCTTTCTGGGTTGAAGTGGAAAACATGCTTAGTATATCTGGACGACGTCATAGTGTTTTCCGTGACGTTTGACTAGCACCTTGAAAGACTTGAGGTGGTCTTACGCGCGATACAGTCCGCGGGCCTGACGTTGAAGCCTGAGAAGTGCCACTTTTGCTACGAAGAGCTGCGATTTCTTGGTTATGTCGTCAGTCATGCTGGTGTTTGTCCCGATCCTGAAAAAATCGCAGCTGTAGAACAGATCCCTATGCCAACCGATAAAAAGGCTGTCAGACGCTTTCTCGGCCTCTGCGCATATTATCGATGATTTATCGCGGACTTCGCACGCATAGCATCACCGCTAACTCGCCTCACGAGAGAAGCTAGAGAACCACTACCTCGTGCCCACTAAATGCCCCATCATCGTTATCGTCCACATGTAGACACGCGTCAATATACAATCACAGCAGTATGCGTAGAGCGCCTAGAATATACCGTGTTCCCCTCTTGTGCTTGTGCACACTAACTCCGATTAAGCTGTTCAGCCCCTAACGTTCATCTTTTTTTTAGACATAAGATTACCGTTGTCTCCAGTTGCCTCGGTTGCGTGCACGCGCTTGTTGGAGGGGGCCACACGGCCAGTTTACACAGATAACTCGCACCACAGATCGCTAATCGATTTTAGGAAACGTCAAGTCGTGCCCTTTAACATGGTTACAGTCTGAATACCCAGAGTGCCGGCAACCTACAACATTGCGGGGGAAGTAACGTGCCGGTGGGCGCGCCCACCTCTATATGTCTCGCTATTCTCGCGCCGCCGCGGTAATGTGGACAGCGTGCCGCTGGTGGAGGCGCCGATGGGCGGGATGCTGCCGCGGCAAGCTTTCCACAAGTGTGCACGATTCACACCGAAGGCTGGACAGCAAAGCAGAAAGCGGAAAAAACCTCCTTTCCAGTGAGCAAAAGTAGGCAGAAAACGAGGCGGAAAGTGTGATCGTTCCCAGAGAAATTTTTTGCCGCTCGCCGAAGCTCCCTCTTTCGCTGCGCCAATCAGAACGCAATGCTGCAGCGGCGCTGGTGTACCTTGAGGAATATTTGGGAAAGCGTTGCCCTGTGATAGCGACGCGTGAGCAAAAGCGTGAAATGCCTAGGAAGGACTATGATGGCAAACAGGAAACCGTTTTTGACGTAAGACGGTAGGTGCGCACCTGGGCACTCGCTACTCTCGCATTACGTATGGGGTATGAAACCCATCATGAGAGAAATCGGTCGCATAGGACCACTACACCTGAAAGTAAAGTCATTCCCTTCTCTCTGGTGCCAACTTTCCAGAAAACCACCTTCATCAAAAAAGAATGCTCATGTCGTAAATTTTATTTAGTGCACACGTGCACTAAATTCACAAATCGACCAAAAGAATTTCGTTAATTTCTGTACACTCCAAAAAGGCTTAAGTCGTTCCCGCGCACTGTGTGACCGCGTACTCGCCCGTAATCGTCCAGTCTGGTGATAGCTCCACCATCTCGTGGACAACCGATTTATCCACACCCACCACAGTGTTCGACTTGATCGTGCGGAGCGGCGCACAAGAATGTTGGCTCAAAGCCCCTGAGTGCTTGCTTGAAAGGAACTGATGGGTCCCACTCGAGGTCTCCCACCGGCTTGCGGTAGTTGGCGTCCCGTTTGAAAAACACCAAGTCCGCCGACTGCAGCGTCTTGTAGAGCTCGGGTCTCTGTGTCGGCATCTGGGCGTAATCGAATGGCTGCGTCCAGAAGATGTCGTCCTGCATGGACCAAGTACCGCCATCCAGTCGGCACTGGCATCGCTCTGCGAGTGCCCGCATTGACTCATGTTCGCTCTCCTGCATCTTGCGCAGAGTCCACGACATGTCCCGGCGCATCACGTCTGATACGTAGCAGGGTATGGCCGTGGCGTGTATTGTCACGCCGGTCACGTAGCCCGTTATGTGCAGGAAGTCGAAGAGGACAAAGTCCAAGCATAGCTCGTAGCCCGCGTTGTCTGTCACGCAGTGCAACTGCGTCGGCTTATTGCCACCGAGATTTCATTCGCCACGCTTCCACAGGTGCTCCATCAGCTTGTCGGTGTGGTTAGAAATGATGAAGGACCGAAGCGCGTCAGTCTTTTGCAGAGCGTCGGCTTGACTAGATGCGTCGACACCGCAGGACAGAGACAGATCGCATCAGTTGCCCCACAGGAAAATCTCAACCAACCTGTGCACGAGGTATACTGCTTCGTCAAACGCCAAGTACATGGTGGAACATCATAGCACAAGTGCACTAAAAAAAGGACAGTGAAGACGCATATAATACTATTTGGGATTTTACGTACCAAAACCATGATATTAGGGACACCCTAGTGGAAGGCTCCGGAAATTTTGACCATCTTGTGTTCTCAAACGTGCACTATATATCACACAGTACACGGCTCTACAATTTCGCCTCCATCGAAATGTGACTGCCGATACCGGGATTGAACCCGTGACCTTCGGGTCAGCAGTAGAGCAGAGTAACCATTGATCGACCATGTAGTGGGGAATTCGCAAGGCAATGATAGTGGGACCACCGCTGAGTGCGAAGCGCGAGCACGAGCTGTAGACACTGGACTGCCCGAGCATTTGTTTCTGTACCGGCTGTCTGCCTATTATCTGGCGTCGCTAATAAACCCCCTTGCAAAGTGGTGGAAGTGTGCTGGGTACGCAAACCTGGAACTTCGAAGCCGGAAGCTGCCCACTACATCAGCAATGCCTGATCAGACGACCGAGCAAGGCACCACCCAGCAAAGCACGGCCCAATCTCAACTGATCATCGTGCCTACCACCCTGCGCCAACGAGATCCGCCCTTCTTCAGTGGCACCGAGGACCAAGATGTGAAGGACTGGTTGCAGCTGTTTGAGAAGGTGAGCGCCGCCAACAAGTGGGACGACCCCTCGAAATTAGAGTATGTCCCATTTTATCTCAAAGACGTCGCCAGCCTGTGGTTCACAAACCACCGCACTGAATTTATCACTTGGGCCGGTTTCAAGACCACCCTCGCAGCTGTGTTCGATCGCCCCGCAGTGCGCAAGCTGCGTGCTGAGCAGCGCCTACGCGGACGTGCACAAAGGCAGGGCGAAAACTTCACAAGCTATATTGAAGATGTAATCGATTTATGCCGGCGCTTCAACCCTGAGATGACCGAACATGACAAGATCAGGCATATCTTGAAAGGCATAGACGATGATGCCTATCAAATGTTGCTGGCAAAGAGCCCAAGTACCGTATCCGAACTTGTCACGTTGTGCCAGAGCTTGGAAGAGATTCGGAAACAACGTGCAGCAGTTCGGAGGTCGACGACTGCAGACGACTCTCTCGCTGCCCTGGCCGTCGGTGGTGACAGCTCCCTGCTGGAGCAGATAAAAGAATATGTACGCGAAGAGGTCGCACGACAACTTTCATGTCTCTCGTATCTGCCGACCACCGAAGCACCAACGAACCGCCTAACGCCGACAATAAGACAGGCTATTCAGGAGCAGGTCTCCGAGGCGTTGCCATTACCTACGCCTGCCTCTCAACCAACGCCTGTTGCCGCGCCACTGACTTATGCGGCCGTCGCGGCAATGCCTCCTGCATCTCGTCTGCCAATGTATACGCCACAACCTGTGCGACCGTCCACCGCGCCGTTTCCACAGCAACACGCCGGAAATCCTTGGCGCACCGCTGACAACCGGCCTATATGTTACTTTTGCGGAATTCCAGGTCACGTTGCACGTCTATGTCGTCGGCGCTTCACAGTTAACGCACCAAGATATCCAGACTATTCGTTTCGACCTCCATACCACGCGCCTCACGTACCACCTGAAGTTCACGAACGCGATGCGCAAACTGCTTCCGGCGCCCGAACATTCGCTTCTAGACGTTCTACTTCCCGCTCGCCTTCACCTTCACCAAGTCGTCGTTCCGTGTCGCCTATGCGTCGACGACCCACCTCCAGTGAGACTGAAAACTAACTGCCGCAGCTCCGGAGGCATGAGCTGCGTCATCGTCTAATCGTTCAAGTCCTCGCCTGTCTCCCGCCAATCTTATCGATGTAATCGTCGAAGGTGTACGAACACTCGCACTCATCGATACCGGTGCCGCGATATCTGTGATTAGTGAGAGACTCTGCCGCTCTCTTCGTAAAGTGACGATGCTTTCTCCCGTGGTTTCTCTTAGTACTGCGAGCGCCCAACAAATTGAGCCCGTCGCGTTATGTACAGCAAAAGTTGTGATTCGAGACGTGTTGTACACCATTGAATTTCACGTGTTGGCTTCATGTTCCCACGATGTCATCTTAGGATGGGATTTTTTATCACGTCATCACGCCGTCGTGGACTGCGCTCGGGCCGAAGTGGAGCTGTTACCGTTTGGTGATGCGCCTTCTGTTGATGCGGCGGTATCTAGTGTGGCTAACCTTGTCGTCGCGACGGACATAGACCTTCCTCCTTTCAGCGCCCAGTTTGTCCCTGCCTGCTGTGCTTCACTTTCTGACGCTACCGTCCTATTCACGCCATCTCACATCTTCGGTAGCCGCCACCACACCTTGCTGCCTTTCGCCATTCTTGAGCTTTGTCAAGACACTACCGGGATATTTATTTCCAATCCCAACTCGTGCCCCCTCAGTTTGCGCCGCAACGAGACGATCGGCCACATTCAGCTCATCGATGAAGGTAATATCGTGCCTGCCGATTTCTTCGACACCAAGCCGAATATGGAGCTGAACGCGTTGGTTCCTCACTTTGCCTTGAACAGCGTGTCTACCGATGCATTTCACCATTCTATTGACAGCCATCTCGCCCCGGCTCAACGAGAGCAGCTTGTTACCCTGCTGCACGAATTCAAGCGTTCGTTTGACTTTCCCCAAGCGGTGCTAGGAAAAACGAACACCGTTGTGCACACAATTGACACAGGAAAGAGTACTCCTTTGCGCCAGCGCCCTTATCGTGTGTCACCAGCGGAGCGTCGGGTAATTGCAGAACAAGTAGACGACATGCTACAGCGCGGAGTCATCAAGCCTTCTTGTAGTCCTTGGTCTTCCCCAGTTGTACTCGTCAAAAAAAAGGATGGTTCAGTCCGGTTCTGCGTAGACTACAGGCGCCTAAACAACATTACGAGGAAAGATGTTTACCCTCTTCCCCGCATAGACGACGCTCTCGATTGTCTCCAAGGTGCAGAATTCTTTTCCTCGCTTGACCTTCGCTCGGGTTATTGGCAGGTCCCAATGGCTGAGTCTGATCGTCCAAAAACGGCGTTTGTCACACCGGATGGCCTCTATGAATTTACCGTGATGCCATTCGGACTCTGCAATGCGCCTGCCACATTCGAGCGAATGATGGACAGCATTTTACGTGGTCTCAAATGGAACATTTGCTTGTGCTATCTTGATGACGTGGTTTTTTCACCCGATTTCACTTCGCATCTCACTCGTCTGCGCAAGATTCTACAGTGCCTTACAAACGCCAGGCTTCAGCTTAACCTGAAGAAGTGTCACTTCGGGGCTAAACAACTCACCATACTTGGTCATGTCGTCTCGAAAGCCGGCATTCTTCCCGACCCTGACAAGCTTCGTGCTGTTGCCGAATTTCCTAAGCCAACTACTGTTAAAGAACTACGGAGCTTTGTGGGCCTGTGCTCCTATTTTCGTCGCTTTGTCCGGAACTTTGCCTCCATCATCGCTCCACTCACCAAACTCCTTGCTGGCCCTGCAGATCTTTCGAATTGGACAGCAGCCTGTGACGAATCCTTCGCAACACTGCGCCGACTCCTTACCTCACCACCCGTACTGCGCCATTACGACCCTACTGCGCCAACCGAAGTACACACGGATGCAAGTGGCGTTGGCCTTGGTGCAGTACTCGCGCAACGCAAGCCAGGTTTTACGGAGTATGTGGTCGCCTATGCCAGCCGCGCCCTCACTAAGGCAGAAGCCAACTATTCTGTTACGGAAAAAGAGTGCCTCGCGATTGTGTGGGCGTTAAACAAGTTTCGCCCCTATTTGTACGGCCAAACTTTTGATGTGGTAACTGACCATCACACACTCTGTTGGTTGGCTTCGCTAAAAGATCCTTCCGGCCGCCTCGGACGTTGGGCACTACGCCTCCAGGAATTCGACATACGCGTCGTCTACCGATCGGGGCGAAAGCACTCTGACGCAGATGCGCTTTCACGATCACCCGTGAAATCCGATGATACGGATATATCAGCCCTGGACCTTCCCCTCTCTGCCGTCAGCGTCACAGACATGCCATCCGAACAGCGCAAGGACCCTTGGATCGCCTCGCTATTGAATATGCTTTCTGACGCATCAACTTCCGGTTACCCGCGTGCTCTTCGCCGCCAAGCAACGCATTTCGCCATTCGGGATGGCCTGTTATACCGTCGCAACTATCAAGTGACGGGTCGTAAATGGCTGCTAGTCATACCCAGCCATATGCGGTCTGATATCTGCAAATATTTTCATGCTGAACCGCAACACGCACACGCCGGTGCGCTAAAGACGTATGAGCGGATCCGCCAACGTTACTACTGGCGGGGTATGTACACGTTTGTACGCAAACACATTCGCTCATGTTCCCAGTGTCAGCAGCGCAAGACATTCCCTCATTCACCCGGTCAACTGCAGCCTTTGCCATGTCCTGCACGCCCATTCGACCGTGTTGGAATTGACCTATACGGCCCGCTACCGTGCTCTGTTGGTGGCAATCGATGGGTGATTGTGGCTGCCGACCATCTGACAAGGTACGCCGAAACGGCAGCGCTGCCTTCGGCTGGTGCTCGTGACGTTGCAACCTTCATCTTGCACCGGTTTGTTCTTCGTCATGGTGCACCACGGGAGCTCCTGAGTGACAGAGGACGCGTATTTTTGTCCGAAGTTCTGCAGCAGCTCCTACATTCATGCCGTACGGTACACCGCACATCAACAGCCTATCACCCTCAGACAAACGGCCTAACGGAACGTTTCAACAGAACCCTCGGAGACATGCTCGCTATGTATATTGATTCCGACCACTCCAACTGGGACGTTGTTCTTCCTTTCGTGACGTACGCCTATAATACGGCGATTCAATCAACAACAGGCTTTTCTCCATTTTTTCTTTTATATGGTCGTGACCCATGCAACACACTCGACACAATTTTGCCATACAATCCTGATGCCTCAGAGTTCAGCCCAGTTTCTGAAATGGCTGAACATGCCGAAGAGTGTCGTCAACTTGCACGGTCCTCCACAGCCGATAACCAAGCCCTCCAAAAAGATCGCCACGACCATGATCTTGTTCAGAATACCTTCCCCGTCGGTTCTTTTGTGTGGCTACGACTGCCTTTCCACTCTCCTGGACTGACTCCCAAGTTTGCACCGAAGTATACGGGCCCTTACCGCGTCATACAACACCCTTCTTCTGTCACCTATGTGATTGAACCACTCAAGCCGTCCACGGACAAGCGCCGCCTTGGTCGTGAGACGGTCCACGTCAGTCGCCTCAAGCCCTATTACGACCCTCCTGTTCTCTCGTCACCTTGAGTCGCCAGGATGGCTCGTCTTCGTCGCCGGGGCATTGTAGTGGGGAATTCGCAAGGCAATGATAGTGGGACCACCGCTGAGTGCGAAGCGCGAGCACGAGCTGTAGACACTGGACTGCCCGAGCATTTGTTTCTGTACCGGCTGTCTGCCTATTATCTGACGTCGCTAATAAACCCCCTTGCAGACCACAATGAACGAAAGTCGCGCAGGACACAGCTCTGTGCTCACTGCCTCGCTGTTGTGCCGCAATGTTCATAAACCAAATAGTCCGCGACCCAAGATAAAAAGCTGCGTGTAAACAAGGAAAATGTCACCCATTTTCATTACCTGTACAGCAACGTGCGTAGTCCGCGTGTTTTCTTTATTGTTGTGTTGCAAATGAACACACTTTTACAAATAAGGTGACGATACATCATCACATTGCTCACTTCACCGCATCACTTCATTACTTGTATACTCTTCGCCAGTTGATACTCCCCTTTAGGCCTGGCAGAATATACAGTTGGCTATTCATGAACACTCCACGAATAAGTGCTAAAAATTACGAGCACACAAGAAAAAGTAGAGAAAAAAATCACAGCATATCCACAGACTGAATGATGATAAGTGGGACGAATTGTTTGTCCGTCCACCCCTCCGTCCTTCTCTCTATCCTTTTCGTTCGAGCTTCTGTCCGTCCGTGCATTCATCCGTCCCTACTTCCATCCGTTCGTCCAGATGAATGGACACACCGACGAACGCTTCGCCTCGCTCATCATCATTCAATTCATGAATATGCTGTGAAAACCACAAATGCAATCTATTGAGCCATTCATAATCTAGAGGTGGCTACATACTACATACGGCTTAAGGAGCTTTACCCCTAAAACTGACGAAGTACATGTGAATGGCAGAGCAGACATAGGACAGTGCCTGTCCTGTCTCCTCTTCCTTTTACATATGTGCTCCTTTCAGCGTTTTGACCTGGCCTCACACTCTTAAGTGCGCTATACGGCCTTTCGCCCACAAAGGGCCTCACCACACACAGTCTCACCTATTTGTATCATATGTGTTGTTTTCATTATTCGCCTAAATAAATGGTAGTCACATTTTGAGCCCGCAACATCACAAATACATGGCAATGGCCATAGTTGAAGGTAGAAGACATGCATTGCGTGCGTCCACATATGCTTAGCAAATTTTCTTGACTACATTTGTGTATATATGGCGATGCTACGTTCAAATTAAGCGTGTTTGTACAGTACTGGTACACAGATTTCTTAACTGCCCTCACTCGCGGTCAAACAGGGCGAATAGCAGTTCAGTTAAACGAATCAAGACATTCCGGAATTTTTAAGCTGCTAATAACAGCTGCATCTTGCCGGTACTTATTTACAGAGAAGAAACCTGGAGGCTTACAAAGAGGGTTCAGGATGACGCAACGAGCGATGGAAAGGAAAATAATATTTGAGACAAGAAGAGAGCAGAGTGAGTCTGGGAACAAACCAGGGTTAAGGATATCATAGTTGAAATGAAGAAGAAGAAATTGACATGGGCCGGGCATGCAGCACGCAGAAAAAGCACGAAGGGGAGACTGAAAGTTAGGTGGGCTGTTCGCAGGTATAACGTGGCAGCAGACTCGTAGCCCGAGTCTAAGTTGTCGACATCTAAGAATTCCAGGTGGCCGAAATGTCCAGAATACGCCTCCACTACCACGTCTCTGTCTTGGGACGTTAAACCTGGGCCAAACAATCCATAGAGCTTCCTCATTTTAGGAAACTGTATACAACAATTATTATCATTTGTTTCCCCCCGCCTTTCACATTTTTCACGCAGTTCTTCGCAGAGGACAGCGCTGTTGTTGGCGGGCAACATGTTCAAGCACACGAGCACGCTCAATCGCCGCTTACCTGCGAGTGCCCTGCTTGAGTGCCGTTGGCGCAATGTCCCGGTGTCCGCTTGCAGCCGCAGAATCGATGAGAATGCGTACTGCATTGATCGAGCCCCCCAGCGCCTCATGCTTGAATTTGGCAAAATAATCGTAATCCTTCAGCTTCGGCGATGT
>WOVY01003113.1:0-36016 GCA_013436015.1 Rhipicephalus annulatus
CACTGCTCCCGAAAGGGCTTGAGCCTCCAACCTTTCGATTACCATCCGAACGCGCTAGCCAATTGCGCCACGGAGACAGTCGTGCTTTACTCTCATCACCGTCAGAACATTTCTCTTGAAAGCTGTCAGCGCAAAAAAAGCAACACACCACTCGCGGGGAGGGCACGAACCTCCAACCTTCAGATAACAGCTGATCGCGCTAGCCAATTGCGCCACGGAGACAGTCGTGCTCCACTCTCACAACCGTCAGAACATTTCTCCAAAGCTTTCATCGCAAAGAAGAAAAAGCGACACACCGCTCCCCGGGAGGGCTCAAACCTCCAGCCTTTTCGGTTAACAGCCGAACGCGCTAGCCAATTGTGCCACGGAGACAGTAGTGCAGCGCTCTCACCACCGTCTGTACATTTCTCCAAAGCTATCAGCGCAATAAAAAAAGCGACACACTGCTCCCGAAAGGGCTTGAGCCTCCAACCTTTCGATTACCATCCGAACGCGCTAGCCAATTGCGCCACGGAGACAGTCGTGCTCCACTCTCATCACCGTCAGAACATTTCTTGAAAGCTGTCAGCGCAAAAAAAGCGACACACCACTCCCGGGAGGGCTCAAACCTCCAACGTTTCGATTAACAGCCGATCGCGCTGCCATATTGCGCCACGGAGACTTTTTTATTTCTTAAATGAATGAAATTATCAACAGTAATGTACACAGAGCATACTTCCCCAGAAGTCAGGCAAACACGCAAAAGCGTCAAGAACGGGAAGCCACTCCGGAACAGGGTCAAAAGTGTCGACAACACTGCGCACTTGAGCGGCTGCTTCTCGGAAGACAGATCTAGTCGACCATGGTGGCTCGGCATGTCTATCAATCATGCGACTTTTCCATAATGAATACAGTCCCAACAACATAAACAAGTCGTAAGGAGTATTATTAGTCAGACTCTTTTTGAACCGAAGGAACCTAATAACATTACCTGTGATTGAAAGTTTGTGCTGCACTCTCACCACCGTCAGAACCTTTCTCCAAGGCTATCAGCGCAAGAAAAAAAGCGATACACATCTACCGGGACGGCTGGAATCTCCAAACATTCGGTTTAAAAGCCCAACGCGCTAGCCAATTGCTTCACGGAGACATTTTTGCTGCACTCTCACCCCCGTCAGAACATTTCTTCAAAGCTATCAGCGCAAAGAAGAAAAAGCGCCACACCACCACCGGGTGGGCTCGAACCTCCAACCTTTCGGTTAACAGCCGATCGTGCTAGCCAATTGCGCCACGGAGAAAGTCGTGCTCCACTCTCACCACCGTCAGAACATTTCTTCAGAGCTATCAGCCCAAAGAAACAAAAGCGCCGCACCACCACCGTGTGGGCTCGAACCTCCAGCCTTTCGGTTAACGGCCGAACGCGCTAGCCAATTGCGCCACGGAGGCTGTCGTGCTCCACTCTCACCACCGTCAGAACTTTTCTTCAGAGCTATCAGCCCAAAGAAAAAAAAAGCGCCCGCACCACCACCGTGTGGGCTCGAGCCTCCAACCTTTCGGTTAATAGCCGATCGCGCTAGCCAATTGCGCCACGGAGGCAGTCGTGCTCCACTCTCACCGCCGTCAGAACATATCTCCAAAGCTACCAGCGCAAAGAAAAGAGCAACACACCACTCCCGGGAAGGCTCGAAACTCCAACCTTTCGGTTAACAGCGGACGCGCTAGCCAATTGCGCCACGGAGACAGTAGTGCAGCACTCCCACCTCCGTCAGGACATTTCTTCAGAGCTATCAGCCCAAAGAAAAAAAAAGCGCCGCACCCCCACCGAGTGGGCTTGAACCTCCATACTTTCGGTTAAAAGCTGGATGCGCTAGCCAATTGCGCCACGGAGACAGTCGTGCTCCACTCTCACCACCGTCAGAACATTTCTTCGGAGCTATCAGCCCAAAGGAAAAAAAGCGCCGCACCACCACCGGGCGGGCTCGAACCTCCAACCTTTGGGTTAACAGCTGACTGCGCTAGGCTATCGCGCCACGGAGACAGTCGTGCTCCCCTCTCCACACCATCAGAACATATCTTCAAAGCTATCAGCGCAAAGATAAAAGCAACACACCACTCTCGGGAGGGCTCGAACCTCCAACTTTTCGGTTAACAGCCGATCGCGCTAGCCAA
Source organism: Rhipicephalus annulatus (assembly GCA_013436015.1). NCBI lineage: Eukaryota > Metazoa > Arthropoda > Arachnida > Ixodida > Ixodidae > Rhipicephalus > Rhipicephalus annulatus. The sequence continues at coordinate 2,149 of WOVY01003113.1, forward strand.
TTGCGCCACGGAGACAGTCGTGCTCCACTCTCACCACCGTCAGAACATTTCCTCAGAGCTATCAGCCCAAAGGAAAAAAAGCGCCGCACCAACGCCGGGTTGACTCGAACCTACAACCTTTCGGTTAACAGGCAATCGCGCTAGCCAATTGCGCCACGGAGACAGTCCTGCTCAACTCTCACCACCATCAGAACATATCTACAAAGCTATCAGCCCAAAGAAAAAAAAAGCGCCGCACCACCACCGGGTGGGCTCGAACCTCCAACCTTTCGGTTAACAGCCGATCGCGCTAGCCAATTGCGCCACGGAGACAGTCCTGCTCCACCCTCACTACCATCAGAACATATCTTCAAAGCTATCAGCCCAAAGAAAAAAAAAGCAACATACCACTCGCGGGAGGGCACGAACCTCCAACCTTTCAGATAACAGCTGATAGCGCTAGCCAATTGCGCCACGGAGACAGTCGCGCTCCACTCTCACCACCATCAGAACATTTCTCCAAAGCTTTCATCGCAAAGAAGAAAAAAGCGACACACCGCTCCCGGGAGGGCTCAAACCTCCAGCCTTTCGGTTAACAGCCGAACACGCTAGCCAATTGTGCCACGGAGACAGTAGTTCAGCGCTCTCACCACCGTCTGTACATTTCTCCAAAGCTATCAGCGCAATAAAAAAAGCGACACACTGCTCCCGAAAGGGCTTGAGCCTCCAACCTTTCGATTACCATCCGAACGCGCTAGCCAATTGCGCCACGGAGACAGTCGTGCTCCACTCTCATCACCGTCAGAACATTTCTTGAAAGCTGTCAGCGCAAAAAAAAGCGACACACCACTCCCGGGAGGGCTCGAACCTCCAACGTTTCGATTAACAGCCGATCGCGCTGCCATATTGCGCCACGGAGACTTTTTTATTTCTTAAATGAATGAAATTATCAACAGTAATGTACACAGAGCATACTTCACCAGAAGTCTGGCAAACACGCAAAAGCGTCAAGAACGGGAAGCCACTCCGGAACAGGGTAAAAAGTGTCGACAACACTGCGCACTTGAGCGGCTGCTTCTCGGAAGACAGATCTAGTCGACCATGGTGGCTCGGCATGTCTATCAATCATGCGACTTTTCCATAATGAATACAGTCCCAACAACATAAACAAGTCGTAAGGAGTATTATTAGTCAGACTCTTTTTGAACCGAAGGAACCTAATAACATTACCTGTGATTGAAAGTTTGTGCTGCACTCTCACCACCGTCAGAACCTTTCTCCAAGGCTATCAGCGCAAAGAAAAAAAGCGATACACATCTACCGGGACGGCTGGAATCTCCAAACATTCGGTTAAAAGCCCAACGCGCTAGCCAATTGCTTCACGGAGACATTTTTGCTGCACTCTCACCCCCGTCAGAACATTTCTTCAAAGCTATCAGCGCAAAGAAGAAAAAAGCGCCACACCACCACCGGGTGGGCTCGAACCTCCAACCTTTCGGTTAACAGCCGATCGTGCTAGCCAATTGCGCCACGGAGAAAGTCGTGCTCCACTCTCACCACCGTCAGAACATTTCTTCAGAGCTATCAGCCCAAAGAAACAAAAGCGCCGCACCACCACCGTGTGGGCTCGAACCTCCAGCCTTTCGGTTAACGGCCGAACGCGCTAGCCAATTGCGCCACGGAGGCTGTCGTGCTCCACTCTCACCACCGTCAGAACCTTTCTTCAGAGCTATCAGCCCAAAGAAAAAAAAGCGCCGCACCACCACCGTGTGGGCTCGAGCCTCCAACCTTTCGGTTAATAGCCGATCGCGCTAGCCAATTGCGCCACGGAGGCAGTCGTGCTCCACTCTCACCGCCGTCAGAACATATCTCCAAAGCTACCAGCGCAAAGAAAAGAGCAACACACCACTCCCGGGAAGGCTCGAAACTCCAACCTTTCGGTTAACAGCGGATCGCGCTAGCCAATTGCGCCACAGAGACAGTAGTGCAGCACTCCCACCTCCGTCAGGACATTTCTTCAGAGCTATCAGCCCAAAGAAAAAAAAAGCGCCGCACCCCCACCGGGTGGGCTTGAACCTCCATACTTTCGGTTAAAAGCTGGATGCGCTAGCCAATTGCGCCACGGAGACAGTCGTGCTCCACTCTCACCACCGTCAGAACATTTCTTCGGAGCTATCAGCCCAAAGGAAAAAAAGCGCCGCACCACCACCGGGCGGGCTCGAACCTCCAACCTTTGGGTTAACAGCTGATTGCGCTAGGCTATCGCGCCACGGAGACAGTCGTGCTCCCCTCTCCACACCATCAGAACATATCTTCAAAGCTATCAGCGCAAAGATAAAAGCAACACACCACTCCCGGGAGGGCTCGAACCTCAAACTTTTCGGTTAAAAGCTGGATGCGCTAGCCAATTGCGCCACGGAGACAGTCGTGCTCCACTCTCACCACCGTCAGAACATTTCCTCAGAGCTATCAGCCCAAAGGAAAAAAAGCGCCGCCCCACCACAGGGTGGGCTCGAACCTCGAACCTTTCGGTTAACAGCCCATCGCGCTAGCCGATTGCGCCACGGAAACAGTCGTGCTCCACTTTCACCAGCATCAGAACATATCTTCAAAGCTATCAGCCCAAAGAAAAAAGCAGCACACCACTCCTGGGAGGGCTCAAACCCCCTACCTTTCAGTTAACAGCCGATCGCGCTAGCCAATTGCGCCACGGAGACAGTCGTGCTCCACTCTCACCACCGTCAGAACATTTCTTCAGAGCTATCAGCCCAAAGGAAAAAAAGCGCCGCACCAACGCCGGGTGGACTCGAACTTACAACCTTTCGGTTAACAGGCAATCGCGCTAGCCAATTGCGCCACGGAGACAGTCCTGCTCAACTCTCACCACCATCAGAACATATCTTCAAAGCTATCAGCCCAAAGAAAAAAAAAGCGCCGCACCACCACCGGGTGGGCTCGAACCTCCAACCTTTCGGTTAACAGCCGATCGCGCTAGCCAATTGCGCCACGGAGACATTCCTGCTCCACCCTCACTACCATCAGAACATATCTTCAAAGCTATCAGCCCAAAGAAAAAAAAAGCAACACACCACTCGCGGGAGGGCACGAACCTCCAACCTTTCAGATAACAGCTGATCGCGCTAGCCAATTGCGCCACGGAGACAGTCGTGCTCCACTCTCACAACCGTCAGAACATTTCTCCAAAGCTTTCAGCGCAAAGAAGATAAAAGCGACACACCGCTCCCGGGAGGGCTCGAACCTCCAGCCTTTCGGTTAACAGCCGAACGCGCTAGCCAATTGTGCCACGGAGACAGTAGTGCAGCGCTCTCACCACCGTCTGTACATTTCTCCAAAGCTATCAGCGCAATAAAAAAAGCGACACACTGCTCCCGAAAGGGCTTGAGCCTCCAACCTTTCGATTACCATCCGAACGCGCTAGCCAATTGCGCCACGGAGAATTTTTTTTCTTAAATGAATGAAATTATCAACAGTAATGTACACAGAGCATACTTCACCAGAAGTCAGGCAAACACGCAAAAGCGTCAAGAACGGGAAGCCACTCCGGAACAGGGTCAAAAGTGTCGACAACACTGCGCACTTGAGCGGCTGCTTCTCGGAAGACAGATCTAGTCGACCATGGTGGCTCGGCATGTCTATCAATCATGCGACTTTTCCATAATGAATACAGTCCCAACAACATAAACAAGTCGTAAGGAGTATTATCATTCAGACTCTTTTTGAACCGAAGGAACCTAATAACATTACCTGTGATTGGAAGTTCGTGCTGCACTCTCACCACCGTCAGAACCTTTCTCCAAGGCTATCAGCGCAAAGAAAAAAAAGCGATACACATCTACCGGGACGGCTCGAATCTCCAAACATTCGGTTAACAGCCCAACGCGCTAGCCAATTGCTTCACGGAGACATTTTTGCTGCACTCTCACCCCCGTCAGAACATTTCTTCAAAGCTATCAGCGCAAAGAAGAAAAAAGCGCCACACCACCACCGGGTGGGCTCGAACCTCCAACCTTTCGGTTAACAGCCGATCGTGCTAGCCAATTGCGCCACGGAAAAAGTCGTGCTCCACTCTCACCACCGTCAGAACATTTCTTCAGAGCTATCAGCCCAAAGAAACAAAAGCGCCGCACCACCACCGTGTGGGCTCGAACCTCAAGCCTTTCGGTTAACGGCCGAACGTGCTAGCCAATTGCGCCACGGAGGCTGTCGTGCTCCACTCTCACCACCGTCAAAACCTTTCTTCAGAGCTATCAGCCCAAAGAAAAAAAAAGCGCCGCACCACCACCGTGTGGGCTCGAGCCTCCAACCTTTCGGTTAATAGCCGATCGCGCTAGCCAATTGCGCCACGGAGGCAGTCGTGCTCCACTCTCACCGCCGTCAGAACATATCTCCAAAGCTACCAGCGCAAAGAAAAGAGCAACACACCACTCCCGGGAAGGCTCGAAACTCCAACCTTTCGGTTAACAGCGGATCGCGCTAGCCAATTGCGCCACGGAGACAGTAGTGCAGCACACCCACCTCCGTCAGGACATTTCTTCAGAGCTATCAGCCCAAAGAAAAAAAGCGCCGCACCACCACCGGGTGGGCTTGAACCTCCATACTTTCGGTTAAAAGCTGGATGCGCTAGCCAATGGCGCCAGGGAGACAGTCGTGCTCCACTCTCACCACCGTCAGAACATTTCTTCGGAGCTATCAGCCCAAAGGAAAAAAAGCGCCGCACCACCACCGGGCGGGCTCGAACCTCCAACCTTTGAATTAACAGCTGATTGCGCTAGGCTATCGCGCCACGGAGACAGTCGTGCTCCACTCTCCACACCATCAGAACATATCTTCAAAGCTATCAGCGCAAAGATAAAAGCAACACACCACTCCCGGGAGGGCTCGAACCTCCAACTTTTCGGTTAACAGCCGATCGCGCTAGCCAATTGCGCCACGGAGACAGTCGTGCTCCACTCTCACCACCGTCAGAACATTTCCTCAGAGCTATCAGCTCAAAAGAAAAAAAGCGCCGCCCCACCACAGGGTGGGCTCGAACCTCCAACCTTTCGGTTAACAGCCCATCGCGCTAGCCGATTGCGCCACGGAGACAGTCGTGCTCTACTTTCACCAGCATCAGAACATATCTTCAAAGCTATCAGCCCAAAGAAAAAAGCAGCACACCACTCCTGGGAGGGCTCAAACCCCCTACCTTTCAGTTAACAGCCGATCGCGCTAGCCAATTGCGCCACGGAGACAGTCGTGCTCCACTCTCACCACCGTCAGAACATTTCTTCAGAGCTATCAGCCCAAAGGAAAAAAAGCGCCGCACCAATGCCGGGTGGACTCGAACCTACAACCTTTCGGTTAACAGGCAATCGCGCTAGCCAATTGCGCCACGGAGACAGTCCTGCTCAACTCTCACCACCATCAGAACATATCTTCAAAGCTATCAGCCCAAAGAAAAAAAAGCGCCGCATCACCACCGGGTGCGCTCGAACCTCCAACCTTTCGGTTAACAGCCAATCGCGCTAGCCAGTTGCGCCACGGAGACAGTCCTGCTCCACTCTCACTACCATCAGAACATATCTTCAAAGCTATCGCCCCAAAGAAAAAAAAGCAACACACCACTCGCGGGAGGGCACGAACCTCCAACCTTTCAGATAACAGCCGATCGCGCTAGCCAATTGCGCCACGGAGACAGTCGTGCTCCACTCTCACAACCGTCAGAACATTTCTCCAAAGCTTTCAGCGCAAAGAAAAAAAAGCGACACACCGCTCCCGGGAGGGCTCGAACCTCCAGCCTTTCGGTTAACAGCCGAACGCGCTAGCCAATTGTGCCAAGGAGACAGTAGTTCAGCGCTCTCACCACCGTCTGTACATTTCTCCAAAGCTATCAGCGCAATAAAAAAAGCGACACACTGCTCCCGAAAGGGCTTGAGCCTCCAACCTTTCGATTACCATCCGAACGCGCTAGCCAATTGCGCCACGGAGACAGTTGTGCTCCACTCTCATCACCGTCAGAACATTTCTTGAAAGCTATCAGCGCAAAAAAAAAAGCGACACACCACTCCCGGGAGGGCTCGAACCTCCAACGTTTCGATTAACAGTCGATCGCGCTGCCATATTGCGCCACGGAGACTTTTTTCTTTCTTAAATGAATAAAATTATCAACAGTAATGTACACAGAGCATACTTCACCAGAAGTCAGGCAAACACGCAAAAGCGTCAAGAACGGGAAGCCACTCCGGAACAGGGTCAAAAGTGTCGACAACACTGCGCACTTGAGCGGCTGCTTCTCAGAAGACAGATCTAGTCGACCATGGTGGCTCGGCATGTCTATCAATCATGCGACTTTTCCATAATGAATACAGTCCCAACAACATAAACAAGTCGTAAGGAGTATTATCATTCAGACTCTTTTTGAACCGAAGGAACCTAATAACATTACCTGTGATTGGAAGTTCGTGCTGCACTCTCACCACCGTCAGAACCTTTCTCCAAGGCTATCAGCGCAAAGAAAAAAAAGCGATACACATCTACCGGGACGGCTCGAATCTCCAAACATTCGCTTAACAGCCCAACGCGCTAGCCAATTGCTTCACGGAGACATTTTTGCTGCACTCTCACCCCCGTCAGAACATTTCTTCAAAGCTATCAGCGCAAAGAAGACAAAAGCGCCACACCACCACCGGGTGGGCTCGAACCTCCAACCTTTCGGTTAACAGCCGATCGTGCTAGCCAACTGCGCCACGGAGAAAGTCGTGCTCCACTCTCACCACCGTCAGAACATTTCTTCAGAGCTATCAGCCCAAAGAAACAAAAGCGCCGCACCACCACCGTGTGGGCTCGAACCTCCAGCCTTTCGGTTAACGGCCGAACACGCTAGCCATTTGCGCCACGGAGGCTGTCCTGCTCCACTCTCACCACCGTCAGAACCTTTCTTCAGAGCTATCAGCCCAAAGAAAAAAAAAGCGCCGCACCACCACCGTGTGGGCTCGAGCCTCCAACCTTTCGGTTAATAGCCGATCGCGCTAGCCAATTGCGCCACGGAGGCAGTCGTGCTCCACTCTCACCGCCGTCAGAACATATCTCCAAAGCTACCAGCGCAAAGAAAAGAGCAACACACCACTCCCGGGAAGGCTCGAAACTCCAACCTTTCGGTTAACAGCGGATCGCGCTAGCCAATTGCGCCACGGAGACAGTAGTGCAGCACTCCCACCTCCGTCAGGACATTTCTTCAGAGCTATCAGCCCAAAGAAAAAAAAAGCGCCGCACCACCACCGGGTGGGCTTGAACCTCCAACGTTTCGATTAACAGCCGATCGCGCTGCCATATTGCGCCACGGAGACTTTTTTCTGTCTTAAATGAATAAAATTATCAACAGTAATGTACACAGAGCATACTTCACCAGAAGTCAGGCAAACACGCAAAAGCGTCAAGAACGGGAAGCCACTCCGGAACAGGGTCAAAAGTGTCGACAACACTGCGCACTTGAGCGGCTGCTTCTCAGAAGACAGATCTAGTCGACCATGGTGGCTCGGCATGTCTATCAATCATGCGACTTTTCCATAATGAATACAGTCCCAACAACATAAACAAGTCGTAAGGAGTATTATCATTCAGACTCTTTTTGAACCGAAGGAACCTAATAACATTACCTGTGATTGGAAGTTCGTGCTGCACTCTTACCACCGTCAGAACCTTTCTCCAAGGCTATCAGCGCAAAGAAAAAAAAGCGATACACATCTACCGGGATGGCTCGAATCTCCAAACATTCGGTTAACAGCCCAACGCGCTAGCCAATTGCTTCACGGAGACAGTTTTCCTGCACTCTCACCCCCGTCAGAACATTTCTTCAAAGCTATCAGCGCAAAGAAGACAAAAGCGCCACACTACCACCGGGTGGGCTCGAACCTCCAACCTTTCGGTTAACAGCCGATCGTGCTAGCCAATTGCGCCACGGAGAAAGTCGTGCTCCACTCTCACCACCGTCAGAACATTTCTTCAGAGCTATCAGCCCAAAGAAACAAAAGCGCCGCACCACCACCGTGTGGGCTCGAACCTCCAGCCTTTCGGTTAACGGCCGAACGCGCTAGCCAATTGCTTCACGAAGACATTTTTGCTGCACTCTCACCCCCGTCAGAACATTTCTTCAAAGCTATCAGCGCAAAGAAGAAAAAAGCGCCACACCACCACCGGGTGGGCTCGAACCTCCAACCTTTCGGTTAACAGCCGATCGTGCTAGCCAATTGCGCCACGGAGAAAGTCGTGCTCCACTCTCACCACCGTCAGAACATTTCTTCAGAGCTATCAGCCCAAAGAAACAAAGCGCCGCACCACCACCGTGTGGGCTCGAACCTCCAGCCTTTCGGTTAACGGCCGAACACGCTAGCCAATTGCGCCACGGAGGCTGTCCTGCTCCACTCTCACCACCGTCAGAACCTTTCTTCAGAGCTATCAGCCCAAAGAAAAAAAAAAGCGCCGCACCACCACCGTGTGGGCTCGAGCCTCCAACCTTTCGGTTAATAGCCGATCGCGCTAGCCAATTGCGCCACGGAGGCAGTCGTGCTCCACTCTCACCGCCGTCAGAACATATCTCCAAAGCTGCCAGCGCAAAGAAAAGAGCAACACACCACTCCCGGGAAGGCTCGAAACTCCAACCTTTCGGTTAACAGCGGATCGCGCTAGCCAATTGCGCCACGGAGACAGTAGTGCAGCACTCCCACCTCCGTCAGGACATTTCTTCAGAGCTATCAGCCCAAAGAAAAAAAAGCGCCGCACCACCACCGGGTGGGCTTGAACCTCCATACTTTCGGTTAAAAGCTGGATGCGCTAGCCAATTGCGCCACGGAGACAGTCGTGCTCCACTCTCACCACCATCAGAACATTTCTTCGGAGCTATCAGCCCAAAGGAAAAAAAGCGCCGCACCACCACCGGGCGGGCTCGAACCTCCAATCTTTGGGTTAACAGCTGATTGCGCTAGGCTATCGCGCCACGGAGACAGTCGTGCTCCACTCTCCACACCATCAGAACATATCTTCAAAGCTATCAGCGCAAAGATAAAAGCAACACACCACTCCCGGGAGGGCTCGAACCTCCAACTTTTCGGTTAACAGCCGATCGCGCTAGCCAATTGCGCCACGGAGACAGTCGTGCTCCACTCTCACCACCGTCAGAAGATTTCCTCAGAGCTATCAGCCCAAAGGAAAAAAAGCGCCGCCCCACCACAGGGTGGGCTCGAACCTCCAACTTTTCGGTTAACAGCCCATCGCGCTAGCCGATTGCGCCACGGAGACAGTCGTGCTCCACTTTCACCAGCATCAGAACATATCTTCAAAGCTATCAGCCCAAAGAAAAAAGCAGCACACCACTCCTGGGAGGGCTCAAACCCCCTACCTTTCAGTTAACAGCCGATCGCGCTATCCAATTGCGCCACGGAGACAGTCGTGCTCCACTCTCACCACCGTCAGAACATTTCTTCAGAGCTATCAGCCCAAAGGAAAAAAAGCGCCGCACCAACGCCGGGTGGACTCGAACCTACAACCTTTCGGTTAACAGGCAATCGCGCTAGCCAATTGCGCCACGGAGACAGTCCTGCTCAACTCTCACCACCATCAGAACATATCTTCAAAGCTATCAGCCCAAAGAAAAAAAGCGCCGCACCACCACCGGGTGCGCTCGAACCTCCAACCTTTCGGTTAACAGCCGATCGCGCTAGCCAATTGCGCCACGGAGACAGTCCTGCTCCACTCTCTCTACCATCAGAACATATCTTCAAAGCTATCGCCCCAAAGAAAAAAAAAGCAACACACCACTCGCGGGAGGGCACGAACCTCCAACCTTTCAGATAACAGACGATCGCGCTAGCCAATTGCGCCACGGAGACAGTCGTGCTCCACTCTCACAACCGTCAGAACATTTCTCCAAAGCTTTCAGCGCAAAGAAGAAAAAAGCGACACACCGCTCCCGGGAGGGCTCGAACCTCCAGCCTTTCGGTTAACAGCCGAACGCGCTAGCCAATTGTGCCACGGAGACAGTAGTGCAGTGCTCTCACCACCGTCTGTACATTTCTCCAAAGCTATCAGCGCAATAAAAAAAGCGACACACTGCTCCCGAAAAGGCTTGAGCCTCCAACCTTTCGATTACCATCCGAACGCGCTAGCCAATTGCGCCACGGAGACAGTCGTGCTCCACTCTCATCACCGTCAGAACATTTCTTGAAAGCTATCAGCGCAACAAAAAGCGACACACCACTCCCGGGAGGGCTCGAACCTCCAACGTTTCGATTAACAGCCGATCGCGCTGCCATATTGCGCCACGGAGACTTATTTCTTTCTTAAATGAATGAAATTATCAACAGTAATGTACACAGAGCATACTTCACCAGAAGTCAGGCAAACACGCATAAGCGTCAAGAACGGGAAGCCACTCCGGAACAGGGTCAAAAGTGTCGACTACACTGCGCACTTGAGCGGCTGCTTCTCGGAAGACAGATCTAGTCGACCATGGTGGCTCGGCATGTCTATCAATCATGCGACTTTTCCATAATGAATACAGTCCCAACAACATAAACAAGTCGTAAGCAGTATTATCAGTCAGACTCTTTTTGAACCGAAGGAACCTAATAACATTACCTGTGATTGGAAGTTCGTGCTGCACTCTCACCACCGTCAGAACCTTTCTCCAAGGCTATCAGCGCAAAGAAAAAAAGCGATACACATCTACCGGGACGGCTCGAACCTCCAACCTTTCGGTTAACAGCCGATCGTGCTAGCCAATTGCTTCACGGACACATTTTTGCTGCACTCTCACCCCCGTCAGAACATTTCTTCGAAGCTATCAGCGCAAAGAAGAAAATGCGCCACACCACCACCGGGTGGGCTCGAACCTCCAACCTTTCGGTTAACGGCCCGAACGCGCTAGCCAATTGCGCCACGGAGGCTGTCGTGCTCCTCTCACCACCATCAGAACATATCTTCAAAGCTATCAGTCCAAAGAAAAAAAAGCAACACACCGCTCGCGGGAGGGCACGAACCTCCAACCTTTCAGTTAACAGCCGATCGCGCTAGCCAATTGCGCCACGGAGACAGTCGTGCTCCACTCTCACAACTGTCAGAACATTTCTCCAAAGCTTTCAGCGCAAAGAAGAAAAAAGCGACACACCGCTCCCGGGAGGGCTCGAACCTCCAGCCTTTCGGTTAAAAGCCGATCGCGCTAGCCAATTGCGCCACGGAGACAGTCGTGCTCCACTCTCACCACCGTCAGAACATATTGTTACGCCACGTATGTGCCGGACGAAGAAGGAAAAAGAAGCAAGGAGGGTGGAAGAAGAAGATCATCATCATCTGCCTGCGCCGATACGGCTCGTCCCTCGAACCGTGTATCAATAAACCCCAGACGCCTACTGAGGTCGTAACAGAGTGGTGGAAGGTGCTGGGTATAGGAACCAACGACGGGACCGCTACCCCTCGGATTTCGCCGGAGTCGTCGCCTCGCCGGCCTGCCTCCTTCTTTGGCCATCATGCCTGACGAAACAGAAGCTCGGGAACCAGTCCCCAGCAGTTCTTGGCCGTATCACAGAGAGCCACGAACCTTCTCCGGGAGGGCCAACGACGACGTGGACTCATGGCTCAAACATTTCAAGCGAGTAAGCAACTGCAACAAATGGGATGCTGCCTCCCAACTGTCACGCGTTGTTTTCTACCTCACTGATGTTGCCCTCGTTTGGTATGAGAACCATGAAGATATTCTGACAACATGGGAACGCTTTGTTGAAGAAATCAAGAAGTGTTTCGGCAACTCAGCTGCAAAAAAGAAGCTTGCCGAGCAGAGTCTTGCACAGAGGGCCCAGCTATCCGGTGAGACCTGCACCGTGTATACTGAAGAGATTTTGAGGCTGTGTAGGGAAGTCGATTCCAGCATGTCGGAAGAGGACAAGGTGGGGCATTTGCTGAAGGGAATTGCAGAAGATGTTTACAACTTCCTTATTAGCAGGGAAAGCCTGACTTCAGTGTCTGACGTTGTACGGCACTGCCGCACGTTTGAAACCCTGAAGCAGCGCAGAATAGCGCCTAAGTTTGGTCGTCTGGCAAATGTCACCTCAGTAGCCAGCATAGAAGCTGCCTCAACTGTTGACCTTTCGGCAACCATCCGCCAAATTGTTCGGGAAGAGTTACTCAGACATGGCGAAATGACACGTGAACGGGCAGCTGCCACGTCTCCATCCTATTTCCCGCAGGACACCACTGCCCCACAGCTTACAGGTTATGAACATCCATCCGTCAACGCAACGGAGGTTGCAGGGCCTCGGCGTATTCAGCAGTCAAGTCCGGCTTTTTACGAGCGATCACAGTACCCTCAACGTTTCCGTTCCGTACGCTCATACCACCCACCGACAACTGATTTCATTGAATCTCGGGCTTACGCGAACGCTCGCAGACGTGAACACTTCGAAGAACGGCGACGACCTCGTCCTGCGCCTGTGTGCTACAACTGTGGTCTGACTGGTCACATATCGAGGTATTGCGATCGTTCGCGCATACCACGCTATGATCAGTGGACAAGCTTGACCGATAAACCTGCTGTCCCACCTTTTCAAGGACACTGGCCCACCGACTCAAGACCCGGCAGCAGCTTCCTGGCACGGACACTGGCGCAACAACTCCCCTGCCTCTGATCGAAGTGTGACGCCACCTCCTGCGCCTCGATCCCACCGGTCTCCATCGCCACGGCGCCGCCCATCGTCACCACACCAGGAAAACTAAACAGTGCGGCCGATGGGGGTGAGGTCGCTGGTGACTTGCTGCAAAACGAAATACCCCCGTCTGTGTTGATGTTCAAGAACAAGGTAGAAGTTTTTGTTGATGGTGTGTGTACGATGGCTTTGGTGGACACTGGTGCTACAGTTTCGATTATGAGTGCTGCTTTTAAACACCGTTTAGGACAAAAGGTGATGTTTTTGTGGGAGAAGGCAACAACATTCTGTGGCGTTGGTGGTAACTCGCTGTGTCCCATTGGTGTCTGTACCGCAGAAGTGTGCTTGGGTGATCAAGTGTTTCGTCACAGAGTTTACGATTCTTCCAAGGAGCACACACGACATAATCCTGGGGATTGACTTCCTTCGAATGTGTGGCGCCACTGTTGATTGTAGAAATGGAGAGGTGTACATATGTGATGCTGCCCCTGGAGAACTATTAGAGAATTCAGACAGGGAGCACGGTGCGCTCCGGGTCAGTGAAGATAGCATTGTGCCGGCATTCTCTGCAGTATGTGTTCCTGTATACTCTTCACGCATTGACAACAATGACAGTGCGTTCGACGCATTGGTGGAGCCCTTTCATCTCAGTTGCATTAAGAAGAACACATTGGTGCCGCATTGCATAGTGTCACTCGTTCAAGGACGCACAGGACTATGGGCGGTAAACTGTTCAGCTGAGTCGGTGGTTCTACCAGGAGGACTGAAGCTTGCCAAGTTCAAAACATACTCACCGATGGCAGTGGCTGCCCTCAGTGATGCTCCGGGTGGGGCCTCAGCCAATACTTCTACGGCCGATTCAAAACTTTTACCTATGATCGACAAGTCACTTACTACTGACAAACGCCGCATGCTTCTGGACGTTTTGTCAAAATACGTGACGATTTTCGATTTTTCCCATGACCATGCGCCCTCGATTCCCGCGTCTCGGATTCTCCACAGGATAAACACGGGAACAGCACAGCCCATCCGCCAGAAACCCTACCGAGTGTCGCCGTCTGAGCGCAAGATAATTGATGAACAAGTGCGTGATATGCTGCAGAAGGGTGTCATTCGAGAATCATCGAGTCCTTGGGCGGCTCCCGTGATTCTAGTCAAAAAGAAGGATGGTACCTGGAGATTCTGTGTGGACTATCGCCGTCTAAACTCCGTCACAAAGAGAGATGTCTACCCTCTCCCACGCATTGATGACGCTCTAGACTGCCTCCATTCAGCATCCTACTTTTCGTCCATAGACTTACGCTCAGGCTATTGGCAAATACCTGTGCATTCAATGGACAAAGAAAAGACGGCTTTCGTTACTCCGGACGGACTATATGAATTTAACGTGATGCCTTTTGGTCTATGTAACGCGCCCGCTACATTTGAAAGATTCATGGACACCATTCTGCGCGGCCTGAAGTGGAACATCTGTATGTGTTATCTTGACGACGTTGTTATCTTCGGGCGTACATTCAGTGAACATAACGAAAGGGTAGAGCTGGTTTTGAAATGTATTCGAAATGCTGGCTTGGTTCTTAATGCAAAGAAGTGTCATTTCGGAGCTCGACAAACACTGGTGCTGGGACATCTCGTCAACAAGGATGGCATCAGGCCCGACCCGAATAAGACAGCGGCTGTTAGAGCTTTTAAACCACCTGGCTCAGTGAAGGAGCTTCGGAGCTTCTTGGGCCTCTGCTCTTACTTTCGCCGATTTATTCCCGCCTTTGCAGAAGTTGCCTTTCCACTGACCTGTCTTCTCCGCCAAGGTGCTAGTTTTGAATGGACTCCTGATTGTGAAACTTCTTTCAACCAACTGAAGTTCTTGCTCACGTCGCAGCCTATCCTGCGGCACTTCGATCCTTCTGCGGCGACTGAAGTTCACACCGACGCAAGCGGCATTGGCATAGGTGCAGTCCTGATACAGCGATGTAATCAAGTGGAACACGTGATCGCATATGCCAGTCGCACTTTAAGTAAGCCGGAACGCAATTACACTGTGACCGAACAAGAATGCCTTGCACTCGTCTTCGCTGTACAGCGATTCCGCTCATACCTGTACGGTCGTCCTTTCCAAGTAGTTACGGATCATCATTCTTTGTGCTGGCTTATCAACCTTCGGGATCCGTCAGGCCGTCTAGCACGCTGGGCCCTCCGGCTGCAAGAGTACAACTTCACGGTATCGTACAAGAGCGGCAGGAAACACGCGGACGCAGACTGCCTTTCAAGGATGCCAGTTGATGCTACAGTTTGCGACGCTGACGATTTCGATCATCTGATTGCGTCCGTAGCACCAGCGTTCCCGGATAAGGCCACCTTTGAAACTGAGCAGCGGAAGGACGTGAGTTTGAATCCATTATTCGTGATCGCACAAGCATCCACTCCGGAAAGCCGCTTTTGCGTCCGTGATGGTCTACTGTACAAGAAATCCATCTCCGGCACCGGTTCCCGCTTCCTGCTGGTGGTTCCAGAGGCACTACGGTCATCTGTTTTGTACGCCATGCATGATGACGCCACTTCAGGTCACCTCGGAACGACGCGCACTCTTCATCGTACCCAGGAACGCTTCTACTGGCCACGTATGCGCCAGTCAGTTGAGTTGTACGTGGCCAGTTGTGCGCAATGCCAGGCGCACAAATCTCTCTCAGCAGCTCCGGCCGGACATCTACAACCTGTGACGCCTCCCAGTTCTCCGTTCGAACAAATTGGCATTGACCTGGTGGGCCCTTTTCCGCGTTCATCGAAAGGCAACAGATGGATTGTGGTATGTGCTGACCATCTTACTCGGTACTGCGAGACTGCTGCCCTGCCATCCGCGACTGCTGGTCAAGTGTCGTCCTTCCTTCTCCATTCTATCATACTGCGTCATGGGCCCCCTCGCGTCATCATAAGTGACCGTGGACGTCAATTCACGGCAGACGTTGTCGAACAACTTCTTCGTATGTGTGGCTCAGAGCTCAGACACTCGACGCCTTATCACCCGCAGACGAATGGTCTCGTCGAGCGAACAATTCGAACACTGGTGAATATGCTTTCTATGTACGTTGCTTCGAACCACAAGAACTGGGACGATGTCTTGCCGTTCGTCACATACGCGTTTAATACTTCCCAACATGAGACCACCGGCTACAGCCCGTTCTTCCTCCTCTATGTTCGACCCCCCCGTTATACTCTGGATACAATATTTTCCTTCTCTGATCGGGACCAATCAGAAATCTCCCTAGCAGAAACTCTTTGTCTCGCCGAAGAAGCTCGTCGTCTTGCTCGTTTACGTACAATAGCCTCGCAAGACAGATCGAAAGTTCGTTATGACAGCAAGCATCGGCAGGCCACATATATTCCGGGAGATCTCGTGTTGGTGTGGAAGCCTTTACGCAAACGTGGCTTGTGCCAAAAACTGCTCGCGCACTACATCGGACCTTTTGTTATCCTTGACCGCCTGAGCGCAGTCGACTACCGCATCGCACGTCTTACAGCTAGCGGGAGACGCTCCAGAAAGACAGAGGTCACGCATGTCGCTCGCCTGAAGCCTTTCAGTCAACGCGACACTGTATGAAACGCGCGGCGCGCTTTGTCTGCGAGGGGGGAAATGTTACGCCACGTATGTGCCGGACGAAGAAGGAAAAAGAAGCAAGGAGGGTGGAAGAAGAAGATCATCATCTGCCTGCGCCGATACGGCTCGTCCCTCGAACCGTGTATCAATAAACCCCCAGACGCCTACTGAGGTCGTAACAATATCTTCAAAGCTGTCAGCCCAAAAAAAAGCGCCGCACCACCACCGGGTGGGCTCGAAACGCCAATGTTTCGGTTAACAGCCGATCGCGCTAGCCAATTGCACCACGGAGACAGTTCTGCTCCACTCTCACCACCATCAGAACATATCTTCAAAGCTATCAGCCCAAAGAAACAAAAGCGCCACACCACCACCGGGTGGGCTGGAACCTCCAACCTTTCGGTTAACAGCCGATCGCGCTAGCCAACTGCGCCACGGAGACAGTCGTGCTCCACTCTCACCACCATCAGAACTTATCTTCTTCAAAGCTATCAGCGCAAACAAAAAAGCAACACACCACTCCCGGGAGGGCTCGAAACTCCAACTTTTCGGCTAACAGTCGATCGCGCTAGCCCATTGCACACGGAGACAGTATTGCTCCACTCTCACCAGCATCAGAACATATTGCCACGAGGAATTGTTAAGGCGCAGTACAACGCAGACGTTGTTAAAAGAGGAACGCTGACGGCATCGCTACGACTCATGAAGCCCGCCGGAAGGCACGAGCCGGCCCAGCCTGTGCACGAGCTGCTACCGAGCAGCGGCCAAGGAAAAAGAAGAGAAGAAGAGGACGACGAGCGTTCGCTGCTTTCTCCCAGCTACTGTGTAGTTCTTTTGGCTTGGGCACAAGTTCGCCCTTATTAAACCTTGTAAATAGGACGTCCTGGTTGTGAGGTTGTTATATCCGTTACATTTTCTGGTGGAGGTGCTGGGTACATGATTCCGAGCCCCACGCAAGAGCGAAGTCCAAGCACTGACCAGCCGCAACCAGTGGAGCTTACACCGGTGCACCAACGAGTCAGCCGCCGTATCCGAGGAGAGTTGCCAGAATTTGGGCCACTCCCTTCTGTATCAAGGGCATCGGTGACGGAGACAAGCGCCGCCACCACCATGACGAGCCAAGTTACGCCGGCACAACTCATCGTAAGCCAACCGGTCATTCCAAAGGTGTTTCATGGTGACCCATACGAGGACGCCGAAGACTGGTTAGAGCATTTCGAGAGAGTGGGAAATCTAAATCAGTGGAACGAGGAAGGCAAGCTGCGTAACGTCTACATTGCGTTGGAAGACTCTGCACGAGTGTGGTACGAAAACCACGAGGCATCTCTGACGTCGTGGCAAGAGTTTCGGCGGCAGCTACTGAGTACGTTCGCCAACAGTGATCGCCGGGAAAAGGCGGAAGCAGCTCTCCGCACACGGATTCAACGAACGAACGAAACTGTCGCGATGTACATCGAAGACATGTCCCGCCTTTTCAAGCGAGCTGATCCTGGCATGACGGAAGACAAGAAGGTGCGCCACCTCATGCACGGGGTAAAGCAAGAATTGTTCGCGGGACTCATCCGCAATCCGCCCCGTACTGTTGCTGAGTTTCGGTCGGAAGCAACAACCATCGAAACGACGCTTCAGCAGAGAGCCCGACAGTACAACCGCGACGTAGCCGGTGCATCCGCAGGAGTCTACTCAGCAGGCGTCGTGGATAATCTTGACACATTGCGGGAGCTCGTCCGGTCTGTTGTCAGGGAGGAATTAAGGAAACTGCAGTCACCTGATGTCACCCCCGAGCTGTCTCTTGCTGAAGTTGTCCGAGAAGAAATTCGACAGGCCATGCGGGAACCGCGGAGTGATGTGCCAGCGACACGACGGGCGGTAACGTACTCCGAGGTGCTCAGGCGACCTACTCTGCACTGTTCGCCGATCGAGACACCAAGTACTTATGTGCAGACAATGCGCAGCCCGCCTGAAATCGTAGAGGCAACACGCACTCCACCTCGTGCGAGAGAGATGATGCCACGGAAGAGCGATGTGTGGCGAGATGCCACACGTAGGCCCTTGTGTTTCCACTGTGGAGAGGCTGGCCACCTGTACCGATTCTGCCGATATCGTCAAGCTGGTCTTAGGGGATTCGCCATCAATGCACCGTGTCCGCGAAACGGCGAAAGACCTTCCGAGATTGAAGAATACCTATGCTCACGTCGGGAATTTGACCCGCCTCGTCGTCATCAACCACGCTCACCATCCCCTATGCGCTACCGCTCGTCTAGCCCACGTCCCTTCCCAAGCACGTCTAGGCAGCGTTCGCCTAGCCCAAATCCGGGAAACTGAAGAGGGCGACCTGTGGAGGCGAGGCCGCTGGCGACTTGGGATATGAAGATCCTCCACTGCGGTACGAGCCTGATAACGACGACTGTTTCCAGGTAAAGGAGTGCAGTACAGAGAAAATTACTTCAGACTTGCCGTTGGTGATTGACGGACTAGAGCTCAATGCTTTGATCGATACTGGTGCGGATTATTCTGTGATAAGTTACGAATTAGCGAAGCGACTCAGGAAAGTTCTGACCGAATGGGGTGGACCTCAAGTACGTACTGCAGGTGGTCACCTCATAACCCCTTCCGGCCGATGTACCGCAAGGGTCATGATACGGGGCTTCACTTACGTCGGTGACTTTGTCGTCCTGCCTGTGTGCTCGAGGGAAGTGATACTGGGAATGGATTTCCTACAAGCTAATGGTGCGATTATCAATTTACAGAGGTCGAGCGTGTCCTTTTCGACGGAGCAAGCTTTAAAGGTAGCACGATCAGATGAACGATGTACCACTCCACTGCGCGTCGTCGACGATGATGTGACTGTACCGCCACGGAGCAGTATAATGGTCCTCGTGAATAATGATACATTCAGCGACTACGAGGGTGTGGCGGAGAGCAACGTGGATGTTTTCTTGAAAAGAGGCGTTTGTGTGGCACGAGGGATTATCCAGCTGCGAAACGGGTGCACAGACATCCTCTTGACGAATTTCGGTAACGAATTCCAGCACATCGCAAAAGGGACGGCAATAGCGTTTCTTCATGAGTTCTGTGAAGTGACAGAAATATGCAGTCTTGAAACGACGTCACCGAATGTGAAACTTCCATCTGATGCCTGCGACACAATATACGTAAATCCTAATCTTTCAGAGATTCAACGTCAACAGCTATACGACCTCGTGCGGGAATTTGGCAGCTGTTTCTCCAACAGTTCAAAGGTACGGCGCACGAGCATTACAAAACACAGGATCATAACGGACGAGACAACCAGGCCGGTATGCCGGCACCCGTATCGTGTTTCCCCTAAGGAAAGGGAAGTCATCAAGAAGCAGGTACGAGAAATGCTTGAAGATGATGTTATCCAGCCTTCTAACAGCCCGTGGTCATCTCCCGTGGTGCTTGTCAAGAAGAAGGATAACACGCTACGGTTTTGTGTCGACTACAGGAAACTGAATGCTGTGACTAAACGGGATGTATATCCCCTTCCACGCATCGACGACACGTTAGATCGACTTCGGTGTGCCAAGTTCTTCTCATCACTAGATCTGAAAAGTGGATACTGGCAAATCGAAGTTGATGAACGTGATCGCGAAAAGACTGCTTTTGTTACCCCGGACGGACTTTATGAATTTAAGGCTCTCCCGTTTGGTCTCTGTTGTGCGCCGGCAACGTTCCAACGCATGATGGACACTGTGCTTTCCGGATTGAAGTGGCAGTGTTGCCTAGTGTACCTAGACGACGTGGTCATCTTCGCGGCTACATTTGAGGAGCACATCAAGCGCCTTCGGTCAGTGTTAGAGGCAATCCGTTCGGCAGATTTGACAATCAAGCCAGAGAAGTGCCGATTAGGTTTCGAAGAGCTTCGTTTTCTTGGGCATGTCGTCAGCGCCCAAGGTGTTCGCCCTGATCCTGATAAGACGGCCGCCGTCGCAAGGTTTCCGGTGCCAACAGACAAAAAGTCAGTACGGAGATTTCTAGGTCTATGTGCGTACTATAGACGATTTGTGAGAAATTTTTCAAAGATCGCAGAACCCTTAACGAGACTTACGAGAGAAGATGTGCCTTTCCAGTGGCAAAACGAGCAACAAAGCGCCTTCAACGAATTGAGAAAGAGGTTAGAAAACCCCCCGATTCTTTCTCACTTTGATGAGACAGCCGACACGGAAATACACACAGATGCCAGTAACATCGGCCTTGGATGCGTTCTAATACAGTGGCAGAAAGGTGAAGAAAAAGTGATAGCTTATGCCAGTCGGACTCTAACAAAAGCAGAGACAAACTATTCGGCCACGGAAAAAGAATGCCTTGCCGTCATCTGGGCCATCAGTAAATTTCGGCCGTACCTATATGGTAGACCATTCAAGGCAGTCAGCGATCACCATGCGCTTTGCTGGCTGGCGAACATCAAGGAACCATCCGGACGACTAGCAAGGTGGAGCCTCAGACTGCAAGAATACGATATAAGCGTGGTATACCGATCTGGCAAAAAACATACCGATGCCGACTGTTTGTCACGGGCTCCTACAGACACACCACTCTCAGAAGAAGACGACTTTCCGTTCGTAGGAATTGTCGAGACCACTCAAATAGCCGAATTCCAACGTACAGACAAAGAATTACTCCCGCTTATCGAACACCTGCAAGGAATTGACGTACAAGTACCCCGTATATTTTCTCGAAGCCTCGCATCGTTCTGCCTCCGAGGAAACGTTCTCTACAAGAGAAACTTCAAGCCCAACCGCGAAAAGTTCCTGCTTGTCGTTCCAGCAACTATGCGACAAGAAATACTTCGAGCGTGTCACGATGAGCCCACATCTGGACATTTGGGTGTGACGCGAACGCTTGCAAGGATCAGTCTCCATTATTATTGGCCCAAGCTACTAGCTTCAGTGCAACACTACGTCAAAACATGCCGCGAGTGCCAAAGACGAAAAACACCAAGTTCTAAACCAGCGGGCCTTCTACAACCTATAGATCCACCGAAAGCGCCTTTCCGCCAAGTTGGAATGGACCTCCTTGGACCCTTCCCGACATCTTTACTCGGCAAGAAATGGATCGTTGTGGCCACTGATTATTTAACTAGATACGCCGAAACAGACTCTTTGGAACGAGGAACGGCAGCAGAAGTGGCCCAATTCTTCGTACACAAAATAGTCCTGCGACATGGCGCTCCAACGGTTGTAATCACCGATCGCGGAACGGCTTTCACGGCGCAACTTTTGAAGTGCCTGCTCAACATGACTCACACTGTTCATAGGAAAACCACTGCATATCATCCTCAATGCAATGGCCTGACCGAACGCCTTAACAGAACTCTAGCGGACATGATATCCATGTATGTGGATGTCGAGCACAAAAAGTGGGACGAAATTTTACCATACGTCACTTTCGCCTACAATACGGCTGTGCAAGAGACCACCAAAATCACCCCATTTGAACTAGTTTACGGTCGTGCTGTTACCACAACACTGGATGCTATGTTACCAATAGACCAAGATGACTACCCCCCCGATCTTGACGACTTTCTACAAAGAGCGGAAGAAGCCCGCCAGTTAGCAAGATACCGAATACGCCACCAACACCGCATCGATGCCGACCGCTACAACCGAGGAAGACTTGACACGCGATATGACGTTGGCGACAAAGTGTGGATATGGACTCCAGTACGACGACGAGGCCTCTCCGAAAAACTCATTTCCCGGTATTTTGGCCCCTACGAGATAGTACAGCGACACAATGACCTCGTCTACGAAGTCAAGCCTGCAGGCCACCTGCATTCGAGGCGACGCAATCCCACGGAGCGTGTACACATTGTACGGATGAAACCGTACTACGACCGATTCCAAACCTAGTCACCCCAATCCCTTGACGTACTGCAACCTCATTTTTACAAACTTGTACACACAAAGAAAAAAAAAAAAAAGTACTGAACAGCCTCATCGCAAGCATCGGGGCGATGCCGCTTGAGAGGGGGGATAATGCCACGAGGAATTGTTAAGGCGCAGTACAACGCAGACGTTGTTAAAAGAGGAACGCTGACGGCATCGCTACGACTCATGAAGCCCGCCGGAAGGCACGAGCCGGCCCAGCCTGTGCACGAGCTGCTACCGAGCAGCGGCCAAGGAAAAAGAAGAGAAGAAGAGGACGACGAGCGTTCGCTGCTTTCTCCCAGCTACTGTGTAGTTCTTTTGGCTTGGGCACAAGTTCGCCCTTATTAAACCTTGTAAATAGGACGTCCTGGTTGTGAGGTTGTTATATCCGTTACAATATCTTCAAAGCTATCAGACCAAAGAAAAAAAAGCGCCGCACCACCACCGGGTGGGCTCGAACCTCCAACCTTTCGGCTAACAGTCGATCGCGCTAGCCCATTGCGCCACGGAGACAGTCTTGCTCCACTCTCACCAGCATCAGAACATATCTTCAAAGCTATCAGCCCAAAGAAAAAAAAAGCGCCGCACCACCACCGGGTGGGCTCGAACCTCCAACCTTTCGGTTAACAGGCGATCGCGCTAGCCAAGTGCGCCACGGAGACAGTCTTGCTTCATTCTCACCACCACCAGAACATTATTTAATATTTATTCAATACTGCCAGCCACCGTTTGGCAGCCAGGGCAGGAGTGGTACAGTGCACAGTTTGAACACAAAATTTACACGCGATCAGTAACACGGTCCGCGGTACACAGGGAAGCAATATTGCAGTAAGCATACAGATTGTCACGACACGCAAGCCTACGCAATCAGTAACAAAATCAGCAACACACAAGCGTACGCAATCAGTAACAAAATCAGCTAGACACCCAAAGTACACTACGCATATTGACCAGGAAGTGTGAAACAAAATAATCGAATGTTGCCATGTAAAGATAAAAAGTATGTCGCAAACAAACAAAAAAAGAAAAAAAAGACAAACAGTGTGCGTTGTGGCATGGTAGCAAGATAACACGTGAAATATGTTAGTTCAATAGAACAGGGGAACTAGACCAGCACTTCCAATCATACACAATTTTGAATAGCCGTTGAAAAAGCATTTTGATTAGTTAAGTTAGTAACGTCGCGTGGCAAAGTGTTCTATTCTGCTATCGTTCTCGGGAAAAAGGATAGACGGTGAGCGTTTGTTCTCGTGAGAGGCATTAGGATTGTTTTGTTGTGCTTGTTCCGGGTGGGGCGTGACATGTTGAATTCGAGATAAGTATTGAAGTCAAGCTTAGAATAACCATTGACTATGCTGTGTAATATTTTAAGTCGATTTAATTTACGGCGGGACTCTAGTGTTGGTAGGTCCGAACGCCTGCGCAGTTCTGTCATGGATACTCGCTTGCTGTATGCGTTGTGAATAAATCGCAGCGCTTTCTTTTGTACCCGTTCGAGCATCGCTGAATCCGTCTTTGTGTGTGGGTCCCAAACAACGTCTGCATATTCGAGCAAGGGGCGGACCAGCGTAGTGTACGCAACGGTCTTCGTTCTGCTTGTACAGTGCTGAAGTCGGTGTCTTAGAAGCCAAAGTCTGCGCAGTGCTGATGATGTAATATTTTGTATGTGTTTGTTCCAGGTGAGGTTTGATGTCATGGTTACTCCTAAATATTTGAACTCGTTAACAACCTCTAATTCAACATTGTTGATTTGATAAGCATATTGAAATGGAAACTTTTTGCGCGTTATTGTCATTTGGCGGCACTTTGTTGTGTTGAGGCTCATGTTCCAATCGGCACACCAATCACTAACAGCTGTTAAGTATTTGTTGAGAACTTTCTGGTCATTTACCGATTCAATAGGGAGATAAACAACGCAGTCATCGGCAAAGAAACGGAAACGCACCGGACAGTCAAACTGTAAATCGTTTAAATAGATAATGAAGAGCAGCGGACCTAAGACGGAGCCCTGTGGGACTCCAGAATCAACTGATGACAAGTGAGAGGCAGAGTCACCTATCTGAACGTACTGATACCGGCTTGATAAGTAGGAGTCCAACCACTGAGTTATTTTCTCATTTTTGACCAAGTTTCGAATTTTTAACATCAGGTTGCTATGGGGTACTCGATCGAAAGCTTTTTCGAAATCCAAAAATATAGCGTCAATTTGCCCCCCCTTATCTAAAACTTTTGAGATGTCGTTAGTCGTGTGTATTAGTTGTGTAACCGTGGAAAATCCACGCCGAAAACCATGTTGATTGCTCGTAAAAAACATGTTGCTCTCAAGATACGTTACGAGGTGTTTAAATATAAAGTGCTCCAAAACTTTACCGGCTGTACACAAAAGGGATATGGGGCGGTAGTTTTTTACAGAAAGTTTATCGCCGGATTTATGCACAGGAGTAACTTTTGCAGTTTTCCAATCGTCTGGAACCACACCGCTTAGTAGACTTTCGTTAAATATATTGTAAAGGTATTTCGAGCACCACTCCGCATACCGGTAAAGGAATGCATTTGGTATTCTGTCGGGACCTGCGGACTTTTTAGGGTCAAGGTTGAGCAAAGCCGAAAATATTCCCGGCTCGGTAATAGTGATATCGGGAATGTCAAAGCCAGGAATATTGAAATTAGTGCAGCACTGGGTTGCACGTACAAATACAGACGAGAAAAAAGTATTAAAAGCCCTTGCTATCGAGCAGGCATCGGACACTTCGCTGTCGTTTATTTTAATTTTGCCGACTGGGTCTTTCTTTTGGGTGATGTGAGTCCAGAACTTCTTAGGGTTGGTGACAAGAAAGCCGTGCATCTTAACATTAAAAAAGTGATACTTTGATTCTTTGATTTTTTTCCGTAGGTCAGCCCTTAGGGAAGGTAACACGTTAGGCGTTTTGGGCGCTCGGGAGAGACGCTTAACACGACGTTTTAAGTGAATTATGTCACGCGTAATCTACGGGCTTTGGCGGTTAATCTTTCTTTGTTTTTGTGGGACATATTTGTTAATACAAGTATGCACGGCCGTCTTGAAGTGCAACCATAATCCGTTTACGTCGAGATATCCGTTATTGTGTTTGCTCTTAAAGGTGTCAAAATCTAGTTCGAGGAAGTCCAAGATACTTTCATTATCAGCACTGTTAAAATCTCTAAATGGCTTAATGATTGCCCGCGAAATTGAGGGCAACATATGACTTTTAAACTGTACTATTTCGTGATCTGAAATCCCGGGCAGAACATTGACATCAAAACCAAGCCGTTGAACGGATTCAGAAAGAAAGACAAGGTCAAGTAGTGACCTTGAGTTTGTCGAAACACGAGTAGGTTCATGCACAATTTGGCCTAATTTACAAGAAAAAACAACATCAAGCAGTAGTTCGGAATGATCGCAGGTAGGAACGGCACACATCGAATCCCAGTCAATTCGGGGCAGATTAAAATCACCGCAGAGTACAATATGCGTGTAGCGCTTGGCATACACGCCTACATAATCTGCAAATGCTTCAAGTACTGTAATGTTGGAATTTGGTGGTCTGTAAAATACACCGATAAAGATGTTGAGTCGTGGATGGTGAAGAACAATGCAAGCCATTTCAATGTTTTTGTGTTGGGGAAGGGGGTATAGTCCAGGCCTTTTTTATTATTAGTGCCACACCCCCACCTTTTGAAGCCCGGTCACAGCGATAGATTTCGTGGGAGCTCGGTATCGCTACCGAGTCTGGAATTTCGTCACTTAGCCACGTTTCTGTTACAGCCATGACGTCGGGATCGTATACGGTGAGAACGCTTTCCAGATCATCAGACTTGTTTAAAATACTTCGTGCATTTATATTCAAAACAGAAAAGGGTTTGAAATTTGTGAGCGAAGACACATAAGAGTCGCTCTTTCCTTTGCTATCAGCTCGGTCGTGGTTTGGTGGCAATCGTCACTGCGGAGCGAAAGGGACTCTCGCTCCAAGAATGTCGTCCCACACAAAAAGCTTACCATCGACTTTGATCTTGTCGAACGACTGCGTCACTTTTATCCCCTTCTTTCTTAGTTCAGCAGTGCTATCCCAAAGTTTTTTCCGGACAGCCCGGACGCGAGACGAAAAGTCTTCTGATATGCCATATTCCGTGTCTTTCAAGTTTTTACAGTTTTTTAGTATCCTCGCCTTGTCTCTGCCGTCCACCAGCTTGAAAATTACTGGTCTACATTTGTTGTCCTTTTTTCTACCTATCCTGTGAATACATTCTATTCTGACGTTCTTCACTTTTATTATTTCACCAAGAATGTCGTTCGATACTATCTGCTCCAGCAACTCCACCTTTTCATCCTTCATCTCTTTGATACCGTACACTATAAAATTACCCCTCCGACTGCGGTTTTCCAAGTCGTCGATTTTATAAACGAGGCTGTCCACTTGTTGTTGTAGTTTGTCTACTTTAATGGTGTAACTTGTTACGGTGCCAGATAGTTCATCTAGCTTTCTCTCAATTGCTGAGAGCTTATCACAAGTTTCGCTCAAGCGTTGTGTGGCGGTACCTGAACTTTCTTTGAGTAGACGAATTTCATCTAAAATCTTCTGAAACATAGCTTCTGTGGGACCAGGGTTCGACTCAACGTCCCCACAATGAGGTAGCAGGTCTACAAAACAGTCATACACTGCAGAAAGAACAAGTAGTAGCGACCGTGGGCACGGCAGAAGCACAAGGCATACATCATCACTACGATATTCAAGCTCCGGACGGTAGTCTCTCACCTGAATAACAAGCAAGAAGGGGTTCCTGAGAATCATGCTCTCGGCGCCTCTGTCGTGCCCACTGGTCGGTGCCGGCTGAGCGCTTCTTCTTATATCCGTTGGTATCGATGACGTGGCTGATGGTGGTAGTCGATGCGCCGCCAGGGACGGAGTAGTAGTGCGCAGGCTTGAAGAATTGGTGTCGATCCCGTACACGTGCGGATACATGCTCCAGGCAGCATGTCTTGCTGGTTGCGTTTCGGTACAAGGGAACGCCGATGCGCAGATGGCACGAACATGAAGCAGCACCTGAATAACAAGCAAAAAGGGGTTCCTGAGAATCATGCTCTCGGCGCCTCTGTCGTGCCCACTGGTCGGTGCCGGCTGAACGTTTCTTCTTATATCCGTTGGTATCGATGACGTGGCTGATGGTGGTAGTCGATGCGCCGCCAGGGACGGAGTAGTAGTGCGCAGGCTTGAAGAATTGGTGTCGATCCCGTACACGTGCGGATGCATGCTCCAGGCAGCATGTCTTGCTGGTTGCGTTTCGGTACAAGGGAACGCCGATGCGCAGATGGCACGAACATGAAGCAGCACCTGAATAACAAGCAAGAAGGGGTTCCTGAGAATCATGCTCTCGGCGCCTCTGTCGTGCCCACTGGTCGGTGCCGGCTGAGCGCTTCTTCTTATATCCGTTGGTATCGATGACGTGACTGATGGTGGTAGTCGATGCGCCGCCAGGGACGGAGTAGTAGTGCGCAGGCTTGAAGAATTGGTGTCGATCCCGTACACGCGCGGATACATGCTCCAGGCAGCATGTCTTGCTGGTTGCGTTTCGGTACAAGGGAACGCCGATGCGCAGATGGCACGAACATGAAGCAGCACCTGAATAACAAGCAAGAAGGGGTTCCTGAGAATCATGCTCTCGGCGCCTCTGTCGTGCCCACTCACCACCATCAGAACATATCTTCAAAGCTATCAGCCCAAAGAAAAAAAAGCGCCGCACCACCACCAGGTGGGCTCGAAACTCCAACACTTCGGTTAACAGCCGATTGCGCTAGCCAATTGCGCCACTGAGACAGTCGTGCTCCACTCTCACCACCATCAGAACATATCTTCAAAGCTATCAGCGCAAAGAAAAAAGCAACCAACCACTTCCCGGAGGGCTCGAAACTGCAACCTTTCGGTTAACAGCCGATCGCGCTAACCAATTGCGCCACAGAGACAGTCCTGCTCCACTCTCACCACCATCAGAACATATCTTCAAAGCTATCAGCCCAAAGAAAAAAAAGCGCCACACCAGCACCGGGTGGGCTCGAAACTGCAACTTTTCGGTTAACAGCCGATCGCGCTAGCCTATGGGTCCACGGAGACAGTCCTGCTCCCTTCTCTCCACCATCAGAACATATCTTCAAAGCTATCAGCCCAAAGAAAAAAAAAGTGCCGCACCACCACCGGGTGGGCTCGAACCTCAAACCTTTCGTTCAACAGCCGATCGCGCTAGCCAATTGCGCCACGGAGACAGTCGTGCTCCACTGTCACCACCATCAGAACATACCTTCAAAGCTATCAGCGCAAAGAAAAAAGCAACACACCCCACCCGGGAGGGCTCGAACCTCCAACTTTTCGGTTAACAGTCGATCGCGTTAGCCAATTACGCCACGGGGACAGTCCTGCTCCACTCTCACCACCATCAGAACATTTCTTTAGAGCTATCAGCCCAAAGAAAAAAAAGCGCCGCACCACCAACGGGTGGGCTCGAACCTCCAACCTTTCCGTTAACAGCCGATCGCGCTAGCCAATTTCTCCACGGAGACAGTCGTGCTCCCCTCTCACCACCGTCAGAACATTTCTTCAGAGCTACCACCCCAAAGAAAAAAAAGCGCCGCACCACCACCGGGTGGGCCGGAAACTCCAAACTTTCGGTTAACAGCCGATCGGGCTAGCCAATTGCGCCACAGAGACAGTCGTTTTCCACTCTCACTACCATCAGAACATATCTTCAAAGCTATCAGCGCAAAGAAAAAAGCAACACACTACTCCCAAAAGGGCTCGAAACTGCAACCTTTCGGTTAACAGCCGATCGCACTAGCCAATTGCGCCACGGAGACAGTCGTGCTCTACTCTCACCACCATCAGAACATATCTTCAAAGCTATCAGCGCAAAGAAAAAAGCAACACACCACTCCCAGGAGGGCTCGAAACTCCAACCTTTCGGTTAACAGCCGATCGCGCTAGCCAATTTCGCCACGGAGACAGTCTTGCTCCACTCTCACTACCATCAGAACATATATTAAAAGCTCTCAGCCCAAAGAAAAGAAAGCGCCGTACCACCACCGGGTGGGCTCGAAACTCCAACCTTTCGGTTAACAGCCGATCGCGCTAGCCAATTGCCCCACGGAGACAGTCCTGCTCCACCCTCACCACCATCAGAACATATCTTCAAAGCTATCAGCCAAGAAAAGAAAGCGCCGCACCACCACCGGGTAGGCTCGAACCTCGAACTTTTCGGTTAACAGCCGATCGCGCTAGCCAATTGCGCCACGGAGACAGTCTTGCTGCACTCTCACCTCCATCAGAACATATCTTCAAAGCTATCAGCGCAAAGAAAAAAGCAACACACCACTCCCAGGAGGCTCGAAACTCCAACCTTTCGGTTAACAGCCGATCGCGCTAGCAAATTGCGCCACGGAGACAGTCTTGCTTAACTCTCACCACCATCAGAACATATCTTCAAAGCTATCAGCTCAAAGAAAAAAAAGCGCCGCACCACCACCAGGTAAGCTCGAAACTCCAACCTTTCGGTTAACAGCCGATCGCTCTACCCAATTGCGCCACGGAGACAGTCTTGCTGCACTCTCACTACCATCAGAACATATCTTCAAAGCTCTCAGCCCAAAGAAAAAAAAAGCGCCGCACCACCACCGGGTGGGCTCTAAACTCCAACCTTTCGGTTAACAGCCGATCGCGCTAGCCAATTGCGCCACCGAGACAGTCCTGCTCCACTCTCACCACCATCAGAACATATCTTCAAAGCTATCAGCCAAGAAAAGAAAGCGCCGCACCACCACCGGGTGGGCTCGAACCTCCAACTTTTCGGTTAACAGCCGATCGCGCTAGCCAATTGCGCCACGGAGACAGTCTTGCTGCACTCTCACCACCATCAGAACAAATCTTCAAAGCTATCAGCCCACAGAAAAAAAAAGCGCCGCACCACCACCGGGTGGGCTCAAAACTCCAACCTTTCGATTAACAGCCGAGTGCGCTAACTAATTGCGCCACGGAGACAGCCTTGCTCCACTCTCACCACCATCAGAACATATCTTCAAAGCTAGCCCAAAGAAAAAAAAGTGCCGCACCACCACGGGTGTGCTCGAACCTCCGACCTTACGGTTAACAGCCGATCGCGCTAGCCAATTGCGCCACGGAGACAGTCCTGCTCCACTTTCACCACCATCAGAACATATCTTCAAAGCTATCAGCCTAAAGAAAAAAAAGCGCCGCACCACCACAGGGTGGGCTCGAAACTCCAAGCTTTCGGTTAACAGCCGATCGCGCTACCCAATTGCGCCACGGAGACAGTCTTTCTCCCTCTCACTACCATCAGAAACATATCTTCAAAGCTCTCAGCGCAAAAGAAAAAAAAAGCGCCGCACCCACCACCGGGTAGGGCTCGAAACTCCAACCTTTCGGTTAACAGCCGATCGCGGCTAGCCAATTGCGCCACGGAGACAGTCCTGCTCCACTCTCACCACCGTCATAACATATCTTCAAAGCTATCAGCGCAAAGAAAAAAGCAACACACCGCTCCCGGGAGGGCTCGAAACTCCAACCTTTCGGTTAACAGCCGATCGCGCTAGCCAATTGCGCCACGGGAGACAGTCCTGCTCCACTCTCACCACCATCAGAACATATCTTCCAAGCTATCAGCCAAAAAAAAGCGCCGCACCACCCCCGGGTGGGCTCGAACCTCCAACCTTTCGGTTAACAGCTGATCGTGCTAGCCAATTGCGCAACGGAGACAGTCATACTCCACTCTCACCACCATCAGAACATATCTTCAAGGCCATCAGCGCAAAGAAAAAAAAGTGCCGCACCACCACCGGGCGGGATCGAAACTTCACCTTTCGGTTAACAGCCGATCGCGCGAGCCAATTGCGCCACGGAGACAGTCTTGCTCCACTCTCACCACCATCAGAACATATCTTCAAAGCTATCAGCCAAGAAAAGAAAGCGCCGCACCACCACCGGGTGGGCTCGAACCTCCAACTTTCGGTTAACAGCCGATCGCGCTAGCCAATTGCGCCACGGAGACAGTCCTGCTCCACTCTCACCACCATCAGAACATATATTCAAAGCTATCAGCCTAAAGAAAAAAAGCGCCACACCAGCACCGGGTGGGCTCGAAACTACAACTTTTCGGTTAACAGCCGATCGCGCTAGCCTATTGGGCCACGGAGACAGTCCTGCTCCCCCTCTCTTCACCATCAGAACATATCCTCAAAGCTATCAGCCCAAAGAAAAAAAAAGCGCCGCACCACCATCGAGTGGGCTCGAACCTCAAACCTTTCGTTCAACAGCCGATCGCGCTAGCCAATTGCGCCACGGGGACAGTCCTGCTCCACTCGCACCACCTTCAGAACATATCTTCAAAGCTATCAGCGCAAAGAAAAAAGCAACCAACCACTTCCCGGAAGGCTCGAAACTGCAACCTTTCGGTTAACAGCCGATCGCGCTAGCCAATTGCGCAACAGAGACAGTCTTGCTTCACTCTCACCACCATCAGAACATATCTTCAAAGCTATCAGCCCAAAGAAAAAAAGCGCCGCACCACCACCGGGTGGGCTCGAAACTCCAACACTTCGGTTAACAGCCGATCGCGCTAGCCAATTGCGCCACGGAGACAGTCCCTGCTCCACTCTCACCACCATCAGAACATATCTTCAAAGCTATCAGCCCAAAGAAAAAAAAAGCGCCACACCAGCACCGGGTGGGCTCGAAACTGCAACTTTTCGGTTAACGAGCCCGATCGCGCTAGCCTATTGGGCCACGGAGACAGTCCTGCTCCCTTCTCTCCACCATCAGAACATATCTTCAAAGCTATCAGCCCAAAGAAAAAAAAAGCGCCGCACCACCACCGGGTGGGCTCGAACCTCAAACCTTTCGTTCAACAGCCGATCGCGCTAGCCAATTGCGCCACGGAGACAGTCGTGCTCCACTGTCACCACCATCAGAACATACCTTCAAAGCTATCAGCGCAAAGAAAAAAGCAACACACACCCCACCCGGGAGGGCTCGAACCTCGAACTTTCGGTTAACAGTCGATCGCGTTAGCCAATTACGCCACGGGGACAGTCCTGCTCCACTCTCACCACCATCAGAACATTTCTTCAGAGCTATCAGCCCAAAGAAAAAAAAGCGCCGCACCACCAACGGGTGGGCTCGAACCTCCCAACCTTTCCGTTCACAGCCGATCGCGCTAGCCAATTTCTCCACGGAGACAGTCGTGCTCCACCCTCACCACCGTCAGAACATTTCTTCAGAGGCTACCACCCCAAAGAAAAAAAAGCGCCGCACCACCACCTTGTGGGCTCGAAACTCCATCCTTTCGGTTAACAGCCGATCGGGCTAGCCAATTGCGCCACAGAGACAGTCGTTTTCCACTCTCACTACCATCAAAACATATCTTCAAAGCTATCAGCGCAAAGAAAAAAAGCAACACACTACTCCCGAGAGGGCTCGAAACTGCAACCTTTCGGTTAACAGCCGATCGCACTAGCCAATTGCGCCACGGAGACAGTCGTGCTCTACTCTCACCCCCATCAGAACATATCTTCAAAGCTATCAGCGCAAAGAAAAAAGCAACACACCACTTCCAGGAGGGCTCGAAACTCCAACCTTTCGGATAACAGCCGATCGCGCTAGCCAATTTCGCGCCACGAAGACAGTCCTGCTCCACTCTCATCACCATCAGAACATATCTTCAAAGCTATCAGCCCAAAGAAAAAAAAGCGCGCCGCACCACCACCGGTGGGCTCGAAACTCCAATGTTTCGGTTAACAGCCGATCGCGCTAGCCAATTGACGCCACGGAGACAGTTCTGCTCCACTTCACCACCATCAGAACATATCTTCAAAGCTATCAGCCCAAAGAAAAAAAAGCGCCGCACCACCACCGGGTGGTGGGCTGGAACCTCCAACCTTTCGGTTAACAGCCGATCGCGCTAGCCAACTGCGCCACGGAGACAGTTCGTGCTCCACTCTCACCACCATCAGAAACTTCTCTTCTTTTAAAGTTTATCAGCGCAAAGAAAAAAAAATTGCCCGCAGCTTCCCTCTGGGGAACACTGAGGAGGATGCGGAGCATATAATTGGTTAACGGGTGGTGTTAAAGTGGCGACTTACTTGGGTCGATGGCTAAATTGGTTAACGTGGTTGTGAAATGGGGTGTTAAATTGCGACTTACTTGGGTCGATGGCTAAATTGGTTACGTGGTTGTAGGAGGGGGTGTTAATGAGTGAACACGTCACACGTATGCGAAAGGGCGGCGCTGGTCGAAGGGACGTCGATCATTGTGTTTGTGGATTCGTTGAATTCATTTCACGGCGACCTTCGGACGTCCGACGCGCCGTACAAACCAACGGACGAGCGGCAACTGAGGCGAGCGAGCGCCGACCTTGAGTTATATACAGCGCGACGGCGCATGCGCTGTCAGCTGTCGAATGTTCTCGAAGGAGAAGAGCGCGCGCGGCACAGATGGCGACGGCGCGACGGCGCAATCGCTGGTCAGCTGTCGAATGTTCTCGGAGGAGAAGCGCGCGCGGCACAAATGGTGGGCGACGGCGCGACGGCGGCATGCGCGCGCGTCAGCTGTCGAATGTTCGAGAAAGCGGTGCGGACAGCGCACTACAAGGCGCGAGTATAAGATGCTTTCGCATCTAAAAGCAACACACCACTCCCG
>WOVY01003115.1:0-12451 GCA_013436015.1 Rhipicephalus annulatus
CCGATTCTAAAGTGGTGGACACAATGGCCGCCCTTCTACGGCCCTTGGTGCCCCACCATCGTCAATCTGTATTGAACCGCGCTTGGAAACCAATAACTGCCGCAGTGTTGCCAGGGCACCTCAGAGACTTTGTCTGGAGGTTGGGCTGGGGCTTGCTCCCCACGCGAGATCGGTTGCAGCGATGGCAGGTGGTTCGCACTTCCACTTGCCCCAACTGCGACATGGTAGAGACCAATCGACATGCGACGTTTGAATGTGTGGTTTTCCCGCCTTTTTTGGCGTGCGGTTAATGCTGGTTTTCGGGGACAGGGTGTGCGAACTTTCGTGTCCAACGGCCGATTTCCGCGTAGCCGCTTCTCCGCTCTCTTAATAGTTGCGGGGCTGTTCAGCCTTTGGAGAAACCGATGTGAGGCCGTAGCTGCCAATTGCCGAAGGCGTGCCTTGTGGCCGATACTGGGGGAGATTGAGACGAGAGATTCTCGCGTTCCTCTCCGAAGAGCTTTTCTTCCTCGGGGAGCAAGAGTTTCTGCGGCATTGGTCGTGCCCTTTCGTCAAGGTGGAACACGAAAGGATACAACTCACTTTTCGACCGACTTGGTGCTAAGCAGCGCCTGTTGAGTTGTTATATATGATTTCATTTGTTACAAATTGTGTTTCATTTGGCTCTATTGTATCGTTATACCCTTGTATCGTTTATATCACATTGATTTTGTGTACATGTATGCCAACATAATCATGTATATTAGAGCAAATGTCTTCACTGTAACGTAGTGATGTTAGTCGTGAAATATAGATGTGCAGAAGTGTATGTGCCCTGTTACTGGAATGGTATGAAGCTTTGTGTTCTGTACATGCTGTAAATAAACTTTTTCTAAACAAGCGTCTTAGCGTCTCGCGTCGTTGTTAGCGTCTCACGGCGTCGCTGGGCTGGCGGACGCCCGTCATGGCAAGCCAGCCCCCGAAGAAGGCGCTAGCCTTCGACGTAGTCGTCCCCGGGGACTAGTCGCGAGGACGTCGTTGACGCGACGTCTTCAATAGTAGGAATCGAAGAAGTGTACTGCGTTCAGCACTTTGGAGGCCGGAACTACCAAGTTACCGTCAACAGTGAGGCCGCACTGGCCCAAATCGTAGACGCGTCGCACCTTATCATCCGAGAAGAGCGCGTCGCCATCGTACCCCTAGGACCCCAAGTGACCCAAGTGACCGTCCTGTTCCTGCCGTGCCGCGTACCCAGCGAAGTCCTCGCACAAGCACTCTCTCCCTACGGGAAGGTGCTGCACATCACCAGAGGACTCATGGGATCGCGCCCAACCGTGACCACTGGGACGCGATACGTCCGCATGGAAATTAAGGCTTCGTCACCGGTGCCCAACTACCTCAAGGTCGCGGGCCATCGAGTGACCTGTGACTATAAAGGCATCCAGCGAGTGTGTCGTCGATGTGGAGACAGTGGGCACTTCCGCATGAACTGCACAGCTCCGTTTTGTGGAAGGTGCGGCGTTTATGGCCACGACGGGAAAGGCTGCTCGCTGCCGTGTCGCCGTTGTGGGGACCCGCATGCCACCGTGGCCTGCACCATCAGGCCATCGTATTCCGAGGCGGCATCCAAGGATTTCCCTCCACTTCAACCAGGAACGCCATCTAAGAACAAGTGCGACGATTCGTCGGCGCGAGCCGTGGTGGCCGACCACGACCAGGGTGTGCCAATCGCGGCGCTGCACCAGACGCCCACTGCGTTCCCAACGATTCCGGTCCTGGTAATCTCTCCAGGTACTGAAAACTTAAGTTCCCCGCGTCCCGTGGCCGTTTCTGAGGAATCGCAGGCCAAGCCCTCGTCAGACGAAGCGCCTCGTGAGGACGGCGTCTCGGATGAGAATATTGTATCTGAGGCTCCTCGCGGTGCTGCTCTGTCGACAACAAGTTCAGGTGTCATCGAGGAGTCTACATCTCAAGACGACGACGCCTGCATCTACGAGGACTCCAACAGCACCGCGAGTGAGGCGCCTCTACAAATTGACGAAGACACCAGCCCCAGTGACATAAGCCAGGACAGTGGAGACGTCTTTGTACCATCCTCGCTCAAACACCCGGACACCAAACGCCCCCGGATCACTACTCGTGACTTAGAAGCCCCCACCAGAGACAGAAGTCCCCTGCGGACTTCGACGCGATCCCGGAAGCCCCGAGCCTCCGGTGGATCGCCTGGCCGGAAAAAATGACTCAGCCACTTGCGGGGCATTGGCTCCCGCACGTGATAAAGGTACCCCTGCATTTGCGTGATCCGATAGTATGTTTTCATTTTCCCCATGGCTCTTACTCTAAAAGTTATTACTTTTAACGTTCAAGGTTTCCGAAATCCACAAAAACAGGCTGAGGTATTGGCTTTGGCACGTTCAGTGCACTGTGATTTGCTGTTCGTGCAAGAAACAAATTTTTTCAAGCTTTCTGATGTACTCGCTTTCAAGCGCGCGTTCAATTTTGATTGTTTCTTTTCGTACGCCAGCACGCATTCGACTGGCGTCGGAGTCGTTATTTTTAACCGAGGTCTTTTACGTGACCATCATGTTTCCTTCGATGCCTTCGGACGCGTGCTGGCGTTCGACTGCACCTTTTTTTCGTTAAGAATAAGATTTGTTGCCGTGTATGCCCCAGCGGCACGCGAAAACTCAAACGCGTTCTTCCAATCTCTTGATGCGTTCCTTTTAAATTCCCGACATGTGGTACTTTTAGGGGATTTCAATTGTGTCTTAGACTCACACGCAGACGTTCGAGGTCCGGGTCGCGGCCGGTCAAACTGGAATGCCAGAGAACTCGAACGTCTAGTGCAGCAATTGGCATTGAGTGACATTCATCAAATTGTGCATGGCAGTAATTATGCCTATACCTGGCGTCGAGCAACGTCGAGCAGCCGAATTGATCGCGTGTATGCATCCCCCAGTTTCATTACCTACGTTCACGACATTGGGGTAATGCCATTGCCACCGACACCGGTGTACATTAGCGACCATCGGCCGGTTATGTTATCTCTCCGCCTGCCAGCGGGGACGCCAACGGTTCACAGACCATGGCGTCTCGATTGCCGCGTCCTCCAGGACTCTCAGGCTACGGAAAAATTATCCCGAGCGTTACGCGCATCGCTTATTGAGGCCGATGTAGCTGATTGGGATCGCCTCAAAGAACAGTGGCGGCATCATTGCAGTGCGTCGGGCAGAGGACTTTGCACCCGTATGTCAAAAGATGCGTCATTGTTAATCCAGAAGATACGCATTGCCAATCGAGATCCCAGTCCTTCCACTGTAATGCGGGCATGGCAAGAGGAGCTCGTTGAACGGTACCAGCGTATTATGCGCGCTTCTTCACTCTCGGCTGCAGCTTGGCGCTGTAGACGTGCACCCTGTGCGCACCCCGAGGTGCTAAGGTATGCACGCAGAGCTCTGCTTCGTCCACCGGGCTCGCCTGCCCACTCGCTGAACTCTATCACCCCAGCTGCTGCGGGTACGCGCGACTTTCAGGAATTCACTCAACACTTTGAGTCAATAGCTAAATCTGGTGCTAATGTCTGTTACCCAGGATCCGTTTCTTCGCATCCTCTACTAGCAAATTTACCTCATGATTCCAACATGTCAAATGACGTCCTCCTATCACCACCATCCGATGACGAAATCAAAGGCGCATTAGACGCAATGAAAAAGGGATCGGCCCCAGGGCCTGACGGACTGCCTGCAGAGTTTTATGTACAGTTCTGGCCTATCATTGGTCCAACTATGTCACGCGTCATTCGCAAGTGTTTCCAAGATATTACACTTCCAACTTCTTTCCACAAAGGCCGTATAACACTAGTTCCCAAGAAAGACCCAATGTCCACGCGACCAGAAGATTGGCGCCCT
This sequence comes from Rhipicephalus annulatus, assembly GCA_013436015.1. NCBI lineage: Eukaryota > Metazoa > Arthropoda > Arachnida > Ixodida > Ixodidae > Rhipicephalus > Rhipicephalus annulatus. Next base: position 3,888 of record WOVY01003115.1, read on the forward strand.
ATTACCCTACTCAATGTAGATTACAAGCTCTTGGCTAACATTTTGGTGCGCCGAATCAGTCCATTTCTTGCAACATTAATCACTCCCCACCAGGTCTGTTCTGTTCCGGGCCGAGAAATACACACCCATACGTGGTTAACGCGTGACATCATCCAATACACCATTAGCCGATGTGCGCAAGGACTGTTGGTTTCATTAGATCAAGAGAAAGCTTTCGATTTCATAGAACATGGCTACTTACTAAATGTTTTACATGCATACGGATTCCCGGATAAGTTCATTGACCTTATCAACGCGATGTACACCAATTTAGAAAGTACCCTTTACTTAGATTCCCGTGAGAGTCACGCATTTAGAGTCACGCGTGGGGTCCGTCAAGGGTGTCCCCTCTCCCCAGTGTTATTTATCCTTGCAATAGAGCCCTTCTTAAGGGCCGTTGAACATCACCCACAGATTCGTGGCTTACCTCTACCCGGTAACACTCAAGTAAAAGTCGCTGCATATGCAGATGATATCACTCTATATGTACATAATGAACAGTCGCTACAGCATGCTCTTGATACATTCCATGATTTTGGTATTATCTCCGGTGCAAGGTTAAACTTTTCTAAAAGCCAGTATTTTTTCATTGGCAACCCCAGCGGTCGTATCAACATCACGTCGCCTTTACAGTGGTCTCCTGAGATTTCAATACTCGGAGTTACTTTCACTGTATTCGGTATACAGGATAGCATCTGGTCATCCGTTGTACAAACTCTTCTAAATGATATCGAAGCAGCCAGGTACTTCAAAATTCCCCTCTTGGAACGCCGATACTTAACTCAAACGGTGTACCTAGGAAAATTTTGGTACCTTTGCCATTCTGTTAAACCACCGCTCCACGTCTGCAGGAAAGTGCAAAGCTTCATCAGTTCATTTTTTTGGTCTGGTGGCACAGAATTGTTATCGCGTCCAGCGTTAGCTCAACCGCGAGATCAAGGCGGTTTTGCATTCCCCGACGTTTCCGTCACGGCTTCTACATTGTGCCTCCGCACTCTATTGCGAATACTAAGCAATGATGACATGCCCGCCCAGACACTGGCTCGTTACCATCTGGGGCCATCACTACGTGTCTTCTTGCCGGATAGCCAATTAAACAAAGGTCCCCAATCAACAGAATTACCATCTTTGTATCGAGCCCTTCTGGCATTTCACCGACGTTTGGAAGTTACGTGCCCAGAGATAGAGGTGGCCGATTCTAAAGTGGTGGACACAATGGCTGCCCTTCTGCGGCCCTTGGTGCCCCAACATCGTCAATCTGTATTGAACCGCGCTTGGAAACCAATAACTGCCGCAGTGTTGCCAGGGCATCTCAGAGACTTTGTCTGGAGGTTGGGCTGGGGCTTGCTCCCCACGCGAGATCGGTTGCAGCGATGGCAGGTGGTTCGCACTTCCACTTGCCCCAACTGCGTCATGGTAGAGACCAATCGACATGCGACGTTTGAATGTGTGGTTTCCCGCCTTTTTTGGCGTGCGGTTAATGCTGGTTTTCGGGGACAGGGTGTGCGAACTTTCGTGTCCAACGGCCGATTTCCGCGTAGCCGCTTCTCCGCTCTCTTAATAGTTGCGGGGCTGTTCAGCCTTTGGAGAAACCGATGTGAGGCCGTAGCTGCCAATTGCCGACGGCGTGCCTTGTGGCCGATACTGGGGAGATTGAGACGAGAGATCCTCGCGTTCCTCTCCGAAGAGCTTTTCTTCCTCGGGGAGCAAGAGTTTCTGCGGCATTGGTCGTGCCCTTTCGTCAAGGTGGAACACGAAAGGATACAACTGATTTTTACACCGACTTGGTGCTAAGCAGGGCCCGTTGAGTTGTTATATATGATTTCATTTGTTGCAAATTGTGTTTCACTTGGCTCTATTGTATCGTTATACCCTTGTATCGTTATATCACATTGAACTTTTGTGTACATGTATGCCAACATAATCATGTATATTAGAGCAAATGTCTTCACTGTAACGTAGTAATGTTAGTCGTGAAATATAGATGTGCAGAAGTGTATGTGCCCTGTTACTGGAATGGTATGAAGCTTTGTGTTCTGTACATGCTGTAAATAAACTTTTTCTAAACACAAAAAGCTTTGCTCCTAAAAAAATAGCAGCACCATTAGGGGAGAAACACTTAACGTTTTGTCTGCTGCGATGCCAGGTGCATCTGTTCAAGTGGTCTGCCCCCCAACGCACTTCTCGTTTTGTTGTAAAGTCGAGTCAGAAGAGTGGGGTGGTGCGTCTACTTCACGTCACCGTCGTTTTGCAGTTGATTGCAACGAGTTTTGGCAAGACGCACTAACAACAAACGTGAACTGGATGTAATATCCTGCACTTTCATGGGACGCTATCTTTATGCGCCCCGGTGAGTGGACTACGAAACACGACTTATACAGCTCCAGCGTTGCAGTAAATTCAGAGGCATAGCAGTTTCCAGCTTCTTTGAACAACAAAGGCGCAGCTTCAGTCCTTAACACCTCCCCCCCCCCAAACCACTTTACCCGAAGAACGAAACTGAAACATTCAACAAAGATTTATAAAATGTTTGCCGGCTAACGCGATCCAATCCGAAGCCCGTACTTCCCATCATTCCCATGCGTGTACACGATGGCAGCGCCACACTCCGCTCTAGGTAATATTGTATGAAACTGTATGACCTAGACCTTCCTTGTGAAGAGATAATTTGGTTTTATCGGTGTAGGCATTGTGCTAAACCGTAAGATAGAACATACACGATTCAGAGCTTACCATTGTCTTTCTTTCTAGTGCCTTCGACTCTTCCCAAGGCCAGCGAAGCCGAGAGAGAAAAAAACAAGGTGATACTCGTGGTGTATTTCATTTCCGTTGCTGATTTTGATAATGCCGCACGACCTAAAAGTAGAGTAAACTTTGTAGCTGCTTCAAAAATATGAAAAGATAAGCACTAGAGCCGGTTACAGCCAAAGAATATATATAAGCTCCACCCTCAGTGGTCCCCGTTACAGACAGACTGAATCTGCATATATGTGTTCAGAAAACAGTAGTTAACGATTTAGAGTACTCGGTACTCTACCATGGGAGAACGGAAAGCCGTCCCCATGTGACAATTTGTGTTTATAACAGGTAGTTAACAATTTAGAGTACTTTGTAGTTTACTATGGGAGAGCATAAAGCCGTTCGTGAGCCTGATAATTCTGAGGCTTGTGTTTAAAAAAGGCTTATTGATTTTGAGTACTTCCTACTCAACTATGGGAGATCACTGAGTCGTCCTGCTTGTGTGTAAAGAAAAAGTGGCTAACAATTTAGAGTACTCGTTACTATACTATGGAAGAGCCGACAGACGTCCCTCACACGTAGGCACAGATGGTTATTTATGGTATGTCAGGCAGGTTTCACAAATTTTGGGCATACAACTTGCATTTCCAGGCTCGTGTTCATTTCACTAGTTTTCGGTTGAAAATTTTCGCTTTATTTTTGGCAAACGTCGTAAAAAATACGACTTAAGTGCTCTGCGAAACGTAACGTTTTAACAAGGAACGACGAACTGTTTGTATATAATGCGTGTTCTTTTCATTGCCTGCGAAAATGTACTTATAGTTATAACGGAAGTCAGCAATCATTGTTCTTGTGGCCAGATGAATGACAGGTGTGCTGCCGTACCTGAGGCGGAGCGTGCATTTATTCTTAGGTAGAGCATGGAAATTGGGGCCCCAAGGAGCTTGGATACTCATGAAGCTTGCGATGCGCCAGCATGCATGCGCCCAACCCAAGCCAATCTCGGGCTCTTGCGTTCGTGTTGACCCAAGGCGTCTTGGCTGTGCAGCGAGACGAAGCAGACGCAGCACGAGCCACGGCGTGAGCCATTATGGTCCGCGTCTCGCATAATTTTAATTTGGCTACGGGAGGCGCCGCGTAATTCAACCCAACGCAGCCTGCGTTTGACCCAGTTCTCAAACTCTGCTGATCCTCTGAACGCGAAAGGAACCTACGCAACGCCGCCTGGGGACCCAGTGTCTTGGGCCCCCAAGTCTCAAACTCTCTAATAAGCATCGGACGAGTGCGTGTTACAACGCCAGAGGCTAGAGATTCCGTTGCTCACAATAAATATTTAACTGTAGAAATCGAATATCAGGGGTTAAAGCAAGCATATAGCTATAGCAATTGCCGGCTGTTCCTTCTGACTAACCCCACATGTGGCAACATCACTACCCTAACCACAATCAATTATTGCTCTAAAGAATTTAGTCTAAAATTAGTGAGTGCGAAACACTGGAAACAAACTCGCGTGTGACTAGCGCGGCCTGAAATATAATTTTAGCGTTGCAGCGTTCTGTGGTTAGCTGGGCAATAACTTAGCAGTATGGCGTATCCTTAAAATCTTTCTCGCAATAAAAAGAAGTAATCGTCCCAAATAAACTTTGGTTTCGCCTGATCAATCGTGAAGAACCAAGTAATTTCGATAGATGGCATCATTGTACACATCTCTGCTCATCCTGGTGGCCTAACAAGAGACGTCGTATTACAGCAAAATTGATAGGACTCTGTGTATCAAATTAATTTTTGTCCCATGAATAGTACTGCACAACCTACGCTAATGGACGTCAGACGTGTTGGGCTAACGCTGTCGTTACTCTTTTCATCAGTATTTTATTGTGCAAACAAAAATAACAGATCCCACGCACAGTGGGAATCGATCACATGCGAAGCATGAATGGGAAAGATTGATATATGTCCCTTTAAAATCAGCACAACGTTACGAGGTGGAGGTAAATGGTGCCGTACATGACTTCCGTGTCATGATTATCATGTTTGGATGTGTCGTTTACCTTCGTCATATATACACGTCACGTCATATCAAATTTAGTAAATCTGGAGCTAGCGAAACGGCCACGATCGCGCTATGAGCCTGATATTTCTCAAGTTCTTACATGACACGCGTGTCAGGATTATCATGTTTCCACCAGTCATATATTTCGTTATCCATGGACGTTATGTAACACAAATATGGCATATGTGGAGCTACCAAAACGGCCATGAGCGCATCATGAAGGGCCCAATATACTCCAATGTAGCGTTGAAGCGCGCCACACGCTTGGCACAGCGACGCTACGTTAGCAAAGCGTGAGTAATCTGTAGTCTGACGCCATGGCGACCAGCGTCCGTCGGCGCGGTTCGACGGCGACCGGCGCGAAATGCGACATGCTGAGTTTCGCACCAATTCGTTACCCAGACAACACTGTGTGTCCCTCTTTCCGGGATGGAGGGATGCCAGACGCGCTGAAACACGCATACATCAAAGCACTGTCGCGCGGCGCGCGCCTGCGAGTACATGGCAGGACCGGCACCTGGCGTAGCATCGCCGGCGTGACGCGACGAAATGAACGCCGGTGAGCACGCGCACCGTGTCACGTCGAAGTGTATTCGCGCCTTGACTGTGGCATGTAATCATGTTCTCGCATGACACACATGTCCTGATTATCATGTTTGCACCAGTCACATACCTTCGTCAATCATTGACGTTAGGTAATACCAAATTTGGCACATGTTGACCTAGCGAAATGGCTGCGAGCGCCATTTTGAGTGTGGCATGTGGTCAGTTACATGACCACGCATGTAATGATTATCAACTTTCGCGTGTGTCATTTACCGATGTCGCCCGTTCGCGTTTGCGTAGTACCGAGTTTAGTACATGTGAAGCTAGCGAAACGACCACGAGTGAATCATGAGCGTAGCATGTCGTCGTGTTGTTACATGACACGCATCTCATGTTTATCATGTTTGCACCAGTCACATGCCTTCGTCATCCATTCACGTACCATAATACCAAGTTTGGTTTATGTGACGCTAGCGAAACTGCTGCAGAGCGCATCATGGGCGTGGCGTATGACTGCATCGGTGGGCAACTAGTCATGTTACATGACATGTATACCATGAGTTTTATGTTAGCGTCTGTCGCTTGTGTTCGCCATAGATTCATGTCATACCATACCAGTTTTGCAACATTTCATGTGAACGAAACCACTGCAAGAGCTGCAGGACTATGAAATGGAAATCATGACATTCATGACATAGATTTCATGATTTTTTATTTTATGACTAGTCAGACAGGTTATTCATACAGTCATGTTATGCCATACCAAGGTAGGTATCGATACCATTAACGAATGGCCAGGAGAGCTAAATGTTGTAGGCAGCTCAAAGTCGCCGAAGTTCGCTAAGAAATGCTTCGCATTTAATAAGTGACCCGATGTGAACAAAACACTAGCATGTGTGTACAAGTTTATGCCTCGAAATTATTGTAATGCTGCTCTCGTACCTTTTAGGTCACTTTTGAGACAGTCGGGTATTAAATCTACTATTCACACTTCATTAATGTCGGTGCAAATTTGTACTGAGCTTTGAAGAGAAAAAAGTTGAGTTACCGGAAAGAGCGTAAAACATTCTCGCAATTACCAACTGAACATTCAACAGTGTCATTGACAGATAATGAAACCTCTCACATTCTCTACAAGCAAAATATTTATGCTTACGTTGGCGTGTATTCAAACAATGACCCTACAACTTGGCCCAGGGATCTTCAGATCAAACAAGTCTTCATTTTTCAACAAAAATGGTATGGCAGAAATGCGTTCTGCCTTTCTGTGAAATTACTTCATCACAAATGAACGCGCATTCATTGAGCATATATGTTTTGTTACGAAAACAAATAGCTAGTATAGTTACTGCCACGATCTGCTGTGACAAATACAGACGATTGAAGCCATGTTTTCATTGAAAAATTCCGAAACCGCGAACTGCGCGGACCTAGCTTGCATGCTTTCGTCATGACAGTTTCAAGATGAAAGTGGGGAAGAAATAATACTTTTTAGTTTTTTGTATTCATGTTTTTTTTCTTAGATTTGAGCTAAAATAAATTGTTTAACACTCCCTCACATTTTATGTTGCATTAAGTGCGTGATATACAGCTGTTGCTACGTAATGAACATCTGCTCGGCTTGTCTAATAACGCACCAGACTTGCAAGCATACTGCGAACAGATAATATGCGTTTTGAAAGGGACACCCTGTATCGGACAGTTGCTTTAGTTGGCAGAATTTACGGAAACTATTTCTCCCATGATGGTATGGTACCCACGATGCGAAAAAAAATAACCAAAGATGATGTACCCATCACTACCTATAGGTGTAATGTCTAAAATTTGTAACTTCATTAGACCCTTTTCTACATTATAAAAGTGGTTTTCCTCCTGCGCAGTTTGATTATCTAATGCTAGTCACTCACTGCAAACTGCTTGTTCAAGCGCGGTTTGTATACGCAGTGGCGTTGAAATATAGAGCCTGCTCCCTTGGTGCAAATGCTCATCATAAACGAGCCTTAGTGCGTTCAATTACCATCGCGTCTCTGCTTGAACCATCACAAATGCCACCGTAACTTGGGCTAAGGTGTAGTGCAGAGAGTCTCAATTGCGAATTATGATCAGGGTCTATTGCTTTTAACCAAAGTAATGACCAAGATCAACATCGAGGTTCTGGCACGCTGTCACTGCCGCGAAAAGAAAGAAGAGGAGAATAAGCGTTGGGCGAAAGTGCCATGAATACAGTAAACTAGTGCATACCATGAAATCGAGATGGTTAAAGATGGGAAGTGGACCCAAAGCGCAAGCCGTAAGAAAGTGTGCGTGTGCCACCTCTCGTTTAGTCCTTGGAATGTTCACTGGATGGCGGTGCTTCTATATGGGGAATATATGATGAAAAGATGTGAGATGGTGGTACTTGGAGTGTTAAATAAATGGGACGAACGGTCACATAGACAGATGCATGGATGAACGCATGAATGGAGGCAGGGGCGGCTGCATGGACGAATGCAAGGACGGAACGCGCGAACAGACGCATGGACGGTCACACAGACGGACGCATGGACGGACGAATGCTTCGCCCCACTCTCCATCATTCACTCCGTGGATATGCTGCCATTTTTTTTTTGTCTCTCGAAGCAGCGACCCAGTGGCTGTAAACTACCATGGACGCGTTGGTCTGAACGTGCAGGTATACGCGTCTCTAAAGATGCTACGACAATGCGACGTTGAAACTGCTCTAGAACAGATTTGAGAGTGAAAGTGGTAAGACAAAAGGCAAGGGACCTTGACATTCGGTATCCACGTCCAAAATATGTTAAGCCATATCTCGTACCTTCGTGCATAATGAGCATTGCACTGTGGTCTTACGCAGTGCATGCGCCATTGCACGCCGTTTCAGAACCTATCCGAGCAGTGCAGCCACAACAGTAAAACCGAAGCATACCTCAATATTGTTTTGTCCTCGAGAGTTACCACCGCAGACAAGTACGCTGCTGTCCGCCGTGAGATACCATGAAACAACAAATCCTCCAATCGTTAGCTTCTATGCGCGCCCGTGCTCACGAGTGACGGCTCTATAGAGCTTAACTAATGAAAACTTTTACTGGTGATTCCGTTTGTTTGAGCATTTAAAGCAAGGGTCTCTAAACACTTGACCTACTGGCTTTTGGCTCGCTCGCTATAGTTTTCATCTTATACTTATTAA